>VXAC01007295.1:857110-979684 GCA_013399225.1 Rhipidura dahli | reverse complement strand
ATCCCCGTTGCCATCCCCGTTCCCGTAGTCCCGGAGGGGCGCTCCGTAGCAGCGTCCCTGCGCTAACAGCGCCCCCTATGCTCGTGCGGCGGTGCCGCGGGCGGGGACACGCCGGGCCCGCCCGGACAGGCCGGGCCGCCGCCGCCGCCTCATCCCGGGCGCGCCCCGCGGCGGCAGCGCTTCCCGTGCGCCGGCGGACGAGGAGCAGGAATGTGGTGACAGAGCCAAGGGAGCCCCGAGGTGCGAGTTAACCCCGTCCCCGCGGGCTGAGGTGTGCGGTGCTGCCGCGCTCCTGAGCGCGGTGCGGTTGTGCCCCGCGAGGGGAGCGAGGGCTGCAGGTTGGCTGAGCCAAAGTTGGAGGTTGGCTCTTGCTTCTTCTGCCTTTCTGACAGGCGCTGTGTGATGAAGGAGCCGTGCAGCAAACACTGTACATTATCACATCAAACACGAGGTCATTTTCCCCTGTTATTAACAGCCGCTGTGATGGGTGTCTGACAGAGGTGTGTTACCCAAGAAAGCGCCTTTTTCTCAAGCCTTTGTTACTGTGCAGCATAAAATAAAGGTAAAGCAGCTACACAGTTTGCACCCCTGCACAGGTGAATACTTTCCCTGGTTCCCAGGCAGTGTCTCCTGTGCCCAACGCCTGCCCCTCAGCTGCCTTTTGTGCGAGCCATTCCATCCGTCAGCATCCAGAGCTTCTGGGCAGATTTTCCTCCTGACCCTCCCTTTTTATCTCACAGGTACATCTGTCTGCCAGATTCCCTCCTACGCCAGTCCCTGCTTCCGCTGGTATCCAACAGGTTATTAAGTTTTATGACATCTCTTGTCTGCCCACCCTTCATCCCTCTGTGTGCCAGCTTGTTCCTGTGTTCACGAAGTTGCTGTAGTTAAATCCTCCTTATTGTGGCACCTTTTCCTGGTATGAGATATGAGCTGTATTTACCAGCTGCCTCTTCCTTGTGGAGAATAAGGTGAAAATAGCGATTCTGTTGTGCCTCTCACGTCACACTTTCCTTTTTTTGTGCATAGCTCACATTAATAATTATCTACGCATATCAGGACTCAGTGCTTATGATTTTCCCTGAAATACGTCCGTTCTGAGAACAATGCAAACTGAACCCAGATTGTGTTCAGAACTGACCTCAAGGAAGTAACAGTCTGTTTGTAACTCCCACTGCACCATTAATAGTCGTTATTTTACTGCAGCATAAAAAAACCCCTTTTTATTTAACCAGTAATTTTGGGTGGGACAGATTTGCCTTAAGTGGAAATGGAAAATATATTTAATTGTGTGTCGGGCAGTTTTGTTTTGGTATTTTTAAGCACCGTTAACAAAGCAGCATAGGGCTGCTTATGGAAATTTCAGTTTAAGATTTCAAATTTAGTTTAATATCTAATAAAGTCCTCAGTGCTCCCTCACAAGTTATAAGGGAGGCAATTTGCAGTGGTTTTGATGGTGTTGTCAAAAGTCAGCTGAAAGTGTCATTGTCAAACTGTTAAAGCCAAGGTGCTGCAAAGGAGAAATGCTCATTTCTCTAACATCGCTCAATTTCAGGGAAAGTTTGTTTCACTTTGAAATGAACATGTTTTTCTTGTAGCCTTTTAAACTGTTCAGCATGCAAACATAAGAATAGGAGGGTAACCTACAAACATAAACATAGGAAAGTAGCCTATTTTCATCACTCAGGCCTTGCTTTCTTATTTAAATATGGTTGTGTGTTTTATACTTGACATTTTGGGTGAAATGTTTGCAGTTTGTTATTTCCATATTTTTAACAATGAGCATGTCTAAGAGGACAATATTCATGGTTGGTGGTTTTTTTCTGTTTACTTTGTTTACAGTAGACATACTTAATAGTGTTCATACCAGAAAAAATTGCCTGAAATCTTGTTATCTAGATTAGTGAAAGTTTTTTACCACTTCTCCCTCCTGCCTGCATGCAACAGTTAAACATATAGCAGGAATATTGGTAGGAAAACAGCTCTCCCACCCAAAAAAAAGCAGAAACAACAAATCAGATGGTCATAAAGACAGAAAAAAAAGGACGGGATGGATTTTCAGGAATTTTAAAAGTAAGCACAGGAACAAAAGAAGCAATGTAATTAGTTTTATTTAAAGGTGGGAAAAAAAGTTAGAAGTCTTTTTATCAATGACTATTGTGTTTTGAAATGAGGTGTAAATGCGGTGAGATAGTGAGACAAAAAAGAAAGGAAGAAAAGGCTCCACTACTCAGGACAGGCCATTTAATGAAAGGCAGACTTCTAGCCAAGGAAGTGGAATTATGGAACTACTTCCACAGGAAAACCTCACCAGTGTTTTTTACCATACTTTATATCTTCTGGGATACAGCTAATTGACTCTTTAACAATTGGAGTAAGCTGCAGTCCTATAGACAGAGCATTCTCATATGCATATAATTTTATTTGCTTTTTATGGTTTTATTTCTTTGGGGGCTTTGTTTGTTTTTTTGTTTGTTTGTTTGTTTTTGAGCAATGCAGCAGGTTGTTGGGATCTGCTGTATCTCCTCGTGCAGTCTCTGGTTCTTCCAGTCATTGATGGGTGGTACCTAAATGGGGTCTAGATTATACCAAAAGTGATGGTTTTTATCCAAGTAATTGTTACGCTTTTTTGGGCTGTTTTAGTCCTGTTAACCAAGTAATTTTATCACATTCTCTTCTGTTATAGAAAAAACCCACCAAAATTAATCAGGGATTTTTTTATATAGTGTTTTTCATCAGCACACTTTCTTTGATGATGGTTTACTCTACCTGGAAAATTTAACTGGTAAAGAAAAAGTCTTCACCTAAACCTTTGAAAATTAAATGGAGAGCAATATAAACATTATGATAGGCAAAATGAAAGTTAATATTATAGCAAGGTCTTCATCATGAGTAATATAGAACAATTAATATTTTTAATTCCCTGGATAGAAGGTATAGATCTTGTTGGTACCCTGAAAACAGTTTAATGGGTTGCTCCTACACTTCCATTTTCTTTCACTCAAAAGCTTAAAGTGCAAAACTCAGGACAAGCAATTTTATTGACTACCACATGATAGTCCCAGAGGGTTTTTATATTGCCTTTCCTTTTCTCCCAAGAGGGACAGTACTTTAGAAAACAATGACTTTGCAAGTAGAAAGTAACTTTCTTTCAAATGGGAATTTTTTTTCAGCATATTAAATCAACCTGAATTTGAAGAACTTTTGGGAGGGGGCTAAAATCTTCCCTAATGAGGGTATATTCCCAAGGGACACTAGCCAGCTGCTCTGCTTTTATCAAGTAAATATGCTTCTACGTCAGTAAGAAACATTGGAAGAGAAGGGAAAAAGTATCCCATTATATGCTGGAAGTCTCAGGGGAGACATTGGGCAATGACTTCACCACACTTCTGGAAGTATCTCCGGCAGCAAACGCTGTTGCAAGAACAAGAATAACTCCCATTAAATTTTACTGGGCTTAAATAACTTAATATGGTGTCAGTTTATAAAGCCCCCAAACAAATAGAATGACAAATTTTTGTTTTTTCCATGTGGTTTGAATTTACATAAAAGAAATTAGAATTAGATTTATGTACCTCTTAGGTCTGATTTTAAATTCAGAAATGTGAGCAAATTCAGAGCTAAATTCCTTCTCTTACTGCTTAATATGATTGTGCTCAGGAGTGTGGGAACGGGCGAGGCGCAGTTCTAAGGCACAGCAGTGAAAGATGAGGGCAGAATGAATATATTGAAATGTTTCATGGCTTTTATGAGCCTGAGAAGGATCCTGCTAGAGCTGTAGCACAGCTGTATTTATGCTCAAATACAGTTAAGCTTATGGAAGCAATGCAGTCAGGACAAGTGGCTAACGCGGTTTCTGAATTATCCCACCTCCTGTATTATCCCAAGGTAACTATAGGCTTTCCCATTTAGCCATCAGAAGAAATTCACAATGACCCAGCAATGTTGCCCTGCTGTGTTTTATGGAGTAGAGAGTTAGCAAAGTAACATAAAGGATCAAGACAACAGGTTCTGCGTTTTTGAAATGTAGACGTTTGAAAACATTCTCAGAGCCTGCCAGAGGAAGTCTACAGGAGCTGTAATGATTCTACTCCAGACAAGTTGGGCTAGAATGTAGAGAGAGATCTCTTAAGAAGTCTGTGCCTTCAAACACCAGCGGGTCTGGCTACCCAGCCATGGGTTGCTGGGATCACCCTTTCATGATTCTGATGATGCCCCAGGCATGAGTGACCTGAGCACTTTGAGAACTGTCTGAAATTGCCTGTAAATACTGGGGCAGACTTTGGACAAAGACTAAATGTGTCCGTTGAACTTAACCTTTGTACTTAGGAGTGCCATCTTGGGGACTTCCTCAACTCTCTAGTTGATCAGGAAAAAATAAATGAAGCAGAATCTGAAACCATAACTACAAAAGAAATCTACTGAATTGCAGCTAAATATTACCAGTGAAATGCATTAATGCATCAGCTTACACTTGAGCACACTAGGCAGAAGACTTCCAGAGAATACATCAGACTGTAGGGTTAGCTACATTCTTTTTTCTCCCCTCTCCTTTTTTTTTTTTTTTTTTTTTTTTTTTTTGTGGAACTAAACAAAAACCCATTCACAGCATTAAAAAGTACTGCTTCTGCAGGACATGTTTCAGGTAGGATGTAAAATGTTAAACACTTTGAAACAAGATTAGATTTCATGATGGTTTCCATTTTTTCAATAGATTTTGTATGAAAATCCCAACAAATAACCCACAAAATCCTAAACGGATTGTACCCTATGCAAGATCCATTGTGATTTCTGTTGATTACAATTTTCTGAATTTCCTGACTAAGATTCTGTAATATGCCCATGGTCTCTCCCAGAGAGGGTGCTAGTTCAGTGATTAGTGAGCTGGTTATTGTCTTCCATATCGTTATTCACAAAGGTATTATGAAGTCCTAAATGACTTTCTTGCTGTCCCTGAACAGTGCAGAAGACTGTTTTTGTCAGGGATATGGGTTATTTCCAGATGCAGTATAAACACCTTGTCTTAAGTAAGCAAAGACATCTGTTAGACACTTTGTGACATGATTACATTGTAGTGAAGAACAGTGTTAAATGTACACATGGAGATCATATACCAAAAAATAGCATCTTCTTGAGATCCTGTAATTGAGAAGTGCAAAGTGCAAGATGTGATTAGTTAGTTCATTATTCCAACTCTACATTTTTCTGAATCAATTGACATGACTCAAATGGAAAAGCCTTAAAAGCAAAATCCCATTGTGATAAACAGATAGAAAGAAGGAGGATGAAAACAATTACCATGAGGGCTTGAGGAGTTCCACTCACTAAAGAGGAGAAAACTGACTATCTTGGCCACATTGCTGCTACCGTAGTCTACCATTTTCCCATCACATAAAAATAAACAGGTCATGAAATGGCAATGGGATCTTTAAAGAATAAATAGAAGGTATTTGCAGTGATTGGTCACCTTAGCTATAAATTATTTTTTCCTCCATAGCACATGAACATATATTGATTAGTAGTATTTAAAAGTAAGATTCAAATCCAGAGGACTCTGCCACTATGGAGGTTTCAGCAGATGCTTTTCTTCCATAATAAGACCATGGCTTGTCTTCTAAGGACATTTTGGCTTTATTAATCTTTTGGGCCTGAACACTTGTGTATCCAAGAATTTTCCAGATTTACTGATGACTGAAGTTGACACATCAGTTTTAGATCCTGTAACCCTGGTTTACAAAAATTAAAAATGGACCACACTGTTGGTCCGGGGAAATAAAGTAAGAGGGTTAATGTGAGTGAGCCACTGTGCCAGATGGTTTTCACAAGTACTGCTATTTTGGCATAAAATTAATGTTGTCCCAAAATATTTTTTTGCCAGCTATCTGGTGCAGAGATTCTGAGCAGCAGGTTCCTATATTTAGCAGCCAAAATAATTTATTTGTCACCATTGTTCTCCCTGGCTGCATCCTTGTGTACATCGACTCAGCCCTTCTCTTGACTGACTGCTATTCCACTGGCATCTACTCAGTGCTTCACAACTTTATCTAGACTGGTTCTTCTCAGCTGTGTGATTCTTGCTTTTCTTCTGAGTTTTTTCTTTTTTCTTCTTTTTTTCTTCTTTTTTTTTTATTTTTTAAGATGATCAAAAGCAATTATAATATATCTTTGAATCTGTTCAAGACAGGACAAGAGTTCAGATTAGCACTGAAGAGCTTTCCTTTCCACAGGTCTCTTATCATGATTCTGCTAACAGAAATTAATTTTGTAGAAATCCAGGCTTGGGCACGGACAGTACATTTCACCATTCTTACAGCTTTAGCTCAAGGTTATTATTGCTGCTCTGTGCTCAGAAGGGAAGAGTGCATACTAATTACAGACATTTTATCTTAATTTCCATAGCAATTAAATGTTATTTTAAAAGGCTAATCTGAAATATTTTCTAAGTGATCCACTTGGGTGACACCCTTGCACCATTTTTAGGAAAGCGATGAAAATGTATTTAAATGTGTACTAAGGTCCTGATTCAGAATCCAAACCTCACTTTTCACTATTACTTTTCAGTAATACATACAATATGAATTGCATATTCCTTGGAAAAAAACACCCACAACAAAGGAGTTCACACCAGCGATAAATTTAAACAGCAGCAGAATATCAAGGATAGCTTTGACAGCATAGCTGATGTAAAGGAGAAATATTGGAGTAAAAATAAAATAAAACAATCTTTATTGAAGAAATTTATGTTTTAAAGAAAGTAGGAAAGCTTTGTGGTTATTTACACAGAAACCATTGATTTTTCTTAACTACTCTGTAATGCATCTATGCAGTAATTTAGAAAGCTTATACTTAAAACAGATGCCAGCATTATTCTTCAGAGAGTACTCGGAGCACAGTGAGTGTGAGACAGATGGATGCAGAAGAATCAATAGTTCAGAGAACTCCATCAGGTGCATGCGTTTCGCATAGGTCACGTTTGATGAAACCCCAGCTTCGTGAATCAACACTTCTGATGTAAATAATTCACAGTAATGGAAAAAAAATCCACTGTGTTTCTATGGGAAGAATATAAATGCGCTTTTAAAATAATTGTTAGTGAGGTACAATATGATTTGATTCTTGTAGCTGGCTTATACATACATGTGATCCTACTAATACAGAGTTTTAATACAGCAAGAGATTGGAGATTTTTGTTTTAGCAATGAGTTGAGCAGAATCAGGAAAACTATAAAATGTAAACTGAGTGGCATTTGCAATACAATAGTGCTGCAGCCTCATTGCTCTTTTAATGAATGTACTGTAAAAAAATCTATACATCTTCAATTAGTATTTAAATCTGACCTCATTCCTGATTTTGTGTGCGTATCTTCAGGTTTTAAATATTCCAAGATGACTCTAATATGACCTCCCTTTGGGAGCAGCTCCACAGGGCTCTCATAGATCCAAGAGGAAAAGGTACAAACTACACAGTGAGGTGACTTGCACTCGGTGATCCTAACAGGACTCCTGTTACATTAACAGTGAAGTAAGTAAAGCTCAGCTTAGTCTAGATCTCCCTAAAGAGATGAAACTTAATTCTGAGCCAGCATGTTTATTCACCTGCTGCAGCCTTATACATTTTGGTGTCACTACTTCTGTTTTTTACTGCTAGGGTGAAAAAACCAAAGGTAGTTATGTGTTGTTATCAGTTTTTTTCCCCCAGAACTGTAGTGGATTCCAGATCAGAGACTATGTAGGATGAGAATAAGAGCTGCTTTGTTTTGCTGAGAATGTTTATCATTGCTTTTCCTGACAGTCTTATAGAGGAGCTTTTCAACCCCCTCACAAGGATGAAAATTAAGTAGATAAGGGTGAAACTTCAAAATTGAGTTGTAACTTGGGTTCATTCACACACAACTGAGCTCAGTTATGAAATTTATAACCTTAAAAGCCTAAATAAAAATAACAAGGGCAAAAGGAACTGATGGGAGGTTGTATATTTTTCTTCTGTGTTTGTAGAGAAATAGCAATATATTTCTTTGCTAGTCCAAATTGGTACTTTAAAAGAGTCACCAAGACAAATGCAAAATACCTTCAAATTTATAATGCTTAAATAACATAAATATTATTTTATATTACATAATGCCTGGATATACCATGGATTCTTAAAGCAACTGTCGAACAAGTTCTGTGAACTGTCAGTGTCTCTTTAGCAATAAAATTTCCAGAAGACTGGAAAGAAAACCCAATGTTATGTAAATATTTTAAAGTTAATGATGCCAAAAGTAATCCCAGACATGTTAGTTGAAGATCAGTTCTCATGCACTTAACAGACTGCTTAAGATGGAAACAGTAGAAACAAAATTAACAGTCAGTGCTGATTTTTTATGGAAAACAGATACTGAACACAGGAATTCTGGTGCTGTGGATGACATCACAGCCTTGACAGATAATCTCCCATTGTTTCATTTAATGTGCTTCATTTGGCCGTAATGTCTTGCCTGATTTAGGTTTTGTAAACAAGTGGGTTATCTGATGTTCAGCCCTTCAGGTTGAAATGATAAACTGAAACAAACTTCAAAAAATCATCATTGGGTTGAAAGGTGTGTGGAAGAAGTGTGTGTTTGGGGGAACTTTGTCAGATCTATTTTTGGGCTTGATGTTATTTAGGATCCTTCCTGAAGAATGACATTCTGAGATATCTTTCATCTGTCAGGAAAAGCATGCTTTGGGACGTAAAAAAAAGTCTACCGTTGAAAAGTGATGCTAAATTATTTCAGACCACAAATAAGAGTAGAGGTTGTCAACAGTGAATTTGCATCTCTATGGTGACACTTGAAAAAGCTCAGCTGAGGCAACTGAAAGTGTGAAATTAGAGAACATAAACTGAAGAATGATAAATCCCTTTGTGGATGTCATAATTCCTGAGTAATGTGAACTCTAGTGTGCTGGAGTTTGGAATTTAAGAGATTTTTAACATCTGAAATGAGATAATCACCATTTTGAATTTAACTTGTTTTATTTATTGCCAGTGTTCAGCAGCTTAGGTTTCCTGATCCATCCACTCAGACCATCCCAGCTGGTAACTGGTATTTACATTCTTTCCCTAGAAATGCAATGGCCTCTCTGTCCATAGAAGACATTGCTTATTTAGAAAATAATCTGAAAATAGACGTTTTGCTATTGCAAATTACATTTTTCTTAATGTTCAATATTGCTTTCCAGTAGAAATAATAGTTGTGTTAATATTCTAACTAAAAAAAAAATTGTGTACATGATTTAGCTTTAAAAATTATTGGGAGTTTGCAATATTAACCAACAATGCTTCATCAAACCTTAGAGAAACAGCTCCCTCACAAGCTGGGGTAAAATTCTGACCTTATCCATGGAAGTCTCTTCATAAGTTTCAGGGAGAAGATAGGGAAGGGAGCTACTATTGCACAGTGGTTGATTGTTCTTGGTTTCACCTGAATTCAGCGGTCTTTGTTGATCACAGTAGCAGCTAAAGAATTAGTCTAATGTGCAAGAAAGAAAACAAAAACACCAGAAAGTGTTCCAAATTCTGAGAGACTTGTCAACAATAAAATGTGTTTGTTGCTTTGGTGACAAGAACAAAGCCAGCAAAGAGGATGTTTGCAATTAAATCTTGGAAAAAGTTTCCAATTACATTTATTTCTAAAAGGCATGGCAAAAAAAAAGGTTAGTTTGGAGTCTCCATACTTCTTTAATATGACAAGAGAAACTTTGTGACATTCATTGAACAATGTCACATCTTGCTTTTTCTTTCTCAGCTCTTGACTCCAACCTCTCAGAAGGAGATTTACACGCTGTCTCAGACATCTTACATATGTAGATTAACAAGAAGTAAATTGGCCTTGGATGTTGGCAGATCTCAAAACCATATGTTCAGAGAGTTATATCATTTGGTTGTAATTAATTTTTTACAAAATTAGTAGCTTTAATCAGTTGGATACCTGGATGGAGTCTGAAGCCTGCTATTGGTGTTTGAAGTCTCAGGAAGTTGTAGCAGATCAAGAAAAGCTTTCTTAGCTGTGGCCTTTCTACTTTCACTATATACATCTGAGCTAAATAATATTGAGACTAATTCTGCCCTTTGTCATAATGATATAAATCCAAAATAAAGCCTTAATACTGCAAGGACTTAGTGCATGTACTCCAGGCAAGAGACAAATCCTATATATTACAGCAGTAATATATACATGCTTAACTTGCAGCAGATGAATATCTCTGCAGGATTTAATTTAAGCAGACACTTCTAGTTTCAGTGGATGTCACCTGGAGCAGAGCTTGGTGTGCTGGTTGGAGACATTGTGCCTTGCTTGCTTTTATTGCTTGATCTCTAACAAGTCCCAGGGGCTTCCAGTCACTTAGCGTTCATTATTTAGGCAAAAACTCATTAAAAGGCATCCTAAAATGCTGTAAAATAGTGATTACAAAACCTCTGAACAAAGAAAGAACAATACATTCTAAACTGCTGCTTGAAATATCTCAGAAGTAGAATTTTTCAGTTAGAAAGCATTTTAAATTATTCTGGGTTTAGTTACTTTAAGGTATATTTTTAAGCAGTATCCATAAATTTATCCCTAGAAAAATATCAGAAGGGTGAAAAAGAACCCTTGTTTTAGTTGTGCCCCTGTGCTGAGTAGTCACACTTTGCATTGGCTCCCTGATAAACATTGCAGTGGAGAGTAATTCTGAAAAAGAAAAATGGAAGAGCAGCTTTCCTTCCAGCACATTGCAGTATAACGTCTTATGACACAGCTAAGTATAGCTAATTTATTTGGCGCAAAGGGGTTATTAAGATGAAGATTAATGCGCAAATAACTCTTTTTCCTGGAAGCTTACTGTGATGCATAAACTCACAAAATCTGTTGCATGGGAGGGTTTACAACTATGTTCAGTGTAGCTGGGATCTTTTCATCAGTGCAGCAATACTCAGGGTACTCTTCCAGAGGGCACTGCATAGCAGGGGAGAAGGGCCTGGACATTCCTTTTTCCACCACAAACATGTGAGTGTGTATATTGGAAGAGGAATGATTGTATCTGGGGCTCAAGATCCATGATGAGTCCAAGAGGAGTCAGTGCCATGATTCCATACTGATAAAGAGCCTAGAGAAGCCACTAAGCAACAAATGAGAAGTGGGGTTTTTTTTTTGGTAGATATTTTATAAATCACTAGACCATCATGGGCTGCTTTTGTTTTGTATTGCCTTTCTTTGGAGAATTGGGTATGAGGTAGAAATAATATTGTGATTTTGGGATCTTGCCTTGAGTAACCCCCCTATATAACTTCCTCCATGCATCTAATGTGTATCATATGTCAGGGGTAATAATTTGCAGGTATATGTCAGAATGTCCCCCTAGTAAGGTTAGGGGTAATAAACTGTTGTTAGTAGTTCCAAGGTCAAACCATAGTTCTTTCCATGGAAATAAAAGATAGTGCTGCATTACCTTGTCAAGTTAATACAGTGTGATAGAGCAGCTCAGGCAGCACATCCTGAAAGACTGTAAATGTCTAATAGATTTAGGAAAACTGTACCTCAGGGAACATATTAGGAAGGATTCATCAATGGATCAAAACTGTCTTGGAGCCTTACTTATTGGGGACCAGCGCAGTTTTAAATTATTGCTTTCTTAAGAAAAGCCTCAAGACAAATTGTATTTCTTAGATTAGCTTTACACAAGTGGTCAATAGTTTCTGTTGGAAAATTTCAAGGGTTCATGGGTTGTTTTTTTTTGTAACACTGGCATGAACAATTTCAATAATTTGAATTTGGTAATTAAGTTTTGATTTTTTTCCCAAGTGATTTTCAAATTGCTTAATGTGCTGCTTATGGTCTGTCATTCTTTGCAGATGAAATTGGACATATTTGTGAAGTGTCTTAGAAGCATGTCTCTAATGACAAAGAACTTTAATTATAGGATATGGGTTTGCAAGTTGTGCATTAATTAGACACAAAATTAGCAAAGTGTGAAGTTTGTACACATGTTCCCACACACACAGAATATCAGGAAGTTTTCATCCATAGATGTGTCCCAATGTATGTGAGCATTTGGAATCAATACTGGTTTAAGGGGAATAGCAATTAATAAGAGTTCTGCTACTCTGTATGTTTTGAATTGTCCTGCAGTTCATCCTTGTGAAATCAGTTACTCAATATTTACAGTGTGACTGAAGTAGAAACTGGCCTCTATTTATTTTTTGTGTAAGATTGAATTTAGATGTCCCTATTATGCTTATGCTGTTTAAAGTCATGATGGACTGTAACTCACGGCTTAAACAAGAAAACTTTATACCAAGGAGCAGATAAATAGGATTAAGTTAATAATTCTGCAGTTCTGGAGTAATTGCTATTTACAAAGCACAAACTGTGGTTTACTGATGACATCATTAGAGTCTTGCTTTAATTAAAGTCTATATTGCCTGTGTTTTACTATGACTGCCTCTTACTGTAAATTGATTTTATAGGGCACTAATTTGTAAACTGGATATTGCTACAGAACAAGATTTTGGTTTGTGGCCTAAATGCTACACAGAATTTAAGAATGCATTTAAAGTTAAGTATGTGTTCAGCAGTTTGGTTGAACTGTTACTTCTTTTATTCCACTTCATGCGAATTCACGCCTCAAGTAGACATACTAAGGATCTGATCCTTGTAATCTTACTGATGTTGAGTAATGCCTTAATTGCTAGACTGTCATTTTGACATAGACTATTCTAATTTCAGAAAAAGAAAAACAAATGCAGGTTATTTAGAAAGCTGTGTTCGAGCCTAGAATTAAAATGCTTTGACAGTATCACACAGAAGAGGAAATAAGATTTTAGATTAGTCTGTCATCAAATATAAGCCATGGGTTGCATCACATGGAAAGGAATGGACGTGGCTTCTTTATCGAGTACCTATTGATTTTTAGCGTTGAGAAGAGTGACCAACGAAAATGAATTTGGAGAAAAATGGCATTTTTTACTGATGCCAGCAATTGTTGGATCTCCGATTTTGTAGTTCCCATAACAACATCCAAATGACTGAGGGCTCTGTACCATTGCTGTCCATTGAACCTACAGGATGTGGCTGCTATTGCTCCAGTTTCCTCATTTCTCTGAGAAAGGCAAGTGCTTTGGGAAGCTGACTCCATGTTTTGTTCCAGAAAACAAAACTTTACAGCTATTCGCTGTCTGTATTTTTCCATCTATAAAACCAACAAAACCCAAATACCTAGGGTTGGGAAATTCTTACATCCCGCTTACAATTCATGTCTTTGTTCTCTTTTGAGCACCCAGAGAAATACAGTACAGCTGGATATTTGTTGCTGGAAAATTATAGCAACCAAGAAGCAAAAATATTATTTTTTTAAGTTACATTTTATTTCCATCTGAGTTATATCAGCATAGGCAGAACAACAGCAGAATCCAGCACCTTAAGATGTTGAGGTACTTTTTCTTTAAAATAATTTTATTCCTTTGTGATGCAAATGAATTAAGAGCATGTAAATGCTTTTCAATAAGGAAATATGATTTTTGTGGCCTGAAATTTACACTTTGCTAAGTTAGATATTCATTTCACCAAAACTTTTTAAATTCACTTCAGGTAAACCTGAAGCTGCATTCTGCGATCTGTGTGCACAGAATGGTTTATTCCAACAAATTGACAGCACTCATACTCCATCTACCATGCTGACAGTACAGGTAGTTGATATGTCTTGAATTTGTTAAGACATAGACAGGAGAAGGATTTAAAGGCTGGGGAGCATTATTTTGTTTATCCTGCTGGTGATGAAACTAATGCTCCAAATATCTGACGGCTACCTGCTATTTTAGAGGTAAAAAATGCCTGAACTGCCAGTAAAAGAGCAAATAGCCTTCTTTGCAAGTAGTCATGATCTTTAATTTGTTTATTAAAGTTATTTTCATAGAATATATATGTTAAATCTGACAGTTTGATTGCAATGGGGTCTTGCCCCAGGGCAGCTATTTGGATGCATCATGGACACAGAATATCAACACAAAATAATTTTGCTGGAATAAAAAATATGTCTATCTTGCTGTCCATTTTTACTGTCTCAAGTGCACAATTCAACAGTTTTGTAAAATTGAATAGTATATGCTCCAATTCTCTCTTGGAATGTCGTGATGTTAGGAAACTATTGTGTTTCTGTGCAGAAGGAGATGGATCTTTATTCCACAGCAAAGCCTTGCCTAGAGCATTATGATTTTTCCCTACCCATATGTTTAATGTGTGTTCTTATGTACAAATTGCTGTGAGGACAAACTGCTTCACGAGCAGCTTTCAGCTATCCCTTGCAAACCCTCATTATGTTAATTAAGCAGTTTTTGTTACCCTACATACAAAATACTGAGCCTGGGAAAAAATGGTTTTGAGGATACATATTAGCATCCTTAAAAACACACAAACAGAGGTATGTGTTTATGTCAGGAAAATGTAACAGCTAGTCGAAACCCAAGAATTATCAAGCTAGAAAACTGCATTAGTTTATTTGGGCTTAAATTGATCTTTGAGGCATGGAGGCAGAATTAAGAGTCTGAATGGTCTGTCAGCAATGCCATTCAGGGAAACTTAAGAATGCCAGCAGAGAGGAAAATATATGTGGAGTTCTTCAGGCTAGCTATGAGTGCTGCAGCAAAGAAACAATGTTGTCGCCCTGGCAAAAAATTAAAGTTAAGAACCTCTACATTAAGTTCATAATTACAATGAAAATATGTTTTAAACACTAGTTTAGATGAGCCTGAGTTGTAAGCACATTCTTTTTTCTTGTATAAATTTTGTACATGCTCAGAGTCTGCCTGGACAGCACATTAGCTTGGTCTGCAGGAATTCCCATGCAAGCTCTGGAGAAACATCTGTGCCTGAAGTTAGAAAGAGCTGACAGCAGCCAAGAGCTGTGGCTGCATTGGAAAGGTTTGGCTGGGATGTGTTCAGTGTGTCACTTGGACTAGACAATTCTTGTAGGTCCCCTTCTACTGAACTACTCTGTTCTCAGTGTGGATTGAATCTTGCAGGCACTGACAGCTAAAATCAAAGTCTCCACTGAGCTATACAAACTCAGTTTTTCAGATTTACAGCAACTAAATTTGGGAAAATTTTCAGAAGAGCGGCAAAAGCTAAATCCCTGAGGTGAGTTATGGATACTTGTCAGTATCTCAGTCCCATTTCTAGTCCATGAGGCCTAATGTTGATTCTGTCATTGAATTCCCCCTTATATTTTTGTTGTACTATATAAAAACTGCTCAGCAAGCCTTTCTTTTTCTTGCTAGATCCTTTGGTTTACTTAAAAAAAAATTAACAACCAAGCCCACAGCCTAGGAAGAGCAACAAAATAAAAACCTTCAAATATAGATCTATTCTTAAGTTTTTCTAGCTGCAGCCTATTTGAGAAGTTCATCAAAAAGTCTTGGTGAAGGAGCAGAGAGAGTGCACCTGACTCTTTTAGCTGACATTGGAATAATTAATTTTATGAAAATGACTTCTATTGGAGGTTAATTTATTTTGGCTGACAGTCACATACATTAATAGACATATCTAATGCTGCAGTCAGTCTGAACTTTATTTAGAATAGTTTATTTATATCTTTGGGTGATTTCATTGCAAAGAAATGGAAGACATTTAGGATCATCAGGCATTAACATTTTTTCCCAGTTTAAAAAAACACAAAGAAACAAAATATCCCAGAATTTTGACTGCTTGAGTGTTTTAGCCTTCTGATGGTTAAACCTAAAATGACTTGATTTCTTTCATCAGTGCAGCTTAAGCTGTTCGTACAGCTGACGCAGTTGACTTCCTTGTACAGTAAGAAACACCAGCCATCTTTCCTCTAATCCTGCAGTTTGTGGCTTTAGGGACAAGGAAATGCCTCAGAAACTCAGTATATAAAATAGTGTTTGTGTGCAACTCAGATGACTTACCTGTTCTTCTGGCCATAATTTGATGTTTATAATTGTCTTACTTGTAAATAACTTAGACAAAAATGGCCAAGCACAATAACCTGTCTATTTGAAATGGTTCAGATGTGGTAGCATGGAATGAGTCCATACTTTAAAAAGCAGGGCAACCCTGAGAATATTTAGTGAATTTATATACTATTCAAGTCCGAAAAGTGCAGCTGTAGAAAATAATCTACATGCCCATTTCAATTGTGTTTTTGGAAGCGTATATTATGATAATAATTTCCCAGGAGGTAGTTATGCCTTCTGCTTTTTTTATGCATAAGGATGGAGTCTAATGTAATTTTTAAGGCTTAGTTTTATCCTAGTTTATCCTTGTGTTCCCACTGACCTCAGATAGTCAAGGAAACAAAACTGGTGGATTCTGTATTTGTATAATTAAGTCAGTGCTTGGCTTTCTGAGTTTGTGTGAAAAATGGGTTGATGGTATTTATTAAGAGAAAGAATATACTTAGAAACATAGTTCTTGTAAACTTAGAGACATGGTTAAGTTGCCAGTTTCGACCACGTTGTCCAGTTTTCTCATGCACTGAAAACCTCCTGATAATCTGATGTCCTTGCCAAAATATGTTATCATGGGCATTGTGTAGAGTGGAAAACAATGACTCTTCCTAGCCTGATATGACATCTGCTACATCATTCATTTTCATAACCCTTTTCCATGGCTAGGGTCCAACTGTTGGATGGAATTTATTAATTTAGTGACATCAACCTGTTACGGTGTCAGTGGTACAAAGTCAATCTTTGTATGCAAACCGGATTGAATGAGGTTTCCATTGTGCACTCTGCATCCTTGGGAAAGACATTTTGAGTCTAAAAATAGTCAATCAGAAAAGGAAAAGCAAGAGAAAAAACATTATTTTAAAGTGTTGTAGTCATCAGAGACTTAAAGAATCTTGTCTATATACTTCAAGAGAAGAACAGAAGAATTTTATTACCAACAGAACCACAAGTTCAGAATAACTCCCTAAATTGTGCAAAACTTAAACTTCTGCCTTTCCAGTTAGAACCCCAGAATTTATACTGAGGCCAAGTCACCTTCATGGCCTTGAGGCACATGGAAAGAGCCATCTTTGTTCAATTACCTTGAAGCTCCATTGTTAAGCACCTATTGAAGTATGTGCTTGTGTTCCCCAGGACTTCACTCCATGACCTCTGTTCATCCAAAGCACAGCAGAACCCATCCAGAGGCTGGCTGACAGCCAGGCTACGTGAAAACAGCTGGCACTAGATTAGAATGGGAGCAGTGGGGATTCACTTGTTTCTGCACAGGCCTGTAAGAAAATAAAAATATTAGCTCACACAAAACCCAAAACGGCGCTGTGAAACAGAGAGATGAGTGATGTCAGAGTTCAAGGAGCATCTGGATGACACTCTTGGTCATATGATTTAGTTTCAGGTAGTCCTGTGAGGAACAGGGAATTGAACTTTATGATCATTATGGGTCCCATCCAACTCGAGGTATTTCATGATTCTATGATTGCCTTTGACATAAAGTTGAAAGATCTTTACTGGGTATCGATGAACCTGTGAAACATGGCAATTTGTGTCATTGATATGTGCTAGGAAGTCTGCCTTATGAGCCTGCTTTGAAAGAAGATTGATTTCAGTAAAGAAAGGTTTTCTCTGCCACGTTTCTATCAGCTTTGTATGTGTAAGTGCATGTACTGAAGAAAACAAGAACTGCAGTGGGAATAGTATTTGAAGATGATAGTAACAACTGAACTAATTATCCAGTCATTGTTGCCTCTTGGTTTTGTAGTCATTTATGCCTGCGTGGAGCAAATACATATACTGAGAGAGAGAGAGATTCAGTAGCATTCGATGGAGTCCTGGTATTTTTTACAACAGCAATTTTACAATCCTTTCTGCACCCATGTGGCAGGCAGTGAGAGCAAGGTCTAAGCTATACATAATCAGATTTATCTCAATTTAGGTACAAACTTATTCTATTTGTGTGGAATACCCAAGATATTTAAATGCAGAATATGTATCCTGACTGTCTTCAGATTTAGGACAGAATATGAGACCCTGAACAGACATCCCTACAGAAAATGAAGCAGAGATATGTATTTCCAATTACAATTCAGTAGGTCAAATGGTGGGTCAGCTGCTCAGTCCCCTCAAAGACAGGCAGGATGAATGGAGCTGTATAAAGTTTGAGTGATGCTTTTCCCTTCAGAGATATTTTATCTGGCACAAGGCTGTGCTTCCCATTGCTCCTGCCACAATGGTAGCCACATAGAGTTAACCTGATTTCATTTTTTTTTAGTTATGCTTCAGTTTTTCAATTGCAACAGTCATAATGCATCCGTTCATCATTCATTCTCCTTGGTTATTAATCTGAAGTATGAATCCCTTTATATTCAGGGAAACTTTCTTTAAAACCCTGGTGATCACAGTTCTCAGTGTAGTCCCCCTTCTATAGATTTTGCAGATTCTGTCATAAGTGTCCAAGGTCACTGGGAAAGGGAGGGTGAGAGACAGACAATGCTAATTCTGCTGATGTTGAAGTGTTATGTTGGAACTGACCTGGAAAAAAATTCCCTGAAGAGCAGTAGGGTGTCAGTGTGAACTCCAAAAGAAAGAAAACAGTGAAATTATTGAACTGTGCCAAGTGCCATCTTTTTCATCTCCTCTAACTGTTAAAAGACCAAGTAGTGTCCATGTAGCAAGAGCTTCTTAACTCCTCTCACTAGAGGTTCCTCATTTCTCAATGATTATTCTGGTAGTAGTCAAACAAACCTAATGTTTACAAAAAAAAGCACAAAATGTATTGAATCTGTTATAAGCGTATCACACTCTTTCTGAAAGACATTTGAAGTCCCTGCCCTCCATAGTTGTCCTGTGGTGTCAGCTGGCAGTGCCAGGATGTGTTTGGAAGGAGGCTGATGTTATAATACAGCACATCACACTTGCTCAGCTTTGACTGTTGGAGGACCTATGGAGAAAAAATCCACAGCAGTGGAAATAAATGTTCTTTTACTCCTTTCACCTACCTCCCCCTTTTCACTGTTTTTCTTCCCTTCCTTATTGACCTAATTCTTTTCCACTTGTTTCCTTTAGGCTTTCCCTGAACTTGTGGGCATATGTGTTTCCAGCTGTAATTTCATGTTGGATATGAAAATTGAGTATGTCACACGAAAACTCAGCTTCATGGGGATGGTGCCGCTGTACATTACAGAGCTTGCCAGAATTCTGACACCCTTTTCTCCCACTAAACCTACAAGGCCTTTCAAGAGCAAGAAGAGAAAGGTGACCTTTGATCCAAGATGGTTTTTGTCTAGTTTTTCAGCATTTAAGTATAAGGTAAGTGTACCTGCCTTTCCCTCCTTCAGGAAACGGGTCTCAACCTGGTGAACTGTATCAGCAGCTCTGACCAGAAAGAATATATTCCCCTTGGGTTAACATTTGTGTGGACACTGCCTTATAGTCCTTGTACTGGTACAATAAAACAAGTTTTATGTCTGAATCCCATTCTGCATTTCCAAAGAAGGTGTGATGCTGGCATCATAAAAGCCAGAGCAATTTATACATGGCAGCAGGAGCCTGTGATTGAATTACAGGGTTACTATTTAGCCATGAAACTCTATATTGTTATTGGCCATGTGTGTTAAGAGAATATCAGTAGTTAGCCCTCAGGGGCTATAATTTATAATTTACTTTGCAGGTGGAAAAAGTTTATAGTTCAGGAAACTATGTGTGTGTGAAATCATGTTTGTGCCTTTGTGTAGAAAGGAGGGAGAAAGACAGAATCAAGGAATTTTTTAGTTTAATGGAAAAATCTGTGGATTATATGAACATGAGGTAGAATGTTCCTCTTTTTTGCTTTTGTATTTGCACATTGCACTGTTGTCTGTGTAATTCTGGAGCCGTCATAGCATTATGCACGTTTGCAGAATAGTTCTTCATCTGTAGTAAGGCAGTTTCATGCTTGAAAAGATGCAAAAAGGCTTCCTATAAATTTTTTACTCAGCATTATTAAAATATACATGGAGCTCAAAAAATATGCAGTGCACTAAAGTACATGTGATGAATGCCATAGAAAAAGTTTTGTGCGGTAACACAGTTATTACATTTTAGGTACCAACTAAGTGAAAGTGAATTAAGTGTGTTGCACACAACTGTCATGTTTAATAATAAAAATTAAAATCAGATTATAGATTAAATTAAATTATTCATGCCATTGATGCTATTGCACATTCATTTTAAACAAAAATATAATTACTGTGCTGCTACTTGATTCCAATTGATTTGGGCTTTCACAGAGAATATGGCAAAAACTCTTCTACATTTTAAGAAGATAAGAATTGCCATGGCAGATCAAACAGCTTGTTCATTCAAGGCTGTGTCTATCAGACATCTGCAAGTATAAAATATATTGGTGATAGGTAGAAAAAACCACCTCAAAGAGTTTATATCCCTGATAATTAACTTTATTCTATCCATTGTAGTTGTGAGTGTTTCTCTCTAAATGTCTGGTCCTTTATTTGAATTCTGCAGAAATTGTGGACTAAGATTTAGCATAGGGAGTTCATGTAGCCAATGATTCACTGCAGCAACGATTTCCATGTGCAGCCATTTTAAGTCACGATACTAATGAGAGGTTCACAACGTTTTTTTTTGGAGAAATGTTTTTTTAAAAATTAAAGGATTTTGTGGATTTTATGTACATAATTATCCACACAGAATGCACATGCAAAAGTAGCGTATTCAAGGCAGTTAGATAAGCATTTATTTATGTGAGCAGAACACTTCATCATGGTGAGGAATCAACAAGTAGTTTGTGATGAGTCCACTTCCACTAAGCTGTAGTAGACTATTGCCCAACTGAAATTCCATTAAATGATTAAAACATGCTTAAGTTTATGCCTTGCACAATCCACAGTTTTAAAATAAGGCAGAAGGTTCAGTGATCCACTGAAAGGCAAGGGTTACAGTGTCATTTCAAACAGTAAATTATTCATGAGGATCAATTAGGCAATTTGTACTGTTCTTTGGAAATGCAAAGCTGCATGGAAGTACCAAGTCACAGTATTAGGCCATGAATTTTAGCTTTCTGGGGTCTATAAATTGGTATTCTTTCCACTGTATGACATGATTTTCCATTATGTATCTCGTCTTTTTAGTCTGTTTTCACAAATACATAGCCAGTGTTTGCTGTAATCTCTACAAGACAACACTGACAAGAAATAATAATACTTAAGTGACTTCTTGCTGTATGTTATAAACAACCAAACCTTTATTTTCCATGCATTGCTGAGCTCTATTCTTCCTCAGGAGCCAACATTTCCTGCAGGTGAAGTGGCAGTGAATAGTCAGATCGAGATAACTGTGTATTTGTTGTAGGAATTGCAACACCGTGTGCAATGCTTTTAATACAATATAATTTGCCATGACACAAGATGCAAGCCGGTGCCAGCAAAGCACAATCCCCTCAACCAGTGTGTGGGTTTTAGATGGACACTGCTGCAGATGAGGCTGCACAAATACACTGTTTGTTCTTTTTTCCCTGTGTGTTGTCTTTTTAGAGTGGTTGGTGTAGAGGAGCTCAGCATCTACCGCAAAGCCAAGCTGGAACATATCATCCCCTAAGATCCATGAAATGCAATCATTGTCCTGAGGGCTTAACTAATATGGTCATAAAACCCATTGATATAACACCTCTATGCAGAAACTAAGTTGGGAATGTCTCAAGAGTATGACCTAGCCCACAGATTTGTTGACAGAAATGTTAGAAACTGAGCCAGCCTTCCTTACTTAGGAAGATCATATTTTTAGCCCATTGCTGTCCCAGATCACCCCTGCACTTATGAAATGACAGCAGATGGCTCCTTGTGTTTGCACAGCTGCCAGCACCAGTGCTAAGAACAATGCTGCTCTTGGCTTTTGTACTCCCTTCTGTGTGACAGTCCCAGAAAGGTGTGGAGGTTGCTCTGTAGGTTTTGTGCTGTCTTGGGGAACATCCCTTGGGGACATTATTTGCCGAAGATTCCCTGCAGGTTTTCTCCCTTTCGTGCCCCTGTGCACCAAAGCAGCCTCCAGCTGCAGCTCTGCTTGGTATTTTTGGCTTGTTGTTGCCTGGCTGCTTTTTGTTCACACACAACCTCCTGATTGCTTTTTTGCAATGTTTTGACCGTAGCCTCTTTAGAGACCTCAGGATATATTAGATGCTGCTGAGGTGGTTAGAGGGGTCGACAACACTGAACAGGCTTATAATTGAAATTGGTGGTTAAACTGTGTCACTGTACTCCATGTAATATGTAGGCCTGGTTTCTTATTTGCCACTTCAAAACAGAAAATACAGGCTGGCAGATCCTTACAAATTCTGGGGTTTAATGCTGAGTGGGAGAACAGTTTCATTTAAAATGTCTGTGTGTGAGAATCTGTGTCTGTACTGCAACTGAAAGCTTTGGCATGAGTTTGGTTTGGATTAAACTAGAACAACTTCATAACAGCTTTGCTAGGATCTTCTTTGATCTGTAATACTGAGATTTGATTATCCTGTGATTTCCTTTCTTTCCATTGGTACTAATTGGACTGTTCTCACATATTTACTAATCTTGCATATTTTCCTCTTCTCCCTCTTCTTTGCACAAAAAAGAAAGTCATTGTTTGCTCTGAAATTCCCAGACTACTCATCAATTTGTGCATAATTTCCAGTATTTACAAAATAAGAATTTAATTCAAATCAAGAAGAAATATTTCTGTCCCTCTAAAAAAATCGTATTACTAGTCCTACTGAGGGATATTGAATGTTCAGGGAAAACTCCAGTGTCTGGCTTAAGAATAAACAAACGTCTCTAAGCAGGCTTTTATGACACTCTATAAATGAAAACATGTGGGGAGAATGGGTTTTATCATCCACTTTCCTTTTTTTTCTTTTTGTTCCTCTTATTTCCTGCTTCTCAGATGACTACATATTCTGTCCAGTGAGCAGGGGACTGGAGTCTTGTTTTGCACAAGTCCAGCTCCAATTTCACTCAGCACTGTAAGCTGAGCATCCCCAGACTTGCTAATTGGACCTTTTCAAAACAGGCATGGGGTTTTTTTTCCCTAAAAAACAATCCTGCCAGTTCCAATGTACAGCAAGCCTCTGAAAAAGAAGCTAAACCCTTTGCCATCACAAAGAGCAGTTTCATTTTGTTTATTTAATAGGATTAGAATGAATGCACCATTATTTTAAAAAATTGTGCACTAGAGCTGTAATCCAGCTGTTCTGATAAATGAAAACGCTCTGGACAGATCAAATATGCAGCCAAAGCCAGAGCCTACCTTTTGCTGGAGCATTGCTGGAAGGTTGTCTTGCTGTTATTTCAATTTCTCACTGGCTCCAGGCCTCATATATATATTTTATTTTTCAGCATTTACTATCTTTAAATAGATACATATAATTAATAAGCAACAACCTATGTACAGAAACTAATGAAGTAGAGATGGCGTAGCTAGCGAGCTAAAAGTGATTTTATTTCCATTAAAAGTGTACATCCTTTAGTGCAGCTACAGCATCCGTCAATAAGAGGAAAATATGGTACAGAAAAACAAAAATAGAATGAAGAGGAGGTTAAAGCAGAAGAACTCTAGTTGACAGAATTCCAATTGCCAATGTATAAAAGGGAATGGCACATAGATTCTTCAGAGAGCATATGCTGTAAGTCCAGTTAAAGAAGGAATGAGTTTGCAGAGCTCTTAAATATTCTGAGTTCTGGAGAAGATCCTTTAACAGACATGTAATTCTTTTCATCCAAAGATCTCCAAGTGCTGTGCAGAGGGATGAACAAGGACTCGGCATAGTATTAATATTTACTCTCTCAGCTGAGAAGGATTCTGTGATGCTTAAGTCATCAAGAACATCCTACATCTATATTTAGACATGCAAAGGCATGATTTTCAAAATTGCTGAATACCCGGTATTTTTCAGGCAGGAGTGATTTAGGAGTATAAATACTTAATTTTAAAAATCTTGGACAATGCTTTATAAAGTCACATATTACAGAGCTATCAGCAGTAAATTGGCAGTTGAGATTGCTTTGAGATTTTTACACCAAGCAAGACTTGCTCTTTAATGATTGAATTTACTCTCCGGAATGCTTCTGTTCAAATGAAAATTGAGTTTCCTAGGAAATTATTTTTAATAAAACTTTTTCAAACTTTTGCAGAATAAATACTTACTTAAAACAGTATTTGAAATATTGTCCTGCTTCATCACCTTGTTTCCTGAGCTGTAGTGATATCTGTCTCCACTGCAGTTATCCATGATTTTGCTGTGTCCAGAATTGTAGATTGGTAATCTGCATTGGAGGAATGCTAAAAGATCACTCTGAAATGTCAGCTAATGTAGAATCCTACTGTCTTGCTGCTTGATAAAGCAAATTATCTTTGTTGGTTTTAGATCTATTCAGCTTCCAGTTTGTTTCTGGGTACACTTAATCTATACAGTGGCTGGAATAGTGTTAATCCAACATAGCCTGGAGAACTTCTCTCTTTAAGTCATCTACTCATTTGAAATAACCTTAGAAGCAAAAGGTGTTTATCAGGAATCAGAGACTAGAGCATTTTCCATTGAGAGGCAATTAATTTATTTCCTTGGTCCATCAGAGCATAGGTGCATTAAGCTTCACAGCATCCAGTGAACTCTTGCATTTTCCCAGGGGCTGGTTAAAAGGCACTGCAGTGGATTCTGTGGATTTGACAGGATTTTTCAGTTTGTATAAAACACATGCATTTAGAAACTATTGCAGATTACCAGGAAGTTAATTGGTAGATCTACTAAGAAATAAGCACCAACTTGCTTGTCAGATGAAGAACTGAGATCCATTAAGTTGTTATGGAAATTCACAACGTCCTTCCAATTTCATGACAATAATTGCAAGCCAGTTTCCCATTGTGCAGTGGAGATTGCAGGGCCATACCTGGGGTAAGTGGTTCCACAAAGCCTGAGCGAGAAACACATAGCACATAATGAACATGGAAGCATTTAAAACCAAACAGGATGAGTTTGTTCATTTTTTTTTTCTTTAATCATTTTACAACTATATTCTCTGGCATGAAGGCAGTTTGGCAGAAATTACAATACTGGAGGGGAAATGGAAAGCAGTAATCTACAGGATTCTAGATGACAGTCCTGGGCAGTGAAAAGCACACAAATGCTAATTATATAGAGAGCAGGCACAACTGTTGATCAGGATTTATTAGAGCCTATTTTGTGGACAAATGAATATTGGTGTGCCTGGAACTGTGCACACATGGGTACTCTCTGGGTCATGGCATTTCTGGATCACACTGATTTGTGCTTTACATCACACTCTGTTGCACTTCCAGAATTGAATGGACTTCTGCCCCATATCCAGGGTTCTTTGTCTCTTTTTGGCATCATGTTTTCTATCTAGAACTGTCATTTGTAGTGTTGTGATGCCTTATTATACTTCCAGAGTGTTTGAAAAGTAGTGATTGACAGATTTGCAGCCAAAATTATTAGACACTCAGGGAACAAAAGAGCAAAAGTAACCACGGGTGTATGTTCATAAGGATTTCTGTAATATATTCTAAATGTTCCTAGTTAAACTGGTCAAGTCATTCCAACATGATTTGCCACTGTGAATGCTTATGAAACATTTGTAGTCATTCCACATTTCCTGACTTGATGGCAGTTTCTGGTAAAGCATGAATTAACCAAGCACATGTCAGCATTGATAGTAATGGGAGTTTGTCAGCTTTAAAATGTGCAAATCTTCCTCTTCTCAACTCCTTTAACAGATAGACTTCCACGACATTATTCGTTCTCCACTAACTGAAACATTGCCACATTTGTTTTCAAAATGTGTAAAGTGGAAATTGCTGTCAGGCTAAAAATTTATATTACAAACCTCTGCCTCCAGCAAATTTTTGTAGTTAAATTAAGCAAGACTTATAACTTTAACACTGATAGACTTTTTATTATAGCCACACCAATGTGAGAATCCCTGGTAGAAGTTTTTTTGAGACACTGCTGCAGCTGGAAGATTTGCTTCTGTCTAGTTTAGATATTAACAGCTGATCAGCTGTGCAGCAAATGCCACTGGTTACTGTGATCTGTCTCTAGGCTGTGCCCACATCCGACCATTGATCTCACCAGTGAAGCTTCTCTATTTGAAAAAGAGCTGAAACCAATCTCACAGTGTTTTCAGACACTTACATTGCTTGGGAGAATTAAGACATCGCAAACATTGACTCTTTCTTCCTTAATTAATCTTTATAGAGGACTTTTGAAGACCCTCATAGGCAAATTTGCAGAGGTGCCAGACAAGAGCAGCTCACAGACAGACCTTTGCTTCCTAGAAGCCTGTGATAATTTTATCCAGATTTTAACCAAAGTGTTTATGTGTCTCTAGCACAAGTTTTCCCTTGTTGTTAGTTTTGGTAGTACTCCATAGCTTCACCAGGAAAATATCTGCATTCTGTAGTAGTGGGAATTGTGGAAAACCCTCACACTCTGAATCACCATCCCTAATTTTCACTGACATTTGCAAGAGCAAGGACATTACAATACTGGTGTACTTACATTTAAGATTTGAGGTACCATACTTTGCACTTCTTTCAAATTATTGCAGTTAAATATTGAAAATCTCTAAAGTCTATTTGTAAGGGATCTTAGTGGTGTTTTGTTTGGGGTTTGTTTTAAGTTGACATAGGGCAGAACTCTCCATATCTGCTTTCAGTGTAGCTCAAAGTTCAAAACTGTTGATTTCCTTGTTCAGCTTGTTTGTGCAGAGAAAGCAAAACAAAATGCATCAGCTGTAAAATACCAGCTGTATAATACCAGCTGTGAATGGATGGTGCTTTTTAATGAGTGAATGGTTCGGATTCTCTGCTTCTCATTCTGTCCCCCAAATCTGCTTTTGTGAACCAATTTAAATTTGAGTGTTTTACAACAGTACAGATCATCTTTGGTTAGTCAGATTTACAGGAAGGAAGTCAAATAATGTGTGGAGCATATTGTGCACAAATGAGCAGCATAAAGATGTCCAGTGAATGGACACATAATTATTTTCTTAACTCACGTAATTTGTTTCTTAACTAAGCATTGAAAAACAAGTCTGAATTTTAAGTTGAACATGTGAAGCTGACCTCGAGTGCTTCTTCATATCCATACCAGTTGTACAGTTGCTCCCTGCAACTTTTCTCTCCCCATGCCTCAGCCACGCATATTAGCACTCTTTTATTGAAGTCATTTATAGTGTTTCTAACTGTACACAGTGATTTACAAGAGGTTGACTTACACATACAAAAGTAAATCCTTGTTCCAGGGGATTTGCAGATTAAAGGCTTGAGCAGCGCCCAAATTCTGAATTTATAAGAACCAGAACATAGAATAAGCACTATATACTGCAAAAATTCTTAGAGAGTCACATGTTCTGCAGGATTTCCCTGGCTGGGATCAGTTCCTCAGTTTCTTCACTACATCCCTTATCAGTTGCCTTCCGTCTGCATGGCACATTTGTGTCGTGCCCTCCCTCTGCACACAGCTTTCACAGCTTTATTATCCAGTGCGCAGAGCCTTCTGCAGAACTTGGCCAGCTCCATCTTCTTACTGGGGATCCTGGCTGAGAAGAATAATGATAATGAGATGAGAATATAGATATCACTTTGCTTTGAGTGACTGCATGGTGACCACTTCTGCCAAGAGCTGATATTGAGCACAGCTCTTGGTTTTTGCAGAGTGGGCCCAGCGATGGCTGACAGAGTGAGATCGCTGCCAACCGCAAATTTTGTGAACTAAAACAATGATTATGTTACAATGGGCTGCAATTCTAATTGCAGCTAAAAGCGTGTTTTCCGAGCCCTCCTTCTGCTCTGCCCTCGTCTCTCATTCTTAAAGCAGCGCTTCGGGTACTGTCGATCCCTCTGAACCGTGCTGAGGGAGCAGCTGCCTATTGATGCGTTTAACTTCTTTGAATGAGTGATGCTTTATAATGAGGGAACAATCCAGGCTACCTTTAATCTCCTTTTGATATTCGGTATGTGAATTAGAGCATAGGGCATCATGGTCTATATGAAATGGAATATTCTAACCAACTTCATCACACTGGGGAGGGAAGAGCCAAGTGGTGGGATTAGAATGGCTGCATTCCAGAGGCAGGGTCAAACTAACATGGTATTGTGGTCTCTGTCACTGATATGTGGTGTCTGGGTAGTGATTTTCATAACAGGCTAATCTTGGTGGAGAGGAAAGCAGAAGAATACATTCTAAATTGGTATAGGAAGTTATTCCCATAGAGCAATTAGCTTTTTATTCTCCAACCTATAGTACAGAACAAGAGAATTTTATCTCGACCAAACCCTAAATGCAGTGGCCTGGGAGACAAAAGGGGCCAACTGACAAGAGAAACACGAAGTCATGAGGAAATATTAAAAGTGAACCAGTATTTGGTGCATCTTCTGAAATTAGTATTGGTTTTTTTCCCAGTTGCTTTCAAAAATTAAGGATCAAATGCTAGTTGATTTGTTTCCCCCCATAAAGCTGCACTCTTTCCTTGAGGGGGTGCCATTCACACATGTAGCTGAGAACTGGTATAATTGACTTGCCTTGTGTTCCACAGTTCCCTTTTAGCATGGTATAAACCATGTTCTCTGTTGCTGGGTGTATGAGGAAAAGTGGTGTTGAATGTTGCATCTTCCTGTGCTTCTAATGTAACATGAGAGCAAGAGCCACTAAAAGCACCCGTCTCTGTTAGTTATTATTTTTTTCTTGGAGCTTGCTAATTAAATCATTAAAATTTTATCATCACTTAACCATGGATAAAGCCTTTTGAAACATTTAATTAGTATGCTGCAAGAGATACGTGTGAAACCAAAAGCATTTATATGGTGTGAATGACTAAGAAAGATAGATTGAGAAAAGGAATATATGAGAATGCACTTCACTGCAACAAAGCTGCCCATGTTCCAAACAGGCTGTAGATAAAATTATGCTGTTGTCAGTAGGTGCAGTTCCAAGTGAGACACTGGCACTCACAGGAAAATGCCAATAGCTAACTCACGGATTTAAGTACATCTATATTATAAATACATTTTGCATTACAATATGTCATGGTTTTCCTTTAGTAGAATGGGTTTGTTGTCCAAGCTCATTTTAGGACTGCCTTAGCTAAAGAAAGGAAATTTGATTTTGGTCATAACATTTTACTACCCTGTACAATAATTTTACCATCCATATCATGTCTGTTCTGCAATTCCTTCGCATGTTTTATAAGGAAAAAAAGCCTGGCAGTACAGTTAGGCAGAAGGGAAGAACTCCAGTCTTTCAAAAACATTTTCAAGAGACTAAAAAGCCAGAACAGCCATTATTAAGGGCAGTGATGGGGTAGTGTCTGACGCAGGGATCAAACCCCTGGCTTGAAACTGGAGTTCAAATCTGAGTCTCATAGATCTCCAGTGAATATCACCAGCTGTGTGTGGGAACTGCTGTCTTACACAGGAGAAACATGGGAAATAGTCCCTAAGCAAGCATGTATTATATTGCAGGAAGCTTTGGGAGACACTGGATGGCAATTTCCAGTTTTCTTCTGAGTGTGAGTCTGGCTTCTTTGGGACATTTTTTTAGTAAGGAGGAAAGATCAAGAAAGGTTTGTTAATCTATACCTGCTTTTCCATCTCCTCTCAAAGGGGAGTATTTTTTTATTTTCTTTTTTAACTGCACCTCTGTTCCTTCCATAAATAAATTTCTCTCTGGCTTTTTGCTGACAGACTGGCCTCCTCCAGGCATTTCTCATATGTCAGAAAAGTTGCAAGAGTCGCTCAGGAAACAACATTAAATTAGAATGAAGAAAAACATTTCTGAGTTTGCTCTCTTTTTCCCCTATCTAACCTAAGTACTGCCTTTACTAAAGTCTCCTAAGGTCTGCAAATATCAAAACATCTTGCAAAACATCACTGCTGTTACTGTGTGAGGTTACAGGAGTGCTGTAAAAGGGATGTGAGCCTGGCAGCTCCAACAACGCATAATGATGCAGTTCTCTTTTTAGAAATGGCAATGACAGCTATTAACATATTCTGTTTGTTATGGGATAATAGTGCCGAGTAATCCCTTGATTTTGGTTAAGCAACACAAGAGTTTAATGCTGCCCTGGAAGATAGAATCAGTGGATTCATTTAAAGGAAATTGCAAAATACATTTTGCCTACGTGTTTGTTTTCAAAATTCTGTACTCAGAATTATTGTTCTGCTGTTTGGACCAAAATTTAAATTCACTGGTGAAAAGGAGGAACCGTACTTAGTTTTATTTCATCTGTAGTTTTCAGTCCTCAGTTCAGACATTTCTTTTCCCTTCAGTAGAACTTGATTAGTCCTGAATTCTCTGCATCTTGGTTAAGCAGTGAAGCTGCAACTCTGACCTAGAAAGATTATCTTGTCTGAAGCAAAAAAAATACCTTTGTGGGTTTTTTCATACTGATGTTAAAGAAGAGTTTTCAATCAGATTCACTGTTCTTTCCACCGATCTTGAAGGTAAATCATACATGTGCTAATGCAAACCAGGTGACACTGAATTTCCCCTTTCATTCATTCTTTCCTTTCTGAAGCTCACTGGAATGAATGTGAGACAACTTGCCTTGGATTTTAGAAAAGTTTTCCTGTGACAGGAATATTCTTTTTCTCAACATAAGGCAGCTTTTCCATCTCTGACCCAATACGGGTTGGCAGGTTTGGGACCACAGACATCTTTAGTCACAGGGAGTGGTGGCATCAGCACTGCTCGTGCTCTGCCCTGGCGTGGCACAACCAGGCTGGCTCTGTTCTCCTGGAAGGGCTGACGGGGCGAGAGCCTGGGAATAACAGAAACATCACCACCCCCAGCATGTCTGAGTGCCTCTGGATCACAGCTGGTTCATTATGTAGCCAGACGAGAACAAAGGATGCTCAGCACACAATTGTCTGCAGTTTAGACATGTCCTATATTTTCCCTCTCCATCTATAGAATTGGCTAATGATCCCAGTCAGTGTATGGGGCTGAACTGTAACTGTACCAGTCAGAATTGCAAAGAGTGATGGGAAACTCTGTTCGCATCAGCCTGGAGAAAAAAAGGTGGGACCCTATCTCCAGAAATCCCAGAAAAACTCCACAGTATTCAAAATCTTCTTTATAATGGTTTTATTTTGTTTCTGCCACAAAATTCTTCACATCTGCTCTTCACAAACAGAACTTGTTAGTGGGAGGTAACTTTAAGTACCCTGCAACAGGCTGCTTGAAAACCCAACTTCAGAAATACCTAGATGGTATTTTCATAAGGTCTTTCTGTATTCCTCCTTCCAAAAAATCCTTTGTTCCAAATAAAGGAGATTGGAATGATAAAAAAAATAAGTCAAACAAGAAAATACCTTTGCAGTCCCCTTGAGGTTTACACTGTGAGTTCTGTCACTGGTGCATTTATTCATTCTGAGGCTCACAATAAAGTAGCTAAATACCAGCCCAACACAGCTGCAGACTCCAGCACATGATCATTTATGAATTGCTGATCAAATTCTACCCAGAGTTACATTTTTGCAAATGTATTGACATAACTAGATGTATTGGTTTGAAAACAAACCAGTTGGAGATCACAAGTCAGGATTAAAATGAATAGAAAAAATTAGAAATAAGTGAAATAATATAAGGAAAAAGCACAAAGTCAGATACAAGCTGACACCCTATTAGGGTGGTGACAGCAGTCCAAATGAAGTGGTCCAGTTGAAGCGATGATCTGATGGAAGGTCCGGTCTCCAGCTGAAGGTCCGTGGTGGCTCTTGTCCTCTGGTCACCCAGCAGACAGGGCTGAGGTCAGGCAGTTCTAAGGGCAGGTTATATCCAGGTGGGAATGCCCGGCTTCCCCCTCCTGGGTGGAGCATCTCACAATAGGATGAGATAAGTCCATGAGTCATGTGGTAGTTTCATTGTCTGTTATCAGGGGTGAGTCGTTAGCAGGTGATAACAGCTAACGGCCCACAGCTGGTGGTGATAGAATACTTAAATACATCTATTATAACCTAGGACACTAGAGTTGTCTGGAAGTACTATGGACAAAACATGCCCCCTCAAATCTCTTGTGATATTAAGACAGTTACCCTTTGGTGATGTCAGTTTCCCTAAATTTACCATGAAAGTATCATAGAACCATGAAATCACGAAATGGTTTGGGTTGTAAGGGACCTGAAAGCTCATCTCATTCCAGTTGCAGGGACACCTTCCACTAGCCCAGGTTGCGCCAAGCTCCATCCAACCTGGCCTTGGACATTTCCAGGGATCTGGGGGCAGCCACAGCTTCTGTGGGCAACCTGTGCCAGGGCCTCCCTACCCTCACAGGGAAGGATTTCTTCCATATATTTAATTTAAATCTGCTTTCAGTTTGAATCCACTCGCTCTTGTCCTCTCACTCCATGCTCTTATAGTCTGTCTCCATCTTTCTTTAGGCTCCTTTCAGGTACTGGAAAGCTGCAATTAGGGCACCCTGAAGCCATAAGTGAAACAGGAGACTATTATATTTTGGCACATAGATAAAAATCCTGTGTTCATATATGTTTTGTGTTGTAGTTTACTGGAATCACATCAAGAGATGTGACTGGGTTACCCTTTCCCTTGTTTCCTTCACTGGAGTAAACTCTCAGGATGCACCAGGCTTTTATTTCTGAAAGAGGAGCTTCCTGCTGACATGACCTCTGTTTGAGAACGATTATCTTTCCTTTAATGATCATCCAGTAACAGCCTAACGTGCTCAACTGTGCTCAGGTTTCATACAGGGCTCTCCCAAAAGCAGCACCGAGAGTCACCCCCAGATTTCAGTGCCTGCTTTATAGTGGCCTGGACTCCTGGAACCACTCCCAGCTAGAAGAGCAGCTAGAACAGGGCTGGCCAGGCTGGCTGCAGTGTCTTGGGAGCACTCAGGATCCCAGGCTGTTCTCAGGACATGCTGCCAAATATTTCTCCTGCTCTCCAGGCACCATCTGCTATTGATGGGCAAGGAACTTTTCTTCCTGAGCAGTCACCAGCCTCCTGCAGCTGAGGGACCCCCACTTGCCTGCTCTGTCTGTACCACAAAGGTGGTATGGGAAGGATGAGTTAAATAGAGGACTAGGAACTTTTAATGCTGGCAAATTGTTGCTTTCTTGGAAGAATTTCTGACATGTTATTTTATTCAGAAATCTCAGCAGGCTTTCCCCTGAACTGACAACAATGTTTGTACAAGTTAGTGGGAATGGGACTTTTCCTCTTTGCAAACAGTGGCTGCCGACAGAGCAGTGTAGGTGCCATGGGAGGCAAGCTCATAATGAGAAATGGTTTGCAATTTTCCTTCCCCTTTTCTCTTGGAGAGAAACTATCCAACTATCAAACTAAGATGCTCAAGTGTCCTGCATCCGGAAGAATAGTCTTGAAAGGATCAGCAGGCTCAACAAGCACATGAGGCCAGATTCACCCTAAAGTGCTGAGATCCTGCTTTCGGAAATGTTTTTTGAGCTTACACATCACGTTGGGATGAATGACATTTACATGAGTGATGTCAAGGTTTACAGCAGCATTCTATAATTGCAAATTCCGTTCCACTGAGCTAAAACTGGATTATTCAGATAACAAGATTCTTTCACTTAAAAATCTTTGGAGCATGATAGGCATGGAGGAAAATCTACTATTTGTTGTTGATAGGAAGAACCTGGGCCATTCCCCTACCTTGGCAGGTATGTCAAATTCAAATTATTCACCTGGTTTAGTGACTTATTTTGCCTCTAACTCAGAGCTATCACTGCACATTACCATTTCTCTTTTGCATGCTTAAAATCCAATAGGTGAATGTTTGCACTCTGCTTTGCATCAGCCAACTTTCTGACTCTGATAAGGAAATCAGACTCCAGCCTCTCTATCAGTTTTATGTATCTGCAGGATTTGCAGTCCTCCCTGTTGTCCCAGTGTGGCAGTAGGGCTTGCTAACAACTCCCTACCTAGCTGAACAAAACAAAACAAAATTATACCTTGTTCAGGGCCCATACATATCTTTAGATCTTCTGTTTATTTGGATTTTTTCATTTCTTGTTCAGAATAAGGATTTTGCTGGTGAATTATTTATAGGACAAGAGGAAATGAGAGGGGGAGTGGTGTGAAAAATTTCCATAAAAACCTTATGTAGTTTTCAGTAGCATTCAGCAAAAGCGTTGGGGTTTTTTTGTTTTCTTTGCAAGTTTCATTTATATTTCGTCACTAGAGAAAGCTGCCACTGATTTAATTTAAATATTTATATAGAATTACAGTCTTAAGCTATATGCACACATTAAGAGTGCCATACATTAAGGAAGTTTATCTCCAAATAAAGTGGGAAAGGCTGTGTCTAAAATACTGAGTGATTCCTTCTTTGCTAATCACCTGCAATGGAGATAACTTTCCATCAAAACTAAGTCTTTTGGTCAGTGTTGGCTGTAAGGAGATGGAGTAAAACCATCTTCCATATACAGATTGCACAACACAGCAATTAAGGAAAGGAATGGGATAGGAGGGATATCTTGTTCCTTTCCCAACAAGGGAAATACTAGAGCTCCAAGAGCAACAGCTATTCCCAGCCTTAATGTAGCCAGCCACAGAGCAGCCTTGGTTATGACAAGCACTGCATATGATCCACACCTTTTCTAAACTTCACTTCTTTGGAAATGTCTTGGCTATGAGTGCCTGTATTCTTCTTGGCTATTTTCTGTCTTTATTTTCCTTTTGTTGCATCACTAGCAGTCCTGAGATGACAAATTGTGAGATAACATTCTCTCTGTTCGGCAGCTTGTCAGAGAAATGAGATCTGAAATGAAAAGAACCTTCCAGCTCTGGGTGGGCAGGGTCAGCTGGCTCTGTGTGGAATTGTCCGAGCATGAATACGGAGAATTGAGGAAAGGAGAGGTAAAATCCCAACTTCTTAGTTCTGCCACTTAGCTCCTTCTTGCCTCATCCCCCTCCTCCCGTTGGCTTAAGCAACATGCAGAGAGTTCTACCAGCTTCAGCATTATGGCCAAAGAAATCAGGACTTTACAGGAAAAGAGAAAAAAATATTTTCTGTTGCATATCCTTCTGTCTCTTTCCATGGTAGCAAGTGAAGAATTTGGCAGTGAAACTGAAAAAGTACACTTTGATTGAAAAATGTCTTCAACTCTGATCTTAGAAAGACAGACAAATCTGTCTGGTAGGACCATCTCTCCTGTTCACAAAGCTTTTTGCTTTGAAGAACAAGTTCAGTTCTGTACAGCACAGGCAAGTCCCAGAAGGCTTCTGGAATGGAAATTAAAGCCCATGGAATAGAGGTGCTTCCATCACAATGGAAGGATTAGTTTAATGTTTGCTTGAACATTTGGTGGGAGGTTGCCTCAGGAATAGCATAGCTAGACTAAAGGATATAAATGCATCCTAAAATCCCTGTTTTGAGGGTTTCCTACATGGCATTCCTTTAGTAGCCCCTTCCACTGAAGTTTGGAATCTCCACATGGCTGGCACCTCTGTTAGCTGCTAACAGACAGCTGTAAGCAAATTATAAACAAATTAGATAACAGTTGCATAAATTTAGCTGTGTCTTGCAGGGCTTCTAAATATGCCACTAAATAAGATACTTTTTTTCCTTTCAGGCTATCTGAAACCTCTTCTCCAATTGTAACAATAGAATCTCTTTTAGGACTACAATAGATTTGTTAGGATTTGTTGTGCTTAACTATGACTGAAGCTCCATTGCACCTTGGATCATGGGGTCTGTCAGAGCCCACCATAGGCACAAGCATTTCCTCGTTGCTGTGCTTTTGCCACTGATACAGTCAAGACACTTGTTCAGTAATTACTCCTCCTAAGGCACCACAGTTATGTATCACAGAGATATTCTTTATTGCTACAGCTCCATAAAACAGATATAATTGTTCTTTACTACTGTTAACATTAGATAAAGAGAAAGCAATCTTGTGGTGTGGATGAATTTATCAGAATCAAAAGGCTCATATGGTTCATCCTGCCTAAAGCAAGCAAGGTGGTGAAGTAGAGCTTGGAAGGAAAGGCACAGAATTCAGGCATATTTGGAAAGAAATGGGGAGTTATTATAAATTATTTCAAAATAAATAATGTAAACACTCTCTTGGCATACAGTTTTGTATCTGACAATATTTAGGTTTAGATTTTACATTATTAGTTAATGATAATGAAAAGGAAGCATTGAGTACATATGAAAATAATTTGAATGTCAAGGAGTATTTTCCATCCCTTGTTCATCTGCTGGCACACTGTGTTTATAATAAATCATTAATACCATGCAAATGTAAGCATTTTCTGAATCTCCTTTTCAAGCAGTAGAAAACAGGGAGTGACAGTAAGCAATGTAAACGTAAATCCCAAGCCTCCTTCCTGGTGCTCAGCTTCTGAGTACATAACCAAATCAGTAACTCATTTCCTTAATCTATAACCTCTGCCCTACGTTTGTAATATTTTCTTTTGTAAATGATTATAAAGTATCTATGCTCTCCAATAGTAAATGTTATATGAATTAATTGCATCTGTATTTCTTTTTTATTCCTTAACAGTATTTTTAGGTGGGTAGTATTTTTAAGAACTTTGCGTGACAACTTCATTAGTGTGTGCTACTGTGGTGTTTATTTTATAAAGGAATTATAATTTCTTTGTATGTATGACCATTGCAAATGTTATTCCACAACTCCTCTCTGTAATTTTTTTTCCCTGATACTGCTAAAGGCAAACACTTCTCTTGACTATGGACTGCATTTTAAGGAGATGGTATCAGCTAAATTAAGCTTGCCCTCTCTAAGTACTTCAACAGATAAATGGCACATTCATTTAGCGGGTTGCATCCACTGCTGCCACTCACCACAACTTCACTGGAAATGGTGATCATTTAGCAGTGAGCTTGGAGGCAGCCAGGCAATGTCCGAGTTTTTGTGCAGCTTGTAGCCTATGAGGTTTTGACTGTGAGGTTAAAGCTCTGTGGAGTTCTTTAACCTCATGGTCACATTCAAATGCTTGTTTATCTCAACATTTTGAGGTGCCTTAAAGCAATTATTTCATCTGACCTGCAGAATTGCTGGGGAAACGTGGTGGGTAGGTCCTGCAGCAAAATAATGATGAAGCTCCACCTCAACGAGTGAAGCGATGCTTTCCTTAGATTTTATTGCTGGACTTGTAGGATCGGTGCATTCCTGACTCCAGGGCCATTAGGTGGCACACTTGGGCTGTGGGTTTGGCAGGGCATGAATTCGTGTGTGGAACCCAAAGCACAAGTGATTAATCATACATCTTTTAATTTATAGGAGATGAAGCAGGAAGAATGCAATAAAATGACATTTAGGCATGAGACACTGTAAATATTCTGTCAGCTGGAAACCACTGAGCTTTCTGAATCTTTGGGTTTAGGTGTCTTCAGGAGCCTTGTATGGATTTCATTACTGATTTAGTAGCATTCCCAAGTTGTTGCTGCTTAATCCCAGACAACAACTAAGCCCCAGATAGCCACTCGTGCACATCCCTGGTGGGATTGGAAGAGTAAAAATGAGAACTCATGGGTTGAGATAAAGACAGTTTAATAGATAAAGCAAAAGCCTCACACACAATAAAGCAACCCGAGGCATTTCTTCACCTCCTTGTGCACCCCCAGCCTCCTCACTGGTGGGCTGGGGTGGACATTGTTATGGCTGTGCTGTAGGATTTCTGTAAAAGTGTAGAAAAACTGTAAAAAAAAATACATGCTTGGGATTATGTAGGATTGTTATACAAGGCTGAGTGTTTCTGAGGGCTGTGGAATTTGAGTCAACCAATTTATGAGGTGAAGAAACTGAGCAATTGATACAGAATAGTGTTTTACTTGTACCTATGAACCTCTTAGCCAATCCCATTCCAATAGCTAATGATTTCCAGAGATCCAACTCAATTTAAATTTCTGTTTCCTGTTCACCCAAGCTCCCTTCAGTTGACTTGACAGTTTTCTTATTACACTGGGATGTAGCTGTCATGTGAGGTGCTAATTATAGGTAAATTAACTGTTGTTATTACTTATTCACCTTAGGCAAGAGTGTGCATATGGGCAGTTTGTGTAACCCAGCTCCCAGACAGATGATGTGAAACTCCAGAGAACTGGTCTGAACCTTGGACAGACACCTGGGATTTCACAAATGAGGATTTTTTATTCTCTAAGCACTGCAGCACCGATAGGAAAGTAGAGCTCTGGGATGACTTTGCTCGAGTTGGAATTTGTTTCCAGTTTTCATTAATAACAGAATGAGCTGCGGAAATGACATCTGAAGGATCCATTGTGTTGCTGGCTGTTGGCCTGGGGATGACTCCTAATGAAATCAAAGGAAGTGTATTCCTGGAATGTCTGCTGGAGTGAATGTCTCTGGAATGAGAAAGAAGTCCAAAAGCTTTAAGTTTTTTTTTTAAGTTTTGTTTAAAAAGCGTGGGGAAGAAGCCTTCCATAATGAGGGAAGTCAGCATGGGTACACATAATTCTTTTTTTTTTTTTTTTTATATCGACCTTTTGTCCAATTCATTTTAGCTTTCCTCTGGCTTCATGTTCAGCCATACAGCCATACGGCATCTAGAGCAGTGGGGTTGCAACCAGATGTGACTTGAAGTGTACTGTATTTTAAAAAAGACAATAAATAAATAAATTGTATTAGGCTTAGCATATAAGCATGACCAGGACTCTGAGTTTCCATTCTGTCTGGAGAGAGATAGAAGATGGAGTTACTGTGATTCCTCCATTTGGCCAGAGCTCTTCGTTTAAGCTTTTACATCACCTGAAATTCCACTTGGATATGATTGCACATATATTCTTGCCTATCTGCATCCTGATGTGAGAATTAGGTGCTCTGCTTATGTGGATTTTGGGATATTTATTTGCATTTAAAATTTCATGGGTTTGGGTGGATGTTTGTGCATGACCAGAAATGCTCAAGTTGCTTGATGAAGGCATAATACAAGATTAGTTAGTATGGAAGTTGTATTGTCTTTTCAGATTCTTTTGGCAATAAAAGTCAGTTTCCAGGGAATATCTTGATGCTGAGTGTAAACAAACAATAAGTATACAAATAACTTGGCATCGCTTTGCATTGGGAAGGAAGATGTTTAATTTATGATCAGGTTACAGCTACTAATTTAAAGCTCTTAAAACATTTAGAATTAATTCTTTGAAATATTAAAATACTTGAAGAAATAAGCCTAGAAAGTGACTGTTTTACTAATCCACCATTCTGAGTCCCTCTGAGGCTTCTGTTCTCTTTAGAAAGAAGGCGTTATTGGAGCTGGGGGTACTGGCTCAACTGAGGCAAGGATCAATAAGGACAAGAACAGTGTCCAAATGATAAAAGTTTCCATCTAGCTGCTCCTCTCTCCAATTTCCTTACTGCAAGTAGCCTCTTTAAGAGAGGTAACGGTCCAGCAGTGAGCTTCACTATAAACCTGAAAAAGATGAATGATTCTTGTAATTTCTACCATAAATCTGCTGTGCACAGAAACAGGGTGGAATTCAAGCTCTGTTTTAATGATGACCAAAGAGGGAATCTGCAGGAGTGCCACATGTTTGGGGTTTGCTGTGTTGACAGAGGGCCTATGGTCTGAATAAGAGGAAAGCCACAAACATCACTCTTGGAATAAACTGAAAAACACAGGAGTTATAAAGAAGCACTGAGGGAGTGAAATAGGAGTGAGTGTTCCAGAGCCAGAAAAAAAACGCCTTTGCTAAGCACATGGGTTTACTGGAAAGGTGATACATTCGCTGAGTTAATGAAGCTGGGACTTACATGAGTTTAAAATCAGGATTAAGGAGTTTTAGCAGAGCTCCCGTGGCCTAAACAAATTTTCTAAAAATACAACACAAGTTATTGCATGAAAGACATTTGAAGTTTTCTGTTCTAAAAGTGAGAAATGTTACCCTTTCCTCTGTTTGTATGAGAAAAGAAAGAACATTAACTAATTGGTATGCAAATAGGGATTGATCCTGACCCAGTTCTTCGCTGTCACTTGTCATCCTCTCAGACAGTCGAGCCATTATTCCAGTTCACAGAGCTAATATTTACACAACCTGGGATGACAGCAGGAGGAAAGTTCACGAATGAGCTCTTGCCCTCCCCCACCCCTTGCCTTTGAATTAAATGCCTCTTAGCACTTCCCCTCCTCTGCTTCTGAAACTTTTCCTGTGGGACTTTCTCCCTGCATATGGCCAGCAGGACACCCGATTTCAAAGAATCATAGACTTACTGGATTATTTTGGTTGGAAGAGACCTTAAATCTCATCTTGTTCCAACACCCTGCCATAGCAGGGACACCTTCCACTAACCCAGGTTGCTCCAAGCCCCATCCAAGCTGGCCTTTGTTATGGGCTCAGCATATGCTATAAACATGCTGAGCGTTCCAGCTACAGCAAAGCAGCTTTCTAGGGAATAGTAATTGTCACAAAGTGCTGGTATCTGGTGTGTTACAGGGCAGCACAGCTGAGGACACTGGATTTGGTTTCATCCTCTGAGAAAATAAGATTTCAGAGACCCAGATATTAGGGAGATGATTTATGCTGTATGAGCTTCATTGCTTCATTACTTAATAAAGTCCTAATTGTTCTGATCACTCCCTGAGAGCGTCCCCAGCAGTATGAAGGTACCTCAGTGCCAAAGGAAAGGTGACAGCTTGCTTTTTTTTTTTTTGAGTCGTACCAAAGGATATTTTAGTGGACAATTGTGATGAAGGATGTTACAGGGACAGAACCAACACAGTTTTGGATGTGAGCATTCTGCAATCCATGTGCTGGGAGCAGGGATGCATTTTGCCTTCTCCTCCTGTGAGATGAATCCCCTCGGTGCTGGCTGTGTGTGCTAAGCTCTGGGTACGGGGCTGAACTGCGGCAGGAGCGCTGCAGCAGCTCTGCAAAGCACAGAGAGCTGAAGCTGCCTGAGCACAGCTCGCCTGAAAAACTGCCTGCTCTGAACATATGCAATTCTAAATATGAAATATTTGTGTCTCACCTTTTTTTCCCCAGCATGTTAAGAAGGAGGCTTTGTTGATTGATTTCAGTGCTATATTCCTGTGGCATATGCCATGACATTGTTCCACAGATGCTATCACCAGCAGCATGGTACAAAAATACTCATTCTCAAAGCTCTGTGACTGCTCACAAGAAGCCTGGACCTCTCATAACTATTCAAAGAGATCTGTGGAGGAAAACCATACTTTATGCTATATTTGGAAAAAGTCAGCATGTGCAGCTCCACGTTCATTTCAACTTGTAGTAATTTGCTGCAGCAGTTCCTCCCGGTGTGGTTGCCTCTGGGCATAGTGTTGGTGAATTGTTGTGCAGGTTTGTGTAGTGATGGCACAGCATCACCATATCTTGTGCTGCAGCACAGTCTTCCAACAGGACAAGTTCTAGAAGTGCTTCCTGCCTTCTCTTTGTTCCCTGTATGCACACACATGCATTTCAGGACACCCTTGCAGTTTCTCTGTGGTTTGTATTTTACGTGCTGTAGCTGTTTGTGTTGGGCATCTTAAGGCATTTTTAACAGCAGCTTATGAAAGAATGAAACATGAAGACAACAACCATATTTGTAACAACAAATCTGTGCACAGCAATCCAGTACATAATATTCAAATAAAGAGCAAAAATTTCTGTAGCAATATCCAAAAGTAGAGGAGTTGTTGCTTTTTCTGTGCTGTGTTGAAGTGGCAGAGGGGAAATGGTGATGAAGATAAGAATAGTGACTGGTGGCTGTGTGGCATTCCTGACGCACTGCTCGAGGACTGATAACAGGCTTGGGTTCAGAATTAGTAAAGAGAGTCTATAAATCAGGCAAGTACTTGGAAATTCTGATCTTTTATGTTTGGTCTCTGGGATTTATTTTTGTTTGGTTGGTTTTTATTGATTTACACACAGCTAATGGCTTGCTGGAATTTACTCTTAGTCTGATGTGGGATGTAGGGATATTGTGTAAGGGAGATACCTCCTCCTTTCAAATCCCAGAGTTGCTGGAGGTTAAAACCTTGTAAAAAATGTGCAACAAAGAAGTGTTAGGAACAAATTGCCCTCTATTTTCTGATCCCAGTCACCTGACATAGATCCAGGTTATAAAAATTGAGTGTCTCCTGTCGTATGTGTAGGTTATTATCCATGGACAGGAATGTTTGCTGTCACTGTCTGACCTGTGATTTCCTTTTCCAAATTTCAGTCACTTTGCCTTAGCAAATGAAGTGTTTATACTGAACAAATGTATTTCTATTGTGTAGGCTACATACTAATTCTGTGAATAAGCAAGAGACAACATCTGCATTTGGAAATCTTATCCCCATTCTTTTTGCCTTTGGTTGTTCTGTGCATTCTTAAGAAATACACATTTTTTGTTTTCCTCTTTTCACTTCTGAGTCCTCTTGCAGTTCCAAAAAGGAAAGTGCTTAGATGTGAGGTGGTTTTCTCTCCTGCTTTCCGATATTATTTTAAAGTAAACATTGCACCTCATCAGAACAGAGATTCATTACATTCCCGCTAAAGGAAATGGGATTTAAGGATATACTAAAATTTAAGAACTTGATTACATTTGCTCAGACACAACTTTAGTAAGCACCATCCATCCTTGAGCAAGACAAAAGGGTTATATAATTAAATACAGTAAATTATAGTTTTCAGCAGTTTCTAAAACAGCGTGCAGAGCTACATTCCTTGGAACTTCAGTGAAACAGGAGCATTTGATTCCCTAAGTTCCCTTTGAAACCTGTGCTAGTGTGGATGAGGGGCGACATACACCTTCAGATGAATCAAGGATGCAAAGGCACCCTCAGTTGTGTCATTCTTGGGCTAGGAGGTGATTAGTTTTACAGCCATTTCTTATGCCAGCTTGGGGAGTGCAGCATTATTCATTGCAGTGTTGTGCACATTGCAGTCCCAGAAAAAGCCCTCGTAATTCCTGGGTCTGCCTGTGTGCACCTAAATCAGCATTCCTGCTGAAGTTGTGCTCATTGATTGCAAAATGTTGTGTGCAAGAATATCAGAACACAAAATCCCACTCCTTGATCCAAGCATGGGGAAGTGGCCTTTAGGTAAGGAAGGGTGAGATGGATCACTGCTGGTTTTGAGAGCATCACCTTAGAGGGGAACAGCTCATCCAGCTGAGTACCTGCTGCTGTGGGGACGTGTCAGTGGATGTTTGTCAGTGCAGGGACTGGGGTAAATGCCTGGCTAACACAGCAGCATTATCAGCCCACTGCATGCCCCAGCAGCCTGGAAACACTGCTATTGGTAGTAGCTCAGTGGCTGTGAGGGTGAGGTATAAGAAGTTTGCTTGGTCCCGTGGTGGCAGAAATATGAAAATGTGTGCATTGATCATGGGGTATGTTGTCACCCAACCTGCCAGTAATCAGCACTGCCTTTGATTATCACAGCTTTTGTCAGTCTGAAGTCACATTATATGCTTGCTATATTATGCTTTAACATAGTTTTCCAGAAGTAATAGAATCATGGAGAAGAAATGATAGTATGTGTCACATAAACCTGGATGTAAGAAGCACAATACTGTGGTAATGGGACATCCAGCCTGCTGGGATACCTTTGTAAATGGAAATTGATTTTCTCCAGTATTCTTTACTGGGTGAAATAAATTAAATATGCATTTAGTTTTACCAGTTTAAAAAATGTCTTTGTTAAAGTAAGAACAGTGATATAGAAACATGGTCCAATAAATTAAAGTAAGATAAATTATATCCAGCAGCTTGTTGAATACCTCAACTTACAAGGTTTTCTAAATCTGAAGAATACAACAGAGGCCTCCCAGGAAGAAAAAGCCAATGGAGATCTCTGGAACACTTTGACTAGTTACAGATAATTGTAGATTTGATGATGTAACCATGTGTCCAGGCTCTATTTTCCTCTTTAATTTCATGCTTTTAATTTGATAAGATTCTTCTTGTGAATATTTGAGGTGGAGTCAGTTTGGTTTAGGTCAATAGGCCAAGTATGACCTTAGAAATAAGACAGTCAACTTCCAAAAGCTCCACAATTTCTACTCAGACACTTAATAGGTTTTTAGGACACAAATGAAACCATTGTAGTCATTTTGCTGGTATCATTTACTACATTAATGATCAAAAAAGTGAAAAAACAGGGTAAAAATGTTAATTTCAAGCACCATTACAGAAATACAATACAATAGAATAAAAAAAATCAGATAAATGTTCATTTGCTGTAAAGTGACGGTTGTTAAGAGCCCATTGCCCTAAAGCAAGCTGTGTTTGGAGCAGCAGCAGACTGAGGTCACTGTCATTTGTGAAATGCAGATTACTTATTGGGGATTTTTGTTAATGTTTTAATAGAAAAAGGGGGTGATTAAAATACTGTTTCTTCAATAACAAAGAGTCATCACTGTTGTGGTGATGGTGTTAATACTCTGCTGACTGTTGCTGGAGATGCTCAGGCACTCATGAACAGACATCCCAGCCCTGCTCCCGGCCTCCAGCCGCTCTTGTTCATGAGGCTGCTGATGGTGCTGGCCCTCTCGGCCCTGCCAGTTTGGGCAAACAGGATCTGAGCTCTGCTGGAGGGCACCAGTAAGCCCTACTATGGCCATGACTGGCTCCCTGCCTATTTGCTCTCCATCTGAAAAGAATCAAATATTCTGCTTTACTTGTTGCTGGTTCAAATGTCACGGCATTGTTTAACTGTCACAGTAACATAACTGTGTTTCCCCAGGACTGAGACTGAACTGCAATGCCTGACAAAGTTCACCTGTATAAAACAACTTACAGTGCTCAACTCACAGTTCCTTCAGTAGCTGCTGCCCTCTGATGAAAATTATGTGTAAGGTGGAAAGTAAGAGGTACCAAATACAAGGGACGTTCAGGTTTAAAACTGAGCAGCATTAGTTGTAATGTGGCTCTTTTGAGAAGATTTTGGTCTCTGCAGCATCAGGCAATGCAAAATAGGTTCCAGAGCTGTTCCTTTGGTGGGAACTGGGAGGCACCTTAACTGTTCACATCTGTTTAAAAGCTCAGGGATGACAAGGCTGCTCAGGTTGATGTTGTTGTGCATATTGACATCTCAGTCTGGATCTGAGTCTTGTTAATCGTTTGGTTTGCATTACTTATAAATATCTAAAAGCCAATCAGAATTTTTTTGAAAACTAGTTGTTGAGTACTGAAGGTATAGGAGGAGAAATTTAATTCGGAGTAAATATATATATTTAAATAAAATAAATTCTCCAGTGCTCTCTTGCATGCAAAACAGACCTAGTGACACTTCTGATATCCTTCATGCATTCTGACATTTTTACATTTTCAGCCAGACAAGCATGCAGTACACAGCAGAAGCGATTGTATTAGCTTCTTACTTTCTGCACTGCCTATTGTATTAAACAATGGCTTAGAAAACTAAAATAAATCCAGTTCATGCATAAAGATGAATGGAGTAGAATAATCATTATGTGCATAAGTTCAGCCCGAGTGTGGTACGTTCTGGGAGAAGCTGGGCTTGTGCTCAGTGAGTGCCTGTTCCCATCCTACTGAACACGAGGGGGATCTGTTTATTTATTAGTGATGTCTGTCCCAGTCCCGTCTGTGGAGCTGTGGGCACAGGAATCTCTTGCTGAGGGAGTCAGGTGAGCTCAGCTGCTCTTCCTGCAAGATTCTCACAACAGAGGTTGAGCAGAAACTCCTCTCTCACTATGAATTAAAGCCAAGGATCTTCTTCCTCCCCTCTCCTTGGAGCTCAACACAGCAAACATTCAGCACTTTGCACCTCCTTGTGTAACCCCCCTGGCACAGCAGGAGAGGCCCATCCCTGGGGAGCACCTGGACACCTGTCAGCGAGGAATACACTTCTCTCAAACTCTTTTTAATGCCACACTGAGCACACTTTTTTCTACAGATTGTAGGGGGGTCTGTGTTCCCATATCCACGCTGGGAGCAGCACATTTGGAGGTGGTGATTTGCCCAGGCATCAGGAGCTGCCTGTGCTGGGAAACATTGGGTGTGAGAGCAAGCTGATCTCAGAATTAAAGGGTATGACACCTGAATCTGCATCCTGCTCATTTTTATAGGTGTTTTTGCTGTGAATAGGCAGCAAGATTAAATGCTCTAATTTCTGTCGTGCACTTGGAATGCAGGCAGAGATATTCTATAGTTTCATGAATAGAGAAACTCCCAGAAAAGAGCAGCGACTTGGGTCTACAAACCTCTCCACTTCCAGTGTTGTGAAAAGCATAGGAATGGAACAGAACAGCATAGAATAGTATAGAAAAATCAGAACAGAAGCAAAGCCTTTGATTTCTTACCTGTTCAAATCCATTTTAACTTCTGAGAATGTATTTCCTCTTTAAATGGCAAGGAAAAATAGCCCAGAGAAGCACATGGAAACCTTAGGAAGGATTTAAAATATTCCATCTGTGAAACTCTTTATGATTAAAATATTGACACGTAATCAATAAACCTATGAAATTTCACCAAAAGTAACTCTGCAGTGGTTGCAAAATGTTGTGGGATAATTAATATTGGAATAGCATGAACTAATTTAAGCATAGTATTAACAATGCATGCATAGAATTTGAAATATTTTTTGGCAGAATCATAAGAAAAGACACTTAGGAGAGATGAGCATTCTGCTTTCTCCTGGTTCTCACATACGTTTGTGCTTTCCAACTTCTTTGGGCGTTCTTCCAACAAAGAAAGCCCAAACAGCTCTTTCTTTTACAGGAGTTGCTGCTGTCAGGGACTAAGCCATAAAGACAAACCCAGGTTTGTGATGAAATGAATGGAATTGGAAGGGTCCAATATTATTCCAGAAATTTATTTTGCTGCAGGTGCATGTATATTTGTTCTAAAATAGCTTGAAGTAGTGTTTAAGCCTATTATGATTTCATTGAGGAATTGTTTCAGTGTTTAATATACAAATTTGTTTATAGATTTGCATATGTTTCCACACAGAATATCTTTTAAAATGAGATGAAGCAAAAAAAGTAGGGTTTTTTTTATATTATGGGTTCATATTGCAGTAGATCTGAGATGATATGCTTATTTATCCTCTTCTGTGTGAGATCAAAGCTTTCTTTGTGAAATATATCAGTGATACAGAAAATAAGAATAGCACAGCAATAAGGGAAGAATGTCTGATCCCCACTGTCATAATCTGGACCCCCGAAGAAATCCTCACCTCACAAAAGTGCAGCTTTAAAAAGAATTAGTGTTATTTATGATGCTCACAAACAAGCCCACTGGAAGTGAGGGAGCAGCCAAGGTAATATCAGTAGCTCACAGGGTAGATATTAGCCAGAGCTGTATTTAAAATTATTTCTAATTGGAATGTGATTCTGCATATTTTGTATCTCCATGCAAATGCAGTGTGCAGATAAGGTTCTTAAAAAGAGATGTTCAGAGCAGCAGACACTTGGAAAACACAGAGTGTGAAATCCAGGAGCAGTTGGTTGATGATTTTCTGTATTTTGTATGGTTTTTATTGACCCAAAATGATCTGGTCCTTTATGAGAGAAGACACAACCTCACTAGCATTCCCTACCGTGTGTGAGACCCACTCTGTGCGGACTGCTGGGTTTTTAGAATTAACAAATGAGCTAAATGAATGCAATAAAAATAAATCAGGGATGGTGCATTGCAAAATGGGCTTTGTTCATTTATTTCTGACATGAATGGTTTAGTTTTAATTATTTATAATCCTTCACAGTGCATTGTTAAATGTGCTGCAACATATTTTGCAGAAGTAATGAAGTTTTTGAAGTAGCAGAGCACAGTACAGCTCTCATACCAGCTGGGTAAGGTGGGGAGGGGGACAGAAGGGTGCTGTTTGCTCCTTGTGGTGTGGAAACAACTACACTCACAGGCTCTGTGATGTGGACATTTGGGGTCATCTTGTCAGATGGAAGTGATCAGACCCGAGCTCCTCGAGCTGGGCACTGTACAAGTGTTTTGCTTAGGAGAGCAAAGCTGCTGCTCATCCTCCTGGCCAAACCTGGGAGCTCTCTGAGTGGCTGAATAAATCAGTGTCACACATGCAGATGGCACAGGAGCAACACCAAGGCAGCTGAGGGAGCTGCACTGCCGTTCCTGGGGAAGTTAAACAGCGACAGCAAAGGCTGCGAGTGGCTGAGCACATACAGGAATGAGAAGTTTGAAACTGCAACGTGTGCACATTCTCTGGTTCCACATTTTCACATCATTGCCTGCTCGCTCAAGTTGGCACTGGCAAACAAATGAGGACCTGGGTTTGGAGGCAAAGATTTCTTAAATGACCACAGAGGTCTTTATAAAATTTTGCATGGAACTAAGGAATGGAATGCAAGAACAAGGAAAAGAGTTGGGCACTTGGGGAGGAGGAAAAAAAATTCAGAAAGAACCAAGTGTGCTAATTTAATCTACTGCAGATACAAAAGAAATGAGCTGAATTTTATTTTAATCCATCTTTCAGTTTGTACACAGCCTTGAAGTTTACTTTTGGTTCCAACTCTGCTAGCTCCTGTGAGTTTGTAAACTCTGAAAACATTCCAGTTAAATTTTCTGCATTTCATTTTTAGTACTTTCAGTCTTGTTGAAGTCATTAGCTACCTGAATAAAAAGCTGATGTATGAGATAACCCTCTCTGCATCCATGTGGAGGTAATGGAAGATATCTGTTATGCGGGGTGGGGGGGTTGGATGAAACTTGCTGGAGGCAGTGAAAACAATCACAGAAACTCACCATGGAAGGAATCTTTTTACCTTTCATGTGAAAACCCCACCTGAAACCCTCTCCTTTGCTCTGTGTCATTGCATTGATAATAACCTGGCTAATGTCTCACCCTCGATGGGATGAAAGGCTGGATTTCACTGCTGTTTATGACATATGTTTCACACTGTGGATGGATTCAGCACTGGAAATAATGCAGAGAAATTAGTGTCTTCTTTTTCCCACTTTATGATAGCAAATGTATCAATACAAACGTGGAGATGCTATGCAAAAGCAATCAAATTTAGTCTGGCTTTATATGTATGAAAATGTTTTATTTCTCTGTAGTATTTGTAGCCCTTTGCTGCAGCAATCATATTAATCTCTGAAGACTTTGGGGAAGACCAGAAATGTTAATGAATAGCACAGCTTGTATGAGTTCTAGAATCTTAGAATTTATGGAATATGCTTTGAAGTCTACTTTATTCGAATGTCTTTCTCATGAAGCCCCTTTCCAGGATTAACACAGGATTGAAAAATACAGTCCTTGATTCTGATCCTGCAGAGACTTATTAATGGCCTTAATTTTAAGCACTGATACTTCAGTAGGACTGTTCACAGTATGAAGAACCTACGTGAGACTTTGCAGAATTGAGATTCAAAACACTAACTTTGCCTTAGTCTTCTTCTTAATTATAACAGGGCACTATTTCCAGGGACAGTTGCCAGCTGCCTCAATTACAGAGAGCTACAGAGCAGAAGGTTGTGTTTGTGCATTGATCCTACAGTGTCTGACTTCACAACCCTGGTGCCATCCAGTCACTGAACCTACACACAGTGAAAATTCTGATTTTCCCTTACTCTGTTTTGCTCCATGACAGAATGAGTTACCCTTTGCTTCTGACCATTCCAGCAGCACAGCTGGGTGCTGCCTCCTCTTCCTCTTCTTTCCATCCACAGGAGTGCTGAGTATTCATTAGAAAAAAGAGATACTATCACACCCACAGTTGTCTCCTTCAGAAGCCTCACAGTGGGTTAATCTAAATTCTGTAACCAAAAAGAAGCAGTTGGGCTTTGTAGTGCCCCTTCCTCTGCTCTCAGGGTCATGCCAGAAAGAATCTGTCCTTACTGCATCACCTTCACCCCCTCACAGCATGTGGAGACATTCTGAATTCCACTGAAAAGGACGTATATGTCTTATTCCAGAAATAAGTTTTTCCCAGTGTCTATACCATATGCACATTCCACTACATCTCCAGATAGTTCTCCCTATCACCCCTCCTCTCTTCAAGGACAGCAAGTTCCTACAAGGTCTCGTCATGATCCTGCTTCCTCTGGGCTTGTCAGAGCAGACACTGTGCTCCTGCTGCCGTGTTGTAAAGCTGCTGAGAGTTATATAAACAAAAGTAGCCATGCCTGGTACACTGCCTCACCCAAGTGATGTGAAGCTGAAGCGTTGCAGATGAGCCTGCAGTGCTTTTGTGGGGGTACCATGTAATGAGCCGATAAACCACACAGTTACTGCCTTCTCATATGGCATTTACTTTCTCCAGGGCATGGAAAGCCAATCCTGCCTGAGCAGTAATGGTCTCCAGCAACTATAAAAGTGAAATGAAAAGTGACACTTTTCAACTCAGCAAAATATAAAAGTGAGCTCTCCTTCTCCACTCCTCTGAACACTTGAGTTTTTGCTCCCAGCCAGGGCTGTCAGTTTAGACTACACTCAGCAAAGTGAAAGCCTCTGCTTCCAGCTTTGTATCATCATCTTAATCTCTCTCCTCGCATCTTCTTTTTTGTTAATTCACCTTTGTTAGGGCTTCTGGTCCTCACTATCATACTTGTTTTGTTTCTTGAACCTCAGCCATCCACAATGGTTTCTCATAGGGAAAATGGTTGGACCTCAGTTTTAATGTAATAAGGATCAAGTTGTGCTAAGTCTTGTGAGGTCACTTCTTGTTTGCCTCTGGTGAGAATGTCTCTGGCTGTGCTGGAAAATTTCAAGTCCTGTTTTTTCTGCATGCATAGGTCAATATTACTGAGCTGCTTTCTTTGGGAGAGACAGTGACTGCTGAGAAGCCAAGATGAAGGTATTGTAGCAGTGTACAGTACTATTGATAGCAATTGTCTATTTCTTAGCTGTTGTTGAAAGCAGAACACTACCACAATCTTTAGAAATGTAAATTAATTCCTGGTCTGTTTCAAGAAATCAGGACAAAGTCTCCCCTTTGTCTGTATATCTGTGCTTACATCATTACTGATCCTTCCACACCTGCTCAGCAGCCTCTTCCACGAACACTCCATGCCCAAGGTTTGGTTTTCTCTTCTGTCCTTTCATCATCTCAAGTGCAATATTCATGTACGATTTTTTATTCCCTTTAGATTCACGCTTTTTTATTCCCTTCAATTACGAGCTTTCTATTCTTCCTTGCTGTCATTTCTTTTCTTCTCTCTGAAGCCATCAATTACCAGAGTATTTCTCAGAAAGACCTTAGACCAGTGACTGATGTATAGTTTTTGGACCAGAAGAGTGTTCTGTGTGTATGAAATCACTTTTAAGACAATTTCATTACCCGTTCATTTCCATGAGGATATTTTTGCTTCCTTGTCCACACAGAACTATGGAGAGCTACAGCTTTTGGCCAGCAGATCTTCACCTGTTGGCCACTAACACCTTGTACTTTTGTCTTCTCAAGAGTGAAGTCTTCTGAAACTTCTGTGCCCATCTTCACTGCTCCTCCCTCATCTCCAAACCCTGTTTGCCTAATTACTTTGATTACATCATTGCTTAGTTACTTTGGCTGTATTTCGAGACACAGGCTGTGTCCAAATGTGAAACATGTTCTAGACCTTTTCTATTAAAAACTAAATTAAATGGGAAAACATCAGATTCCCTGTTTCAACTTCTGTAACAGAATAGGACAAAGATTTCAGAGAATGTCTATAGGAAACCCATTCCCTGCCGTGTCAGTGGAAGACCGATGGTTTTCCAAGCAGCTCTCAGCCTTCATGACAGCCTGCTGTCGATGTGTTAAATCTCTTAAGACCCAGACCATAGTCTTGTTCAAACACTGGACTTTTCCCCTGGGTAGCTTGCACAGTCAGAAATGGATTGCTGACCATTCCTGAAGGAAGTGTCCTGTCTTGTTCATTAAGTGGACAATGCTAAAAGCCTTGAATGGCCTATTAGTGAGTGATTAAATACAGTGAGAGCAAATACACTCCATGCATGCTTTCATTTTCATGCTCAGAGAAATACAACAGCCTGAGGTACAAGACAGGCAAGACTTCTGCTCAGGAGAAAGGCAGGCCAGGCCCTAACAACAGGGATGTAATTAGCAAAAGGCTGTCTGGTGGTGTATTTTGAGAAATAATTATTTTGTTGTGCATAAATTTTCAGGATTCTGTTATATTGGTGTAGAGAGACAGCTCAATAGATCCATGATAGAATAGAGAATTTAGTTTGTTCCATCATGTAAGGATAAGAATTGGATACTGTAATTTCAAGGGGAATATATCATTCCCTAAATCCTGATATAAAATGGTAGTTCCCTCTTTCTGTCAATACTTTTAAGATTATTGCTTCTTTGTCTCACTGAAATTCCAATTTAGAAGTCGCTGGGGTTTCTTAAAATTTACAGGTTTTACTCTCTGGAAGTTTAAGCCTGCAAGTTTATAAGCAGTTTTTCATATTTTGGTGAGCCAAAAGAGGATAGATGCATAATTTCATGTCTTTTCAGTAACAGACAATATGGTTTCTTTGTTCTCGCCAAAACTTTTTAGACTCTTAAATAAGTCTAAAGCACTATGCAGTGCTGTAAATTTTAGACAATTTTTTTCAGTTTTATAGGAAAGGACTGTGCCCATCTCTCTGTCCTTTCTCTCCTTTATACAAAATATAATGTAGGCACATTTCTGTGAATGAATGGGGGGTCAGTAAACTCAGCAGTGGTCTGGTATCTTTTACACAAGAATCAGGTGATTAACACATCAAACCAGGTAATTAGTGCAATGTCTCATAAAATCAGGCGTCAGTTTTATTAGATATCATTACCTATTAATGTAATAAATTTAAGAAGTTATTAAAATCGTGGCAATTTAGATCTACAGATAAAACCCTAGACCCATGTGTGCTTGAATTAATTTTTTTTCCATCACTTATTTTGAGATGGGTTATTTGCATTCTATTCCATCAGGTGCATCAGAAGTAACTCCATGAATGACAAGGGAATTAATGTTTGTTACAAATTTCATGGCCTGCAATGAGTGTGGGTACACACGTATCGGAATGAAGTGAAAGTCCTATAGTTGTAAAGGCATTAAATATTCTAACACAGACCTGTCATGCAGTGAGAAAGCCCAGCTTCCAGAAACCTACCCTATTGTTTCAAAGAGAAATATTAAAAATTCCAACCCAGGTATTCATTTATGGATCAATAAATAGTAGTCATATAGTTTTATGGCTATGTTTAATCTCACATATGTAAAATGTGCCATGATATATGACTGCTATTTATATGCATCCTAAGAGCTCTTCCACAGGAATGCTCAGAGTCCTCCCCTTGGGAACAACACAGTTAAAAAGAAAATGAACATAAGAGCTTGGGAGAACAAATATATCCAAAGATGAAAAAATAATTCGTAAGTAGCAAGTCATAGAGAAATGCCACACACTGATCAGGTGGGACATCAAGATTTCTGTCAGCTCCGGGCTGTGCCCCAAGTCACAGGGGCCAGTTCATTCTCTCAAGAACTCTCCACTACCTGCTGCTTCTGCCTTTTTCCCTTGCTTGGAAAACATTATATGTTCATAAACTGCCTCTGAATCCTCTGCTTTCAGAAATGATCATTGCTGTTTTGGCAGAATAACTCTGAATGTGATGTTGGCTAAAGCTTGTTCTATTTAAGGGAAACAATAAGGAGAAATAAGGCATAACATGGTAATATTTCAGTCTGACCTTTGGGATCTGATAACTTTCCATCAAATTACTGGCTTAGCACAAGTTGCTTTTGGCAAATTCCTGTTTCATAAGCTTATCTGTGTTCTCCTCTGTAATGAACCAACTCCTGTTCCTGCAATGGAGCTGTATTTCTGTAAGGATGGCTTCAGCTTCCAGCCTTGGAAATGTGCAGTTCCTTGTTGTCTGGCAGAGATGGATCTCAGGTGTGACTCAGTACAGTAATTCTTGCTTTTCTAATGTGTGCCGATGATATGCTCACGTGGAGTTTCATGCTCTGGTTTTGACACATATCATTTATGTAACAGTTTCAAGTTCAAAGGTGTCGTGGTTCTCTTTACAGATGGGGAGACAGAAGCACTGGTGGATTCTGTGAATCACAGTGGATGCAGAAGACCTGTAATGAAAGATAAAAATCCTTAACTACCAGGTCTGTGCTGCATTCCCTGGATATTTAAACTGTGTGAAATGTCCCCTTACCATTCAAGCTTTGTGGATTAATGTATAACTCTTGGTTTAGAAATTCGTATTATTAATTAACCCTAGCATTGCTATTTCTGTGAGGCATCTTGTGCTCTCAGCACAAGTTTTCCTCCTCCTGACCTTTTAAAGAATCTGTATAGATTCAAAATTAAAAAATGTTGAAGAATGTGAGCCATTAAAACTCTGCAGTTGTTTTCAATTTATCTCTATTAAAATATGCATACTTTTTTAATTGGAATAAATGCTGACCTATAAAGAAGACAAGAAACATTTCCAATTTAAGACAAACAAACAACAAAAACCACCAAAAACTCACATCTACTGAATTCCAAGTTTGATGGATTATCTTTCAAATTCCAGATATGTTAAATCCTTCAGAGTAATATTCAGAATACATATTGACAGTGCTACTATCACATAAGTGGGGAAAGGTGACCTTGTGTTTTAAGCAAAAGATGAGATATGGTACTGATTAATTTATTTAGAAAAATTTTAACAGAGATTGTCAAACTAAAATTCTTTTTTCCGGTATTTGTTCTGATGACAATGATCTGAATTCTATCAATTTTTTTTTTTCCAAAAGAGTGATTGGATTTCTTCCTGTCCCTCTTTATTTTAAGAAAAATATATTGTTTTAGAAGTGTTTGCCTTGATTTCTTAACTTTTTCCAGCTGAGGTGTTGTTTTGGTTTTCTTTTAAATTGGACCAATATATTGAACTATGTGAAAAAACTATTTTTACCATTTGCAAGAGAGAGGAAATACTCCTTTTTTACCTCTCCAATACTTTGTCTCATCATCCATTGAGGATGGCTGTGAATATATAACTCACTGATTGCTGTGAAACTAAATCATTTGTCTGGAAGGTTTAAAGATCCTTGGATTTTAAGCCCTATGGACGTGTAATTAAGAGCATATGGAAGAGCATAAGCACCTGAACTATGGCTCATACCCAATTTTGATGAATGATGTATGTGTAAAGGAAAGAGAATAGTTGGAATAACCACTAAATTAACTGTGACTTTTCTGAAAAGAGCGTCACAGATTCTGGAGCTTCCCTCTCTTTGGCCTCAAGAAAGGGCAGAATTGTTCATAGAAACGCAGACCTGTAGAATCCCAGACTGCTTTGGGTTGGAAAGGACCTTAAAACCCAACTTGTTCTACCCCCTGCCATGGGCAGAGACACCTTCCACTGTCCCAGGTTGCTCCAATCCCCGTCCAACCTGCCTGGAACAATTCCAGGGATGGGGCCACCACAGCTGCTCTGGGCACCCTGTGCCAGGGCCTCCCCACCCTCATAGGGAGGAATTTCTCCTCAGTATCCCATCTAAATCTACCCTCCTTCAGCTTAAAGCTCTTCACCTTTATCCTATCAAAAACTCAGGTCCGGGTTCTTTGCTTCAGTGGAGGTCTGGTCTTCTGTGGCATGGATTGGGAACCCAGATCCCAGAATGGATTTGAGCCCAAATTTTCCACAATAGGTGAATATGCTAACAGGTGACTGGGATAAATCCCATAATACTGTCAAACTTGACAGAGACTGTACATTTTGTGCAAAACCATGTAAGCTCCACCACTGTCAAATGAAAGAGGGAATTTTATGCTCTCTGTTCCCCTCTGATATATGTTTGGCTGTCATCTTATTTCATAGTTGAGGCAATTGAAACACTGTTTAAATGTGTATCATAAACCTATAGATGAGAACATTTCCCTGCTGGATTTAAACCATTACCCCCAAAGGTGTTAAGGAAACCACGCTGTGCATCACTTTTTAAGATCAAGGGGCATTTTTGATGTTAATGCCTAGAAAAGGCAGATGAACACTAACAGCTGCTTATGCACAGGCTGGTGAATTGAATAGGGAAATACTTCTGTTCTGGAAGTCAGATCTCCAGAGAAAAATGATAAATTGTGAGCATCCTTAAGTAAGAGTGATAGTCTCTAAGGATAGTTGAGCAAGGCTGATAATATAAAATATGTAAAACGGGGAAAATATTTAATACTTCTGTTTCTCTGCTCTAAAGAGTTGGAAGGGTTGTGTTAACAATATATACGGTGCTGCTGTGCTCAGGCATGCAGGAGAAATGCAATATATTAGTTCTCAAATCAGTAGTTTGTGAAATGCGTTTCTGGTATCCAGGGATTTTCAGGACTGTTACACTGATAAGGAGTCAAGGGCAGTCTCCTCATGGGCTGGGATGGCTCTCCTGGGAGAAGAAGGGAACAGAAGAAAAGGAGCAGCAGATTAAGGGCTGGACATTTTAGTGTTTCTTTACTTCCAAATGCTGATTTTTTTTAACTCTTCAGTCTGCAGATATTTAAAACTCTGCAGCAGCTTTGGTTGTGACTTCAAGCTGATGAATCACCTCGTAAAAAGACCTTCTGCAGGAAGTTGTGGTGTACAAGGAGAACCTTACACTGAGGCAAATTTATTCCCATAGGAATTTTATACGATTCCTGCGGGACAGACAGAAGGACACAGAAGAGAAACTTTCCCTATAGAGCCCAATAACAGTGTTCTGGTATGAAAATCACCCATGGGAGAAATACTTAAGAGGCCAGCAAAAATGGGGAGAAATATCTAAGATTCCAAGACTTTTTCATGGGTTGATCACCTGATGAAATAACCTTGACATTTTGCTGGCTTTTTTATGCAAGGAACCCACAGCAAAAGCTTGGAGGAAGGGAAGGTTCAGCACCACCAAAGGATTTAAGATGCACTTGAAATTCAGGTTGTACCACCAGGGCTCAGATCCTGCAGAATTAGACCAATTGGAAGGAACTAAATATGCTCTTCTTTTCTGAAGTGTCTAAGAAAGAGGGAGACAGAAAACATTCCAGGTGTGTCCTTCCAGGGGACTTTCCAGGTGAAAGGAGTTCCTTTGAAAGCAAAGGTGCAATTTATTGTTTCCTGCACCAAGTTTAATGAAAGAAATCTGAGAAGCCATAACCAACAACAATAACAAAAAAGTACTGTTTATTGTTACCCATTGACTGGACAGCTTGTTAAACTNTTATTATTATTATTATTATTACAAAAACAGAAACAGAGGACAGACACAGTATTCTTTTTAAGGCAATTCAGTTTTCTCACCCTCAAAAAATAAAAATAAAAAAGGAACATTTCTTGGTTAGAACTCAATCAGTCAGACTCCTGTGCCCTGCATTTGGGCCAGGAAAGCCCCTTATTCAAACTCTGCAGCTTTTTATTGTATTTCAGGTGATGCATCTGAATTTTCTCATTTTCTGGTTGCCTAATAGAACATAATTATTTTCTACACTTACATTGTGTGAAACACATTTCAGTCTGCCAGCCTCAAGGAACTGCAACCTCACCATAACACTTTTATATCTTGAGAGAATTTTTTACACCTAAAAATTGGGATTAAGATTGTAAATTCTTATAAAAGAATGTTGATACTCAGTTACATGTGGCTTTGTGATTGATGACTGTATCCTGCTCAGCTAATCTCAGTTTGCCAGTAAAGCCTTTATGACTATGAGAATTTTAGGTCCTTTGATTTCTGTGATAGATTCCTTAAAGCTGCTCGGGCTTTGCTGGATAATTGCTTCATCTCTAGGGCGTCACTTTAGGCCCAGGGAAATGTGGCATCTTCTTTAAAACAGTTACTGTACTTTTTGATCTGTTTGTAATCTACAGCATTAAACAAAGCAAAAGCAGGGACAGGAACAAATGATACCTAACCCCTTGCTTGGCTCCCCAGGGCAGTTTCAGAGTGGGCTGGCTGATACCCTGTTAGCTGAAGAAATAAAGGACAGAAGGAGAAAGCTGTAATGAGACTTGGTGAGACTTGACTTGAATTTTCAGCATGTTTTTCCTTTCAGGTTAGGAACCATGTGTGGAAGATCTGTGGTTTTAAAATTGAAGTGAAGCCACAGAGCCTCCTGCCAGCAGAGTTAGTTTCTCTGGTTGTGCTTAAAATGGTTCCTCTGTTGCATGCACAAATCAGCTTCCTCTGTGAAAGCAGCAGAAAGCTCAACTCAAAAGTGACTTGTATTGGTTTTGATGGAAGAATTGTTGGCCACGATTCTTACAGCTCTATTTCACAGTTTCCCCCCAAAGATTTGCTGCCTTTCCCCCAATCAGAAACTGCAGAACCTCACCTGTGCAGTTGTCACATGGAGAGATTTTTGGCTACTCAAAGCAGGAGGTTTTCCTGCACCTTGTCACATGCAACTCCAAGTTTGTTCAGCAGTGAATTTTGGTAAAGTTGCACGAAAACACAAGTACCACATCACAGTATAGTCCTCACTGGAAAAAAGACTGGTAGGGGAGTAGCAAGTTTTGCTATTGATCAGCAGGAGACAGAAATCCCTGCCTTCCTTAGTTTTTGAGCTGTTGATTTAGAGAACTGGAAATGCTTCCAGAGTCCCTTTCAGTATCATCGCTATGGATGAACTTAGACCCTTACCAGTCCAGGTTACAAACATGAAATTAGAGCAGAAATAAGGGAGGATTGGAGCAGAGCTGCCCACCACATTGTCTGCCTGGAATACATTCTGCACCCTTACAGTGTTTGCAGGGTTCTGGTTTTCAGTTTGGTAAGAACACTTTATATGTTATTGTAGCAACACTTTGAGCCGTGTGTTTTCTCTATTTTCTTTACATTTCTTCTTTTCACTTTATCTCCTCACTTCCTCTATTCTGTTCTTTGATGCTGCTCTATCGTTTGATAATTTTTCCACTGGTTTTTTGTACTTATTTTCCATTTGTTGTGTTTTTCTTTATTCTCTTACCAAATATGTTTTCCTTTCTTATTCTCTCACTCCACTATTGTCATCATACTCTTCCCCCACATACATTCCTAAATTATCTCTCATATGTCACTTATGCTTATTTTTCTAGTGTTTCTGATTTTATTTCTGATATTTTCTCTCAGGAAATAAAAACATGCCCATGCCCATATATACATAGTTGTTTTTTTCTAGTCACTCTCAAAGAAAAACTGAACCTTGCAAAAATCACGAGGGAGCAGAAGGCATTCCAGGCAATAAAACCTGTGGGTGACTGCTCAAATTCCACCTTATTGCTCCTGTAATTTGATGTGTTTGCCCTTGTAGTTGGACTGATGACCTTTGCAGTCACCCTTACACACTTGTTACATCCTTATTACACTCATCCTTCCTTCATCCTTCTTCTCTCTGATCCTCACACATCCAGGACCTGATTCCAGTGAGGCTTCACTTGTGCACATCTGCCCATTGAAAAGGTAAAGCCTTGGGAGTGGCTGGGAGTAGATCTCTACCTGTGCCTTGTACAAGACCCAGTGCACCTCACAAGGGGGTCAGGCTCAGGATCCCTGAGCAGGGTGACAGCAGCACTGAAGGACATTTCTAGAAGTGATGGTGAGTCCTGGTCCCTCAGGACCAGGAGAACAGCAAGAGCAGGAACTGAGTGACTGCTCCTATGGATTGGGCTGTAGGGAGGCTCGTGGTTGCAGCTGAGAGGTAAATGCTCTCTGTGAGACCCTTTCTGCTTGTGATTTGTTCAGGACTCTGGAATTATAATGGTTGCTGTCAAATGTATATAACTGGGGCTGGACTTGTAGGTTGGCCTTAAGCCTGAAATCCAACACTGAAGCAATACAAGATACTGCAGCTTCTTTGTGTCAGCAGACTCCTTTTGGAAACATATTGTTTAAAGTGTCATTCAACTGTGATATAATCTAATGCATAAAGGAAACCTTATTCACTACCATTTTAGCAAAAGATGCTGCTAATAAAATAGATGCTTTAATGTAAAACCTTAGAAACCTTGGGAAAACCCAGAACTCCTTCTGCCTGGAACTGTTATTCTTGAAATTGATTTTTTCAGTTCTTACATTCTTTTTTCTTTCCCACCTGCTTTCTACCAGCAAGTGCCCTAAGACACCAGAACTGCTACCCTGTGCTGGGAGAGGCACAGCACCAGCAAGGCTGGCACTGGGCACATCCCCTTGTGCCCAAGGGAAACACGCCCTGGAACACTGGAACACTGGAAGTGTGTGGAGCTGGAAGAGAGGCAGTGGAGGCAGGCTGCTTCTGTGCCTGAGCTGGGTGTCTGCACTGCCTCCACCTCTGCGCACTGCTCTTCCTGGGGAAGGGGCATCGGTGCCCCTTGACTTGCTTGCCTGCTGTCACAGGGCTCTGCTGTCACCTGCCTGCAGAGTCATTTGCAAACAGGCTCCATCGCTGGGGAGCAGAAATGTGTTTTTTTCATACCCAAAGCAGATTTATAGTCTGGTTTCCTGTCAGATCTTTGCATTTTCCTTCTCCGCCCCTCCCAGTCTCTGACACACTTTTTCTTACTTTCTGTGTGGCTCTTTGCTCGCTCTGCCACCAGTGCCCCAGCCTCCTTCATTCCTGATTCTTTCGAAACTTGTACTTTGGGGGCCAGGGAGTGTTTCACTCCTTGTGTTTCCTTTACTTTTCAACAGCTGCAGAGCACAAATAACCTCTCCAAGACTCCTGGAGAGACACTGACAATTGCATGGAAGCGACATAGAGAGTGCAGCCTGCAGCAGCTGCAGCGAGACAGCCGTCGCTCATGAGCACCCAAGGTAAGGAAAACAGCTGTCAGAGCAGCTCCACCTCCCTACTGACTACCACAGCACTTGGCTCTGATCTCTGAAAGTTCCACTTTCACCTTTTTTGCGTTGATATTCAAGAGTTTCTTTGAAAATGGTTCCATTCGTGCTTTCCTTGCCCTCAACAGGTCTGGTACTTTGCATGCACCGATTGTGGGAGCTCAGGGCTCAGAGAGGCAAATGGGCTGTAGCTGGATGTGCAAATGTGCATTGGGAAAGAGAGTTGATGTGGAGGTCTAGAGAGGAGAGATGAAGGACTGATCATCAGCACTGGTCTCCAGGGAATTTCTGGTTCTGCCCATAGCATGTTGTGCTCTAGCCCTTTCTTTAAATCTCTTCACTGAGATTTATGCTTTCTGTTAACTAGTGAAATCTTTCTTATTTTGTTTTCTTCCTCTTTTCATTAGTTCTTCTCACTTCCTTTATTCTATTCTCAACCCTCTCTATCTCTTATTATCTTTTTCACCATCTTTTTATGCCTTTATTTCATCAGAAGTGTTGTCTGTGTGACAAATGTTTCCCTTGTTCATTTCTTTCCTTTCCCTCTGCCTTCTTTTCATGCCTGTGCAATAGACTGTACATCCTCCCTCGAGTTCTTAATCTCACCCTCCTTCCCCTCTGTCAGTTCCTTCTTGCTCTTGTGTTCCCCTTTCCTGCTGCTCCTCCACACGCACGCTCCTAACTTCCTGCTCCATCCTCTCTCTCATGGCTTTGCTGCCCTGGCAAGTTCCTTTTGCCCACACAGAGGTGTTGCCTCTCCACTGGGCTGTCCCTGCACACACATCTCTTTCCTGTCATTCCCTTCCATGGACATGTGCAGTATTTGCATATTTACAGTTTTGGGGATGGATCCCAAAATAAGAGACTTTTACACTTGCCCAGCCTCCTTCCAGTGCTCAGATTCATATTTAGTCGTTCACAACAAATAACCACTGTCATCCTGTCTCTCTGTTTCTTTCTGTCTCACAAACAGCATTTTCTACCACCTGTAACCCCCTTTGTCTTCCTCTCCACTCTCAAATACAGCCTGCCCTGGCTTTGTGTATTCTATCCCTTCTCATTCTGCCATCCCACTCCTTCCTACCTCCTTACCACAACTCTCCACCAGGTTTCTCTATCTGTTTTTATCTTTATAGTGCATTCAAACTGGGAGGAACTGCTGATGCAGATGGGCTTGCACTGCTGCCTTACTATCCCTGCTGGCAGCCAGCGGGGGAACCAGAGGAAGTATTGCAGTCTCTCAGCTCCTCTTTCCTCTGCAGAATATGCAGCCTGAGCAGAGGAAGAGCTTAGTGATGGAACTGAAGGCAGATGATAAAATGGGAGAGCATAATGCAAAATGCCTTTGGAAAACTATAAAAAATAGTTCCAGTTGATCATAAATCTTTTTACCAGACTTAATCAACTTCTGGAATTCCTTTCCCAGAGCAGAATTTCTGATCTTACTCTGGCATAGGTTTTGTCCTATTGATTCCTATGGGATTCCAAGTCTCAGAGGTATAAGTTTTGAACTCTAATGCTGTAGAGGGAGTAACTTTGCTCCTAGGATCTGGAAACAGCTCATGTCTTTTATACCAGACATATTGGTGAGTCACCAAGATCAAGCATTGCTAAAAACTGCATCCAAGGGCAATATCTGGTATTATTTCTTGCTTAAATTTGTATGCTTTGAATCAGATATGACAAATAAATGCATTTCTTTGATGAAGCTTTTTAGCATCACCTTCTTAAGAAGGACTATTGAGACTGAAGATTTATTTCTACGGATGTTCTGATGTGGTCTTTTGGGAACTGAATAAGGATCACTTATTAAACTTAACTGAATTTGTAAGAGAATTATTATGTGGGAGAATTCTCTTAGCAATCTGTCCTGCTCTCTCAAATTGTCCATCTCCTTAAGAGTGAAAGGAGCTTAAATTTTATGTTTGCAATTATAAGATATCCTTTCTGATGCAGAAAGGCCTTTGAGCATTCTCTTCTGAATACAGAAACAGGTACATTAAAATGTCTTTGCCTTTTAGAACTTGCAAAAAGTCCACAAGCCTAGAACAATAAAATAAGAGATGCTCACTTTATACATTCAAGTCTAATATGACTCTTTCTTACTCTGTTGCAACTCACCTTGTGATGGAAACAGCATCTGTACTCCTTTGAGTCATTCTACCAAACTTGTAGATTTGTGCCTTGTTTTGTCAGTATTTTTTGCCCCTATTAGTGGTTCTTTTGGTAAAGGCTGGAAGTCTCCCAGAAATAAGTTGGCTGAGACAATGGCTCTTCTCTCTCTCTCCCCCTCCTTTTTCTTTTGCATTACACAGTTTGCTTGTGTTGAGAAAAAACGGACATTGTCAAAGGTGTGTTGCGACATTTGCAAGGGGATGTGGAGACAGAAATTTTATTTTTGTGTGTGTGTATGTCCAGTTTCTTGAATCATGTGTCTAGCAGAGGAGAAATTTCAGCAGGAAAGAGCCTGGAAACTTTATATTCTACTCAGTAAATTGCTGTATCAAGAGAGCCAACTCCAGAACAGAAAATCAGAATCATGTGTTTGACTCCCTGTTCTTATGCAAATAGTTACTTCCAATTAGACTTTACTCTGAATTAAGAGAGCAATAAGCTTTTAATGTGAATGAAAAGAGAGAACCATCTGACTGCACGTATTTGTTCCAAATAAAGACAATTTGGACCTTCTCTAGAAGGATGCATCCCAAATATGCTGAAGATACCAGAATACCGTATACCAAATGACCTTGGTTTCTATACAGTTGCTTAGTGAAAAGTTTTCATCAGATATATGGAATGGTTGCTCACAGAGGATGAAATTTATAGACATCCTTAGCTACCCACTTGTTAGCAGATGGCTCAACTATCTCTTTGATATTGAAATACATCTTTCATGAAATACAAATCTTTCACTTAGATATGGTCATTAAGTTGTGTAACTGATGGTGGAGTTTGACCTATGGCAGCTTTCTTTGGCAGTAGCCTCCACAGCAATCTAAACTTAAAAAGAAATATGGAACTAGGCCTTGTGATTTTCAAATTGAAGGATAAAACCATAAACCCCATCAAGTCTGGTCAGGTTTTGCCACTGATATGACAGAAAAATTCTTTGTCTCTTGTCTGTTTTGCCACTGCTGTCTGTGGGATTTGCATTTGCAGAACCCTGCTTTGCTTTGCTGTGAATCCAGCATCTGCAGTGCATCTGCAATTCCTTTTTCAGAACAAATGATGGGGTTTTACAGGTCTACATGTAATAAGATTCTCCATCTCCACACTTCCCCCAAATTTTCTCTAAAGCACTGCCTTCACCCTCTAGTCTGGGTCACTTATTTAATGGCAATGAACATTTTCAGGAAGGTAACCTTTCTGCTTGTGATTTGTTCAAGGACTCTGGAATTATAATGGTTGCTGTCAAATGTATATAATTGGTGTCTGTGGCAAACATCCAATGAGTGATAAAAGCTTCGTTGTCTCTGCTGCTTTAGTCTGTATTCTCTCCCTATATCACCCTCTCGCTTCTGCTCCTCCCAGGCAAGAGGAGAATGCAGTGCCAGGCTGTTTAAAGTGCAGCTTGACAAAGCAGCAGCTCTGCCAGATTCCCTGTCACAGTGTCCCAGCTCTGGGCAGTGGATTCCCTTGGCTGAGGTTTGCACACTGACTTAAATTAAGCACGAAGGTCTCCTCTGAACTTTGGTTTCAAACACCTCCCTTCATAACCTTCTACCAAATATTTGGGCTCTAGGAAGGGTGATAGTTTATGAGTACCATGAATTCACAACCTTATTGATCTACATGGAACATTTTACCAGCAGCTAAAAACTTTGTGCTTTCATATACAAAAGGCAAACATGCAGGGTGGGTTTTTCACAGCTCACAAAAGTACATTACTAATAGCACCCAAAATTGGCAACGTGTTGTACACTGTCTGCCCCCAGTGCTGAACATGTGGAGAATATTCCTGTTATGTTAGTCCTGCAAAACCTATTTTATCTTCAGGGCTGGATGGGGCATTACTTTCTAATGCTGTCTGCTTCAGTGAATCTGTTTAGCAGCTCAAGAGGAAAGAGAAATTTTTCAAATCTCACTGGAAATCTATCAGAAATGTCAAATGACATGCTGTAGCATTCTGGTTTTGTCAAAAGGATAAATGTATATACAGCTGTGTGTGTGATATTATTTGTAGTAATTGTTGCCTCAGTGAATTTGTCTGTGAAGTAACTTGGTGTAGTATTAAGGGATGTGTTTGTTCTGGTCCCTGAGGCCAGCTTGGCCTTACACAAAGATACTTGTTATTTGCTCAAGCCAGCCCTGGTTTTTTAAGTTGAGGTGAGGAATCAGCTTCAGTGTAGCAAAGGAAAGGATTCTCACTGCCCCTCTGAGCACTGGGCAAATTCCCTTTAGGTTGTAATTGAGATGCTGAAGACCAAATGTACCATAAGGTTTCTGTTTAAAATGTGATCAAGACTTTTTTTTCCATCTGCATGTAGAAAAAAGCTGTATGGCAGTAGTACATATATGGTTATCTTCAGCAGTTGAAGGATTGTTTCCACTTCATTTTTATAGCTCAAAGTGTGTATAAACATCTCCAGTCTGGCTGTGCCCATACTTGAAATCAGTGTATGATTTCAAGCGAGTGTACTTAATAGGTTGTTACACACATTTAATATATTTGAGCACAAAAATAAGTTCCTCCAAGATTTGAAACACTAATAAAGACACATTTCAAATAGTTCCCTCTGGGGATTCTGATGAAACTGGGAAAACACCCAAAGGGTATTTCAAGTCTTTTTACACCAAGTACATTTCCAAACTACAGTGCAAATGGTGATTGAAACTTTTCTCTTTGATCATGAACTGAAAAATTATCACATTTATAAGATCATTTGAAGTCTTTCAGCTTCTAACAACTCAATTCAAATACCAGTGACCTACACTAGTCGCTGACCAAACTGGTCCATAGCATGGAGTCTGTGTTTAAAAGAACCTCTCCTCCCTGGTTGCAGTTCTGTGTGGATCCTCTCCAAAGTCTATTGGTGCATCCCAGTCTTTTGCAAGAACAAGTCATAGTGTCTATCCAGCATCTGCTTCCTGCATCTCATTGCTTGGCTTTTCCTGAATCACAAAATTATTTAGGTTGGAAAAGACCTTTAAGGTCACTGAGTCCAACTGTTAACCCAGCACTGCCAAGTCCAGCACTAAATCATGTCTCTGAGCACCATGTGAAGGTAGTTTACATTCCATATGGTTTTTGTAGTTTATAATGAGGTAGTTAGTGAGATCATCAAACTCTTTTCACTAATGATTTGCAGTGGCTGAAAATAGAAAATTCCATAAATTTTTCCCACCTTCTTTACTATTGCTGAGCCTGAGGAAAAAAAAAAACAAGCTTAAGATACTTCCCTACTACTACACTGCTAGTCTTCCTTCACAGTTCCTGCCAAAGGAAGTCAGAATAAGTCTCAAAATTTAATTTTTTAAGAATCTTTTGTGTGTGCTTCATCCTTCAAGTAATATATTCCTGTAATTCCAGTTACATATTTTTCAGAAAAACCCAAGACTAACATGCTTTATTTTAATTTCCTTCTGTCTTTTATTCTGTCTTTTTTGCAATTTATGCCATGAAAGATACCAGGGTAGTATGAAACAAAAAATGTTTAAACTTCTAAGTGTCAGGATTGAAAAACATGTGTTTTCCTCTTGCTTGAGTTGTTCAAAAAAAGTGAAGGAGTTTTACATTTCCCAAAAGGCTGGAAACACTGAATCTGTTGGGTTTTTTAATCTGCAAGTCTGTGGCCTGAAGGAAAAGTGATACTTGAATATTTTCATAAGGAGTGTTACACTACAGAATGGTGGTTTTGTGACTCATCCCTATCCATACTGAGAGCAGCATCCAGGCAATTTTGCTGGATTAAACACAGCACCTTCACTGAACCATTGCCATCAATGGGAGTGTGGGGCTGGCTCCATGGTGGCTTCAGAAGCCATGTGAGAATACAATATCAGGAAGAATATTCCACCTGCAAGGAGCAACTGGAAAATGCTTGGTCTGAGGCAGAAATGATCAGAATTTGAGTGCCCCGTCGAAGGCTGTGGATTCAGTGACAAGCTCCTGATACACTGTAGTATGTGCTGCAATGCAGGAAAATGTAAACTCATTGCAACTGCATCGTTGCAATATGATAATAGTGCAGAAATCCAAATCTGCTTGAGCAGGTTAGTATTAGAAATCTTGAATTAATTTAGAAATTTTGGCTATTGAATAACCAATGCCATCAGCACAGATTGAGTAGAGTCTCTGCGCAAAGGGACCAAACAGTAAAAATTATTTGCACATTCAAATATTGTGAGGAAAAAACATGATAAAAAGCAGAGGGTGGTTTGTTACTGCTCCTTTGGTCCTCACAGGACATCCCAAGTCCTGTCTCTCTTCAGCCTGACCAGTTTGTCTGACTCCCCTCACTTGTCTTGTTTAGTATCTCCTTTCCTTCTCCTCTCTGATTCTGATTCCCAGCCCATGCATGGGGGTCCTGCCAAATGAGAGAAGGCATCTGGCAAACTCCTCTCTCTACAGCAGACTTTAGAGCTGAAGGCATCACTCACCTCCAGTTTGTGACTGAGGGAGATGAAGCAATGCACCAAGCACAGCAAATGAAAAAAAAACCTGCCTGAAAGCAGAGACAGGCCATTGTGCTTTAGCAAGCTCTAAACTCTCTAAACAAAGTCAGATTTTCATCTGGGATGTTCTCCCAGTTCTCTTCTCTTGTGGAGAACATTTCCCACAGACAGGAGGCTGTAGTAATTCAGGCTGTTCTGGGTGCTGTGCTGGGTTTCAGATCAGAGCACCAGCTTCTGAGGGCTGGGCAATGCCACATCCTGGCATTCTGTATGATGTTGTCCATGCCTAAAAGCAGTTCCTGCCCACCTCTCCTCTCCCCTCATGTGGACGTAGTGAACTCTGTAACCTCAAACCAGAAGTTTGTTCTACCGAGAATTTGGCCATACACAAGCCCAAGAGAAACTGTACAGTTATATGCTGCCCCAACCAACAACCCTTATTCTCTCCAAAGAAAAACCAGTGAGTGGAGTGAATGCCTTCTGATGGCTGAATGTGGATTCTGAGACACCAGCTGGACCATTCTGCCCTGAAAAGAAACAGTAACATTTTTGGCTAACTGCTAAGAGTTTGCATATAAGAATCCAAAAGGAGCATATGGCCATTGCTTTAAACTTGCCTTTTTCTTTAAAAATATGCTTTACCAGAATTATCCATTTCAGACCCTCTAATTTTTGAGTGAGAAAGTTTAATTCCCTTTTTTTTCCTTGGTAGAATAAGGGGCATCATAAATACTAGAAAGAAGCAGAGTTATTTCAGGAATTTGAACTGGGATAAATCTGATTTACAGAGACTTCCATCACCAGTCCACTGAAGACACCAGGGACTGTGCATCAGTTGTTTGAAGAAAGTTGTTGGTCCTTGCTCAGTTCACCTCAACTCCACCATTCACCCCAGCACCAGCACCAGCATTGCTGATGAAATGTGCAGTGTTACCCCAGTCAGCCTCGGTGACAACATCTGGGTGTGGCTTCTTGCTATTGCAAGTGACTGATCATGTTACAGTGATATGAAATTGTCCTGATGTATGTAAGTACCCAGGACCACCACTAATAAACTGCTTTTTACCCCAGAGAATGTTGTCATTGAGAGCTCCCAAGGGGCTTGCCCACTCACAGAGTTACTCCTAAAGCTCTTCTAGCAATCCAGGAATTATTAATAATTAGTTGCTCGCAGGAAAGGTCTTGTAAACACTTCCTCCCACACTGATTGCTGTGAACAATTTCAGTGTGAGTGTGGGGAGAAAGCACAGTTTTGTGGTTACTGCAGTTCCCCAGCCCTTGCAGAGCTCTCCCACGGCACTTGCTCATGTCACACCGAGTCCCCTCTCCTGTGATGCTCTGTGTTCTGTGCTCCCTCACCGAGGCACCCAGCGGGGCACCAGGAGAGCACCTGTCCCTGCCTTCACCTCAGGTAACTGTGCTGCTGTGCAGGGAAAGGCACCTGTGAAAGCCCCTCCTGCAGGCTTGGGTGGGTGCAGCCAGAGCAAGAGCTCCTGACCTCCCAAGAGCTCAGGGAGAAGGTGGCAGAGGAAGCTCCCAGCAGACAGAATTCCACCCAGTAATGCCGACCTCAGTGCTGATGTCAGCCTAGGACACAGCTTCTAAAACTGCTAATAACAAAAAGGCTGGACACATTCCTATTTGAAGAGGCTTTTTTAATTCTCCATATGCTTCGTTTAAAAAAATTCCTTTAATCTTTCTGATGTTTGCAGTACCCTGGAGAATAATGAGAGTTCTTTCCTTATTTGATGAGTCTATTGCTTTTACAGGATTTGAAACACTTGCTGACCTGAGTAGCTTATGACAAAACAGGATTTTGAATTCAGATCCAACTTGCTCTGCCTTGCTTCTTTTCCTAATCCAGAGTGAACCTTATCTGTTGTTATTTTGTATTTCGCATGATGGGGTATCATGCTGGACTAATTGCTGCCACAGAGAGGACACAAGGGCCTTGCTCTCGTAGAAGGAAACCTGTGCATCATTCCTAAAACATCTGAAACACGAGTGGAGAAAAGCAGGAGTTAAACTGGCTCCTGCATAACAGCTGCTTTGTCTTATGCTTGATGTTCCATCCCTGTGCCTAATTCCTCAGTCTTGTCTTCCATGGTGACTTCGTTAGCAATGAGATGCTAATTAAATTTCATATTTACGATTAGAAAATAAAATCATTGGACCTTTTTTAAATAGATTTTTATGAGTTTTGGCTCAGTTAGCTGAGTCAGCAGCATGGATTCTGCAAGGCTGAACTCACCGGCTTTGAAAAAAAAAAGATGAATAGAGCAACTAATGATGAAAGGAGAGTCTAATCTAAAACCTCATACAGTTTCTACACTGTATTAGCTTTTGAGCATAAGAAAAATAAATTTGTTTTCGTTCCTCGTAGAAAGTCATGTAGAAAGAACCCTTCTTTTATTATGTCTCAGTGGGTTCAAAGCTTAAAATTTCATTTAATTCTTCAAATCTCAGTTGTGGCTGGAAACAATATGCTGAAAAAAGATTGATGCATCAGCAATGTTTGTCATCACCTGTTAGCTAGCAAAATATTTATTTCACAGCTTAGAATTAACACAGGTAAGCACTGGCACACAGCATCTGCCCTCTTCCCCATGGAATGTGCACTGCTGGAGAGTTTATACAACACTAGAGAACCAGAACTACTTAAATACTGCTGCCAGCCAGATTTATAGGTGCTATAGAGAGCAGTTCCCTATTCAGGTAAAAATTAGCACCTCACAAAGCTTTAAAGGCCCATTTTTCCAATACTTAGAATTTGAAGAATGTTCCAGTTGCGAGGAGGTTTTTGAAAGCACTCAACTTCAATTTAAGTGTGTAGAGAAGCCCTGATTTTAGAAAGTGCTTAACGCTCAGCAGGCCTGTGATTCATAACACCACCTTCTCCCACACTCCAAGGCAAGGCTTGCAAGAATCTGCCCATTTATTTTGATGCCTAAATACCACCTGTGCTCTTAGAAAATCTGACCCTAATTATGAGCTGTGCCCTGGAGCAGGAACAAGAAATAGGGGAAATCAATCCTCACGCGTGGGAGCCACTTGCTTGTGCTCATCTTGTGTGTAACCTCACCTCAGACACAAATGCAACACTGCATTTAAAACAAAGGCTTTTCTGCACACTCTGCAAATGATTTTGTTGTCAGCCTGTGCTAAGTAATTATTGTGCTTCGAGGCTTAAGATGGGAGAATAAAACAAACTTGCCCTGACTTTGAGTTGGTTACAACCCTTTGTACTGTTAAACATCTCGTGAAGATTGGGGTTTGGGTGCAAATAATCCTGCAAATCTTGCTTCTGCAGTAGTTTTTGTAGCTGTTGTTTTCATAGCAGCTGCCCATCCTTAAAGGCTGGGATGCTCACAGATGGAATGTACTTCTGGCATCACTTTACAGTTGTTATTTTCAAAAATATTTATTTCTACAGTCAGCAGAGAATTCAATACAAATCTCATGCTTCTTCTTACTTTGACTCATGGTCAAGAACCACACCAGGTGAAGACAAATAGCCAGATTTATTGCTATTTTTAGTACTTTGTTTCTTTGGCCTCTTCAAAAAATAATACACATTAACCATGAACTGAACTGGCCAGAGTTTGCTGATGAGACCAGAGTTTAGTCTCTTCCCATGGTTAGTTATTCTTTGGGGATAAATTTTCCACATGAAAGCTTTACAGTATTTTATTCTCTATCTTCAGAGCAATGGGCTTAGTTATGGAGAGAGCAACAGAAAATGCTTAATTCCTCCTTGCAATGCTTTGAACACAGAAAATATAGAATTGCCAAGTATTTGGCATTATCTCTTCCCCAAGACAGCAAGACAAGGTCATGGAGACATTACCACTGCAGAAATAATGGACAGACAATGTACAAACAGACCATTTTTCCTTTAGATTGCTACAAAAGTGGCTCACAGGACCCTTTTGGAAGACAGAGAGCGAATTGTCTCTCTGTTTTCCAGAGATTGCTTTCCTGCTCTTAATTGCAGGCCTTTAGTGACAGGGGAAGGCTAAGGAAACTCAGCTGGCTTCTCTGCAAGAAAAAGGGACCTGTTTGAGGTCCTCCTCAGGCCCTTCCTTCTCCATGCAGAGCCCCCAGCTCTCTGTGGCTGTAAGAGCACTTCCTCTAAGACTTCCCTCAGCAGCGGTGTCACATTTGAAAGTTACCCACAAGCTCTGTTCAGAAGAAAAGGGAAGTAAGGCAGCCCCCAGCACTTTTCTGCCTGCTATATATAAACTGTAAGTCTGAGAGAGAAGGTGGTGGGTGTAGGTTTCCGGAGCTGCGTGACACAGCCCCACAACACTGGTGAAAAAAGAGAGGGCACAGAGCAAGAAGAGGAGGTGACCAGAAAGGACAAGAGGGGAAGATCTGTTCATAAAACAAGCACGACCATTTCCGTGTGCAAGGAGTAAAATATCAAGCTCCTTGTGATTCCTGGTGAGGGTTTGCCCTTCCTAGGCCAGGCTGCTGTGATTTATTATTGGCTTTTTCTCGTCAAATGGCATCCAGTTGTCATCTGTGTATGTTGTGTGCTGCTGGCTGAGATGTTCCTGCAGCTCTGAGCAAGGTGCAAGGATTTGGTCAATGAGCAGAGCACCAGGACTATGGCAGACTGTGGCTAGGAGTGAACTCACCTCTTCCAGTGAGTTGTTGATTGTGTAAGGTATGTATGACATCGTTCCAGCTACAGTGGAGCTACAGGACAGCAGCCTGTTCTTTAAAATTAGAGTCTGTTTTAAAGTAATGGTTACAAAGAGATCACACAAAGAATGAGGTGTAGCTACCTGGTCTATCTACATAACCTGTGCATTTACATAAAATGATCAAAATGGATATGTGAGTCATGGGAGTCATCACCTTTAGGAGACTGGCCACTGGCTGATCCAACAGGACATGTTGTTGGAAATCAGAAGCTCAACAAGACTGAGTAAATCTTCCCAGAGCTAGGTGGAAGCTATTATACCTTTGCAGAATATTTAAGATGTTTGACTGAATCACATTCTCATCACAATCAGTGCATGCTGATTGTAGTGCAGTGAACAGTTTGCATGGGGGTTGTTTTTCATGTGTTTGGAGCAGTTTGTTAAGGTTGATCTTAATTGGGGGGTTATGATAGTTGGCTTCTTATTTGCTTTTCTTTGTATTTTGTGTGTTTTGGCTAGCTGTGGCATTCTTTAACTGCTGGAGCTGTGTCAGGGAAAGTTTAGGTTGGATAGCAGAAAATGGTTCTTCCCCCAGAGGGTTCTGGGCACTGCCCAGGCTCCCCAGGGAATGGTCACAGCCCCAAGGCTGCCAGAACTCCAGGAGTTTTTGGACAGCGCTCTCAGGGACAGGGTGGGATTTTGGGTGTCCTGTGCAGGGACAGGAATTGGCCTGGCTGATCCTTGTGGGTCCCTTCCAACTCAGAAGATTCCAAGATTCTATGATTCTCCATTTAGATCTCTGTCTTATTTTCCTACCATGTTATAAAGCCTGCTATATGAAATATTATTTTCAAACTTTTCTGGGCCATGGTGAATTACACTGAGATTATCTGACAGTATTCAAGGTTGCAGTGTGACCTTTTCTGTTTTAAGAATGGCCTACACATTTACTGTCGATTGTTTCCGAATTTGGAGATTAAGTGAGTGCAGTCCTCTCCTCGAATGCGTTCTGCATTATCCTTTGACTGTCTGGAGATGAGAGTATCACCTACAGAGGGTCATTATCTGACTAGATGGAAAGTGTTCTTCTCTCTATTATTTTTTTAAACTTCTGTAATGTAAGAGTTTGTAGAAAGTGACAATTTTTTCAAGAAATGAGCTAAGTAGGAGTTTTGTTTGGCAGAGCTACAATTCTTTCTCTCTTCCTGATGTGACTTGTATTAATAGAAGTGAAATGTTAACAGCACTGATAAGAATCAGGCTGTCTGTGCCAGGGTTGTGCAGGTTTCATATGTACCAGTTAATGAACCTTTGTCCTTACCAGGTTCTTATGTAGCTCAGTCTGTGGAGATCCCTCACAAACGCTGGCTCTCTGTACCACAGGATGTGCTGGGGTTTGTAATTTGAGCACACATTTACCGGGACCTAACCTACTGTCATCAAAGCCAATTGCATCTTTGAGCAACTTGAATTTTTAATTCAACACTCCTCCTAAACACACAGGACTTTCTCCCAGCTGTGCCTCCTCCTCCTCCTCCTGAGCTGGCAAGAATCTCATTATCAATTGTAAAAACAAAGTGAGTCAGTCTAAGGAAAAAATTAACCTGGGACCCAGTAATGACTTCTGAGGCGTTTGTTGGACCAGCACTCTCATAAGCCTCGGCAGCCCGAGGGTGACAGCTTCTTTCTTAGATCTTGGCTTTTAGCACACAATAGTTGAAAGGAAATGCTTGTGTCAGTAGCTGATGCTCCAGAACAGAAGGGCAGCTATATAAACATATTTATACTACGTTAGCACAGCCATTTCTGCTGCCCTCCTCATCGCCATGCAGAACAGGAGGGAGCATGTGTAGATTAAAGCGTTTATTAAATGTCAGGCACTCAGCTCTCCACTGCTACTTTGCAAATCCTTTAAAATAGATGCACCAAGGTCCTGTGGTAAATTATTTATTTTAATTACTCTGCCATTATCTTGATTTGCATGCTCAGAAGTAATGCTGATTTCTAGTGCTTCAGGATCTGTGGAAGGTCCTTCCCTATGTATTCCCACATTCTTTGCTTTTGCTTTTAGTAAGGCCTTTCCTATTCTCATCTCTGTCTCACTTGTGTTCCTCACTTTCATTCTCTTTCTTTTTCTTTTTCTGTTCCCTTTTTATATTTCCTTTTCCCTTCACCTCACCATTTTTCACCCTAAAATTTCATATCTCTCTCCCCTCTTCACTTTTTTTTTCTGTATCTCTCATTGTTCATATCTCTCATTTCTCATTTACTTTTACACATATTAGTGTTGACTAATGGCAGTATGGCAGTTTCTGAAACCTGGGTATCAGATCCTCAAACAATATGTGAAAACAGGATAATACCTATCTAATCACCAGTGTAGATATTGGGATCAGGAGGACAAATCTCTCTCTGTGGATCCCAGAGGAAACCCAAGACTCAAGGTAGCTGGAAACCAATCTTTGGAGAGCATTCCAAGGTGGAAGTACAAAATGGTGAAATGAAGAGTTTTGAGCAGAGCATTTTCCACTCACTAGAGAGGAACTGGATTTTTAAATTCATGCCTAATTCAAAATGGTGAGATTAACCCACCCCCAAAATTTGCTCCTCTCTCAATAGTGCTTAAACTGTGTGTTACTGCCAGAGCTGGAAGCAGCTTCATTGTTTGTAGGAAACAATGACACACAGAAAATGACAGTTGTCAAAACACCATTTCAGCTCTTTGCAGAGGAGGATTTTTCCATTGTCTTTGTTTATTATCAATAATGTGTGTGCTGCAGCCAAAGCCGATTGGATGCTGCCGGTTCGAGGCAGCACAACCTGCTGTCATTTGGCCATTGAGCAAAATGAGTCACTTCCTTCCTATGAGATCAGGTGATGCGGGCTTGGAGCCCCTACAGCTGCCAGACCCGAGGAAGAGGCACACCAGAGACTGCCAGCAGGTGGGATGTCACATGGAAAAGCACAGATCTCAGCCTTTTATAAAAAAGAAATCGTTACAGGATCCTGAGGAGTATTGCTGCACTGATTGGGGTCTTTGAAACACTATTGCACAGGGCAAAATAATGTTCTTCATGTGTCAATAGTGTTTGCCTCCAGAAAGCAATAGGAATTGTATAGAATGTCATTTGCAATTTCAAAACACACAAAGCTCAGTGTAGTAAGTGTGGAATTCAGTTCATTCATTGTTCAGCTCTTAGGCAATATTGTCCTGCAGTATTGAACACTTGTCTGGTTTTGTTGCACACAGTTTTTTCTGGTTTAGGTGGTTCTAAGCAAACTGTTGGGTGTCCTGACTGACAGTGCCAATAACTGATCCGTGCTTTATGTATGAGTTACCCTTCCTTATTTTTTTCTGAGATGGGGTTTTATATTAATCTGTTCTTAGGAAAGTGAATAAAGACAAAGAAAGTGATAACTAAAGAGAGTTCCATGAGAATTAATTCTTCAGACCCCCGTTCTGTTAGGACATGAATAGTGATTAGACACAAATCTCTGATTTATTCCCCTGCTTGGTTTGGGTTTTTTTTCAGAGGGCAGAAGTATTGAATCCTTAATTTCTTTTTCTCTCGCTTGGTTGTTGATGTTATAGTTATGAAAATGAAGGGAATTTTCCTTCTCCCTTCTGAAGCCAGCTGAAGATGCCTCCAGAGCTCTCTGAAGCAGTTAGGGAGGTTGGTTTGCTTCCTTCTCCCTCTCTTCTATTCAGAAAATGGGCTGCTCATCTACTGAAGATCTAGCTTTACCTCCCTGAAGACTTGCAGGTCTGGTGGTGTTTGGAGTTTCTTTTGTAGGCTGTGTGGAACAGGAAGATTGACTCAATTGAATTGAATAGGACATTTCTGTGCAAAAATAATCCTATTTTGTGTTTAAAGCTTCTTGCTCTTCTATTGCTTTGGTATCTCTTATTCAATTTCTTTTCTTTTATATTTTGTTGAAGTAAGTAAGCTGGTTGAATCTCTTGTATAAAGAAGGGGCTCTGAGATACACAGAACGGTTCTTTTCATGTGCATCACTATGATCCAAACCAGAAATACAGCCCAGCCCACTCAGCAGTGCTGCTGCCTTCAGAAAGTGTTCTGAGGCCTGTGAAGTCTGAAGTAATAAAACTGAACTAATAATAAATATTTTTCTGGGGACTTTCCATCTCAGTGGTTCCATGTTCTTTGCAGTCACTAATTAACAAGTCCTACCTTGTCACAAACATACCCATGGCAGCCTTGTTTTCAGGTGGGGACACTGAGGTAGGAAGAATGGTATAAAGTGCAAATTCTTGAAGGCAGATGAAGACACTGTCTCGTCTCTCTTGGGAGTCTGGATTTAGACATCTGTATCAAAAAAATTGCAAGGATAGGTAATCAAATTTAGTCTTCTTTATCAATGTTTAAGCCTTTTAAAAGTGGTTTGCAGTACCACAGAACATCCAGAGAGCAGCCAGAATAATTGGAAACTGCTGGTATTCAGCATTTCAGCAAGCCTGGAGGGCACACAGAGCTCTCCTGTCCTTAAGCAAAGGAATATAATTTCCTTATCACACTTTAAACTGTGACTTTCCTCTAAAAGTAAAAATAGCTCTAAATCCCTTTGTGGCTTTGTGGTTCTCTGATATTGCAAATCTGCACATATCCACACAAGCAGCTTTTGAGAAAATCACCCAGTTGTTACACTTTGTCATGTGAGGTGCTGTACAAACTGCAGGGAGAAAAGACATTGCCCCACGGACTCTGCAGATGTGCAGAGAAAGGATGTAGAACAACACCCTCAAATTGTTGAGGATAATTAGATACACAGAGTGTTGTTTTCATCTTTATTTTTGGTTTAAAGTATGATGATTTATATGTAATTCTTTCATACTTAGCATTATTATCATATTCACTTACAATATGCAAAACATTTTGTGTGCTGTGGTTTCTTTTCAAATACTGCCAGTCTGTGAGCATCTGTGACAAATGCAGAAATCCAAAACATTACAATATATTACCTCTTCCAAAATAAACTTTCTTCTGCTTCTCAGTACAAAGACAAAACCCTTTGTTCATATTTCACAAAGGTGATATCAGGAAATCAGAAACCTGAGCTAAAAGCTGCATTTGCAGTCGGCTACACAGCAATTCCTGAGTCTTGTCAGGAACTGAGAGCACGGGGATGCAAATAATTAAACAGCTGAAGGGTTAATTTCTGCACCATCATCAAACAAAGCACAAAAAACAAAAATGAAGCTTTAGATGTGACCTGATGATGAGAACTTTATAGAACCCCTGGGTCTGAAGCCTGCAGGCTTTATTCCCTTGATCAGTGGAGAGTGTCACTGACATATGAGAGTGTGGAGTCTGAGGGAGAACAGAGAGCAGCTTTAACTGCAAGGTGATTTGTTCAGCTGAAAAATGCACCACAAGAAAACCAGCAAACATACAGAACAATTCATTTGTGTGTAACAGCCAGCAGAAGGATAGTCCCTGAGAGAGAAAAGGAGACAAGGGGAGCAGAGTGTTCCTTTTAATGTAAAAAGGGATTCTCTCTTTTATTTGTCTATATCTACAGAGACCTTTGAAATAGATGGAACTCACTGAGATTATTACTGGATTAAGCTCTCCTGCAGTTAAAAGCTATTTTGTATACTAACTACTGAAAGGAGCAGCAGGAGAGCAATTTTTTAACTGCTGTGGTGATTTCTGATTTCTTTTTGCTTCGTGTCTGTTGAAGTCAGTCCAAGTCTGTGACTTCACACCTGTGATTTGTAACGGATGCCATAGCATTTCTATGAAATATCACAACTCCTGGATGTGTTAGTTTACAGCTCAAGAGGTGTTGGAATCACAAAGTAGATAATGATAATAAAGATCAGATTAAATAAGCGATTACACATTTGAAAACATTTTAAATCTGTCATTTTTAATTTTATAGGTGAAAACAACTTTTCTGCAATATCATCATAGGAAGGAAGGACAGAAGCAGGGGATAAGGGCTATTAAATGCCTAGAAAATGCATGTACTGCTAAAAAACTTCTAAAATTAAAGCCAGTAATATAAGACCTTTATTGGTTTCCCACTGAGTTTCAGTTGTTAAATCTGGGTTTTTGACCAGCACACCAAAATTTCAACCAATGGCAAGCATTTTGTTTCCTATTCAACTTTATATTAAATACTAAATCAAGAATTATGTGCTCAGGAGGAGGGGTTCTGCACTAATATCAACTGTTCATTGCCATTTTCTCTGAAACAGCTCCACAGGACACTGGAGCTCCATGGGGGTTCTGCTCTTAGACCAGCCTGGCCAAAGAATCACAATGCCTCAAGCTCCAGGAAGGGGAGGAGAGATACCTGTTACATACCCCTGGGAGCTGCTGGACAGCATAGGAAGTTAGGACAGAGCTCAGCTGGGATTCTGGCAGGGCATTTCCAAGGTGGAATTCCAAGGAAGAAAGCAAAAGGGAGAGTCTGACATTCCTACATAGCAGTGAAGGAGCATCCCACTAAATGTCATTTCTCAGGGCTTGCTCATTATAATGGACCATGTTTAACAGGAGTTTGCTACCAGAAATCTCCTTTTAAAATTCTTAGCCACCCATCCAATATAGTTATTACTTTCCCATTAAACATTATGTCCCCAAAATAACAGTATGGATGTATTATGCCCATACACAAGGGACTATTTGATAAAGATTTTTTTTAATGTCAGGTAAAAAAAAAAAAAAGCGCATTCACGTTGAGAATTACGCTGATGAGCGAACTCTTCTTTGAATCATTTAATGGAGAAATCCCTTACTAATGTCCTGAGGGAACTGCTGACAGTGTGCAATAATTTCTGGTTCAGCGCTGCAGATTACAAGATATCTTGCATTTTATGAAATTCAGGCAAGTGCTTCTTCTGCACTCCGAGGTCCATCTGTGAGCTCCCTGGTACGCTCCCAGAAATTAAAGGGCCTGTGACCCTCCCTTTTTCAGCTGCAGTGGATGGCTGTGGCTGTGAGCTGACTGAGGTACTGTGTGACCTTCTGCTTCACTGCCTTCTACTCCCCAAAGTCCAGCTTCTCCGATTATGTAGTGTTTGTTAAATTCACCTTTGAAGTGAAATACAGTTACTTCCAGAATAAATGGTGGAGAATGAGGCTCATGAGAATGTGTGAGGACTTCAGATGAAGCTCCTTCCCCTTTAGCATTCCTCCCACTGCAACTTGCTTTGTGAAGCTTTGTCTCTATTGTTTAACCTCTATTCTGCTCATTGCTTCAGTGTCATTTTTGCCATGCATAAATACTGGCATTCAGTGAGAATTTCACCCAGCCAGTGTGGATTTCATAAGATCAGGGAGATTTTTCCCCTAACTACAACCTTGTCCCATGATTCTGGATCCCACTGAACTGCCCTGGTCTTCCTAGCCCTCTGAGGACTGCTGTCGCTCCCAGAATATTCAACAGCAGTCACTGGAGTAATGAATCCACATGCAAGCATCAAAGCAAATGTGGAGTAAGTGGCTCACAGGATATGAAACTGCAAAGAAAGGAACTCTGCTGGAGCACAGGAGAAGAACAAAGCCCCTGGCAATACTCCCTTAACTTGCCCATACTGTGAAGAACCATCCAAATTTTTCTCATAGAGATATTGAAACCCTGACTAGGATTTTTGACAAATTGGGAAAGCTTTTAAAAGCACCAAGCAGAGAGCATGCACTGTTTTTGTAGGAATATTCTGTATTTCATTATGAGAACACTGACAAACACATTATTTAGCAGATTAGCACTTTGGGCCTTAGTTTTCAAAATGAGGAATTAATAGCCCTTGGCTGTGCAGTTTATGAGCTGGTTTTGCCCAGGGATGCTCTGTGTAACACGGCTGCTCCCCAGTTCCTACAGCTGGAAGCTGAGAAAAGCAACATGTTGCTTTTGAGGTCTTTAGTTACTGATTACCAGCAAAGCCTCATAAAGCACAGCTCTCATCTCATATGATCCAAGAACTGCATATTCTTCTTCCACCAGGGTCTCTGAACTTGAAATAGAGGCTTATGTTCCATGTGCCACCTGGATCACGAGGTTCTGTGAAAGCTAGAATGCAAAACTAATACTAAGTGAAAAGTTAATATTTATTACAAAATAAAGAAGGAAAGATTTTTTTTTTTTTTTTGCAAAGTTTCTTTAGTTTTAACTTCAGTACAAGTTTTCTTGCCTCACTGTAGCCTGCCATGTAACCTTCTCTAATGAGGTGGGTACAAATTAGGAGCTGGCAGGAAATTGCTTCGCAAGCACTCAGAAACCGTGTGACAACATTTGCATGAGTCAAGAACATTTTCAGGCAGCAGTGACACAGTGCTGTTACCTCCCCCTCCTGCAGGGAGAGGCGAGGTCTGGGCTCCCAGGTACCTGGACTCACACCCCTCAGTGCATCCACAGCCAGCTGCAGACACAGACCTGCCTTAACTGTTCTTGTGTGCAGCCACTTACAGCTGCTGGCTCATCACATCTGCACAGGTTCACCTCAGTACAGCTGAGAGGAGCAAAGGAGGTGAGGATGAAAGCCTTCATTGCCTGCAGCCAGTATTTGTCTTTACTCTGAGCTCTGCAGGTTCATTCACTTCTTGCCTTGCACTGTGCCCTTTGCCATTGCCTCTCTTGAGCAGAGGGAATCTCTGACTTGTAGAGACCTTGGTGGAGTTGGCTGAGTGCAGATTCATCACTGGAGAGTGATGAGCAATAGTTCATAGACTCAAGACAGCACTTCTGTGAACTGCCATTTCCCAGATGAGCTGTGGACAGGCTGCACTTCAAACAGCTCCAATATTGGGCAAATTCAGCATTACTCAGAAGTGGTTCTGAGCTCATCCCATATGACATGGAAATACAAAAAAGTACCGGGATTGAAGCTCTCCTGCTTGGTGTTCATTTGCCAATTGTTTCCCTTGTTCAGGAGCAGAGCCAGAGATGGATGACTGCCTGGAGACACTAAAAGATGAGGAGGAGGCTTTGTGGGAGAATGTGGAGTGCAACCGGCACATGCTGAGCCGCTACATCAACCCAGCCAAACTGACCCCCTACTTACGGCAGTGCAAAGTCATCGATGAGCAGGATGAGGATGAAGTGCTCAACTCCCTTATGCTGCCCTCCAAAATTAACAGAGCAGGTAATCATCTGGCCAGTGGCTCTATCTCTATCCCTGTGTGAATAGCTTTGCTTTGCTAAGTCTGTAGGGAGCCTCTATCGAGTTACACATCATGAAATGAAAACCCTTAATCTTATTTACAGGAGGTTTAAAGTAAGGGGGGATTCTGCTGCTATTTTAACAACAAAGACTTTCCAGTGCTGGGCAGATTGGAGCTCATGGGGTTCAAACTCCCATCAAAGCCTCGGCAAGTATTTCAGTTAACATAAGCAGCAGCCAGTGCCATTCCAGGAGCATCTTTTCAGCTGTCTTGCAGTACTTCGTGATTTGTCACTCGAGGATCTGCCATCCTTGCCTGGTAAAGGCTGCACTGAATAACTTGTCCTTTGAAATTTCCAGAGACCAGTTTGCCCATTCTACTCCTTCAGAATAACAATCAGCACAAACATACAGAATTGGTGGCATTACTTTATGGGCTTAGCTGAGCTCAGTTAATCAGCCACATTTTGCACAGCTGCTTGCTGCGGCAGAGATGAACCTTAGGCAGATCTGACTTCAGGGATGTGGTACTTGCTCATGCTGCTGGTGGGGCTGATGTGTCTCCTGTCTGCCCCCAGGCCGACTGCTGGACATCCTCCACACCAAGGGCCAGAGAGGCTACGTGGTGTTCCTAGAGAGCCTGGAGTTTTACTACCCTGAGCTCTACAAACTGGTGACAGGGAAAGAACCTACACGGAGATTTTCCACTATTGTTGGTGAGTAGAATCAATCACAAAGGAGCCTGTTGAAGTAAGGACTGTCTGGAAGACTGGCTTGGTTTTTTTGGGGAAAGAAGTGGAAATTAAAGCTAATCTTGTAGCATTCTGCAGCTTTTCAGTCCCCTTCAATGCAAAGTGTGGTAGGTAATGTATAAAGCAAAGGGACATCCCAGCTGTCTGAATGCAGCTAAAGACCTTCAAATGGAATTATAGATATTGCCAGAAATCTCAGGAGAAGCTCTATTGGAACAGTGGACTGAATTACACTGATGACCTACTCATGTGCAGCACATTTGATGCACTCAGATTAATTGTACAGATTGTTTTTACAAAGGTTGTGCTATTTCCACAGGCCCAGCTGAAACAAGACAAATGTAAAGGCTTTGTCTTCTATCTAGACAAGATGTATGTGTGTGTACTGTGATTCTGATAGCAGTGTGCTGTGTAATATTTGTACTGCTGGACATACAGATGTGTGCAAATTCTGCACCTCTGTACATATTCTGGCCACTTGTTTCTTAATTAGTTCTGCTGATCCTACTTATTGCTAAAGTAACTTAAATACAGTACTTCACTAGACATTGATAAGCTGTTCAAACGTTTTCAGTGGAGGAGGGACATGAAGGCCTTACCCATTTCCTAATGAATGAGATCATCAAGCTCCAGCAGCAAGTGAAAACAAAAGACATGCAGCGCTGTGAGCTGCTGGCCAAGTCCCGCCAGCTGGAGGACGAGAGAAAGCAGCTAAAGCTGAACAAGATAGAGCTGCTGACCTTCCAGGAGAGATACAACAAGATGAAGGAGGAGAGGAACAACTACAATGATGAGCTGGTCAAGGTGAAAGATGAGAACTACAATCTGGCCATGAGATATGCCCAGCTGAGCGACGAAAAGAGCATGGCTGTGATAAGGAGCCGAGACCTGCAGTTGGAGGTGAGATAAATGCTCTGGGGTGCTTTAGTCAGCAGCAGCAATGGAGGGTGCCAGTGGCATCTGGGAAAATGAGACAGCAGAAAGGTGTGCAGCTCTTATTTGCTTTGCTTACTCAGATGACTGGAGGCATCACTGTACAAAAATGCCAACTGCAGTGAGGTCTATTAATGGCAGATAATGAATTAACAGAATGCAAGTACAAATAAAATTTAAAACATACTTGCTTACTAAAAACATAATTTTGGCTTTTTTAGGCTTAGAAGTATCTTGGTACAGTTATCCAGCACCACTACAGCCGCTGAGGGTTTCTTCAGAAGCCTGTCCTGAATCTTCCCCTGTTTTTCCTGATCCAAATAGTCCATGTGCAAAAAGCACAACGTGTGTTCAGCCTCTTAAGTGTTCATTCTGTTTCATACCTCTTTATTTATTGAAGGATTGAGGACGTGCCACTTTTTTTTAGTCCAGGTGTTCTAAAACTTCAGTAATCAGTGTTACAGCTGGCAAGTAGCAGGTTTGTACTCGAGACTTCACCAGTTCAGTTGTGGACATTCAGCACCCAATTATCAACTTCTTGTTAGCATTCACACTTTAAATTATTTTTTCCCCTATGCTTTCACCTGGAAGTGAGAGCTTTTTCAGAGCACTGAATGTCAGAGGTAGGAAGGATTCCCTTCCTCTCCTCTTTCTCCTTTTCACTCTCCCTGGCTGCTCTAGATTGACCAGCTGAAGCATCGCTTGAACAAGGTGGAAGAGGAGTGCAAGCTGGAGAGGAACCAGTCTTTAAAGCTGAAAAATGATATTGAAAACCGACCGAAAAAGGAACAGGTTCTGGAGCTGGAGCGGGAAAATGAGATGATGAAGACTAAAATCCAGGAGTTACAGTCCATCATTCAGGTATAAAAACAGATTGCTGCCTTTAAATCCAAACTCACGCTTAGTGCAGTTACAGTGCAGGAAGTGTTGGCTGAAACCTCTTGCTGCATTGCTACAACCAGCATAAGTGCAAAGCTTGGACAGACAGAAGGCTGGTTGTACATCTCCCAGCTGCCTGGGGTGCTCCCTGCACAGACACATGGATGAGGAGGAGTTCTACAAAAATAGTCCTCTAAAAAAATCAAGTGTACATGAGAAATTGGCTCTTCCAAGAGTGCAGTGTTGAACTGCTGAGCATTGTACCAGCCTGTCACTACAAAGCTGAGTTAAACAGCCAGCCCAGAAATTTCTGGCAGTGGCTCTGTGTACCCTGTGTCAGGCTGTTGTCATAGCTTTGCCAAAAGGTTTTAATGAGGCAGGGGGGTAATAAAGGTTCCTGTACCTGAGTGGTCTCTGAGCAGCAGGGTGCCCTGTAGAACCCTGCTGTAACTTGCTCAGGGAGCTCAACTAATATGTGTTTGGGCAGCTAGGGGAAATAAATGATGTGCAGCACATTTAGAGCTTAGCCAAATAATGGGATATACGTGAGACTACTTAGCACTTTGTTGGAAAAGGCTTGTGGCATTTTAAAATGACACTTAAAAATTATCGATAGAAGGCCTTTCAGAAATGGCTGCAGCCTCTAGTAGTCCCTAACGATTCTTAGTTCTAACACAAATCCAATTCAAAGGTTGAAAAAGAGTGTAGGATAGAAGATTCTGGGAGCTCTGGTCCACATAGGTCTCTTATATTAATTGAAATGGTCTTATAGCACTTAGAGAAATATCTAAAAATAGGATTTAAATTCTCCTAAGCAAAAGTATAAATAAACTTGAATCAGTTTGTTTTAGAAATGCTTAGGTATGCTTAGAAATACTGGATAACCAAAATGTTCCTGAAATCTCCAACTCAGTCTAGGTATTTCAAAAATAAATATGCATATTCCTTGCTGGCATTTTATGCTTTTTTCATCTTCCATTTATGGTCGTTTTGGATGGCAATTATGTGTTGGAACCTGCTTTGGTAATCTTTTTAATTTTAAATGTGAAAGAAATTATATTCCTGGACAATGTGGGAAATGAAGCAATGGTACAAGGTACTCCAGGCATGTTTAATATTCTCTGAGCAGAGTCCTGCAAAGCCTGTGCATCCCTTAAAAATTCTCCTGAATATTTTCTTAGGCCCTGCTCTTTGGAAAAGGGTGATTTTTGTGCTCAGTGAGAGCTGATTAATAGAAAAGAGTTTTGAATGCAGGGCTTGGAGTGAAGAATTGTCACTGCATCCAAACCGGATCAAATTACAGCCAGTACAATAGACCACTAAAACAGTTCCTTCATCAGATTATTCTGACAGCAAGACAGATTTTATTCATCTTTTCTGACAATGCTTTAAAATATGAACAAATGTCCATCTCTTCTCCTGCTTTCCCATTGCAGTACCTTGTTCATTTGCTATTCCTCTTGCTTGTTACTCTCTTTGATACTTTTCTCCCTGCAAAACTATTTTCTGTTTCCTTGGCCTGGCTCTAAAAAATGTCTTTCCTCAGGCTGACAAGAGGGGTTTGCCAGATTCAGACAAAGCCATTTTGGATATTCTGGAACATGACCGTAAGGAGGCACTGGAGGATCGTCATGAGTTGGTCAACAAGATCTTTAATCTCCAAGAGGAGATTCGTCATGTGGAGGACTTGAGAGACAAGGTGAGAAATGGAAGGGTAGGGAGATGGAATATCTCAGCCTGGTGCCCAAAATGCCTCTGAGAGTGATGGTGGTTAACAGTGTGTAATTTCCAGTATCTTGAGGAGAAAGAAGATTTGGAGTTAAAGTGCTCAACACTAGGAAAAGACTGTGAGATGTACAAGCACCGTATGAACACTGTGATGATACAGCTGGAAGAGGTGGAAAAGGAGCGGGACCAGGTATCTTGCAGTTAAAGTGGGGGAAATCAATAGCAAAAGCCTCTGTCTCCTCTGTGTCACTTTGGGGAATTGTGGGTAATTGGGCCCAAAATACCATTCTAAAATAAGCAGTTAAAAGAATTACTTGTTGGGATTTGCATTACGGTGATTAAACACAGGGTAATATTGGGTTGTTTCCACAGTGTAGCATCTGGCAGGCAGAACCAGGATCTTAACAGCAGCTCCTGCAAGGCTTTATGTCAGTGTCAAGCCACCCCATTTGCACTCTGGGACATTTTCGCACCAACCCAGAGGGAGATGTAAATGAACCACCCTCATCATCCCAATTTTTAATGGAGCTACGGTGGCACATCCTGGTCCTGATTGCTGTGTTAATGGGTGACCGGGTACCACTTCTGAAGTGCCCGTTGCCAACAGCTCCCAAACAAATGCAGCAGGAGGCGGGTCTGGTGCCCAGGTGCCACCGAGGTTTCTTGCCCCGCCGCAGGCGTTCCGCTCGCGCGACGAGGCCCAGACCCAGTACTCACACTGCCTGATTGAGAAGGATAAATACAGGAAGCAGATCCGGGAGCTGGAGGAGAGGAACGACGAGCTGCGAATTGAGGTGGTGCGGAAGGAAGCGTGCATCGTCAATCTGGAGTGCAAGCTCCGACGCCTCTCCAAGGACAACAACTTCCTCGACCAGGTACAGCTGAGCAACACAGACATCATCTCTTTTGTTAAGGACTGCTTTTGCCAACATTTTGGTCTGAAAGGGAGAGGGGACTTTTTTCATTCTTTCCATGAATTAACTGAAAAAAATAATCTCCTTCTACTAAATGTCAGTGTTGTGAATTCTTTGCTATAGTGTTGTTCAAGTTCTCTGTCATGCCTTTCCAAAGGCTGCCATTCCACAGCTTGACTTTAAATGGAAGGGAAAGAAATACAGAAAATCAATTGTTTTCTACAGCGGGGTAGAAACTACAAATATTTTTAGGAATGTGAGCGAAACGGAGTTCAGTCAGTGAATAGAAATCCCCACAAATCTCAACCCAAATTATTGATTGGGTTTGGTGCCGCATTCTGCATGAGCTTCTGAAGCACAGAGTCACAATCGGTTCAGTCAGATTGCTCTAAAGGAAGGTCATGAGTTGTACCTAACTGATCTCAAAAGTATTTATTCCCTTGTGATCTTTAGAGTTTGCCACGGAATCTTCCCATTACCGTCATCTCCCAGGCCTTTGGGACTTCTGGCCCAAAAGCCAATGGTCAGGAAGCTGATGACTCCTCCACTTCTGAAGACTCTCCAGAAGACAACAAATTCTTCTTGCCTGATCAAGTTCGTCTCAAGAGAAGAGTGAACCTAAAGGGGATCCAGGTGTGTCTGAATCCGAGGCTGGAATGACACAGAGCAGGGACTGTTAGAACTATCAGACATAACACATGTTGTGGCAGCGCCTCTGAAACTGCTGTAAAGATAAGAATAGATTTGTGTATGATAGTGGGCTGTCAGTTTTTGCCCTGTGGTGATTTGCATCTTGAGGAGCAGATCTAATCAGGGTTTATAGACTGTTTTCTGTCCTTTCTCCCCATTTTCTGTTTTCCTCTTGCTTCTGCTGTTCATTCACATTCTTGGAGCGTTGTCAATAAATTGATTCTTTGCCTCCTTAACATTAGTGGGGAAAAAAAATGACATAATGCCTGAGGTCCAACACACACTGAAGGTGAAAAACGAAGTGTTGAAGGAAAAGCTCTCAGCAGCTGGAAGAAAAAATAGAAAGAAATGGGCACAATCTAGATCAAAATTAACTATCTAATTTAGAATTAAATTATGGCAATTTCCTCACCCCTAACAGGAAGGGGTAGCATGAGTTAGGTTCATGATTTCCCCGACCAGCTGCATTCACACAGCTATTATCTGATGCTGAATTCATGAATTGTAAAAACCCCCCACAAAAATCTAACATTCCGGCTTTTGAGGTTCTCTTTCCTTTCATCTGCATTTGAATTCTCCCTGCCCTTCATAACCTTTCTGAGCTCTGACTGTCATTATTACTTATGGCAATAGAGCTGCATTTTTCACATTGCACACTCCAAAAGGATGCCTGTTGTATTAACAGCTGCCTGAAACCAGTCCCAAGGCACCCACTTCACCTTTTGTCTCTTTGTTTCCTCAGCAGAATCTGGAAATTGCAATGCATTTGGGCCAGACATTCAAAAGTAGTCAGGTAGCTAACCCTCCATCACTGCTGTGGTATTTAGATACCTAAATATCTTCTAGATTTTGGGTCTTGTTGTTTAAAGGAGGGCAAGTATATTACAACGTAACAGTGAAAAAAGGTGATAAAAATACCTAGTTTACAGTATGTTGCAAATATTCTGCATTTGTGCTGATTTTTGTCCTCTTTCTTTTAGATAAGTCCAAGAGCTAAATCCCCTGTCAGCATGAACAAAACATCAGAGTTTCAAGGTCAGAAAGAGCACCCATGTCCTTATTCCTTTTCCATTTCTTTGTCTCTTTCACTTAATCTCTTCAAGTTGTTTTAGCAAATGTGCCAACCAGGGAAATACTTAACTAAGTCCAAGTCAGTAAAAAAACCAGTTTCTCTCACAGATATAAATGTAATAATTTAAAGTAGTCAAGTGTTCTACTTCACTGTCCTCTCCATCCAAAGATACCTCCACAGGGACACAATGTGCATCCCACAGCTTAGCTAAATTTTCTGTTTACTCAGTTTTCCATTTAGTTTACAAAAGTTGTAAAGTCATTTGTGTAACATCTGTACTAAAAATCATTATACCATTCTCTTTTTGCTGTTGGAAAAATCATTCAAGCTGAAAAGGCCCTAATCTAGTGATTGTCTAATGAGTTCCTTTGTCCTTCAGCAAAAGAGAATTAATTTTAAATGTAAAGCATTGCAAAGGCTTGGAGAGGGGGATTGACCCACGCCCCAGCCAGCTGCCAAGTTACCAAATTTGTTGCTGTACATTCATGTTTGAGCTACTCCTAATTCCTTCTATTTGTGTAACACTATCCCTGAAATGAACACCATCAGAGGCAGCACTTCCTTCAGTTGTTGTGTGGGACAGTGTGTCCCTGTTGGGCTAAATACCATGGGAAAAACACGGCTCCGGCTCCAAGGTATTCCATGTTCAACAGCAGCTTTGCTTTCAGCCAGTGTGCAACATCAGGGCCAGTCAGAGGGGCTGAGCAAGGGGAGCAGCCCACATTCACTCTGTGTTACCTGGGGCTACGGAGGGATCTCAGGCTTCTTGATCCTTGTTGTAAATTTTCTGTAGTAAAAATGTGTAATTCAGTGAGCCAACCTTGCAGATCGCCTGGTTCAGGTGATGAAGTTAGAACATAAATTAATGGAACAATCCTTCTTTAATTTGTCAAATCATTCACAGATGTATTAAAAATGTCAAAAATCATCAGGACAGAGTTGAGAGACAAAGTGGGCAGGAGTCTGTGCAGAGGGTGGGAATTTCTGTGCTTTGTGGGGAACTGCAGGGGAAGGTGTGGGAGCCAGAGCTGCAGGGCAGGAGCACGTCTGCAGCCCCTGTCCAGTACAAGATCCCAGCTGAGATGGAAAGAGAACATAATTGCAGTGGCACATCTGTGAAAGACTCTGCACTGGAAGTGCTCTGACGTGCTTCTCCTGGTGTGTTTTGTCTGTGTTTCCCTGTGTCCCCGTGAGTGCAGCAGTCAGAGCACAGGATGAAGACGGGGCTGAGGGCAGTGCTGGCCGCACGGACACGAGCTCCTCTGTGTCCATCAGCAACTCCATCAGCAGCTGTGAAGTCACCAAGATTGTAAGGATGCCCCTTGTCTGTCTGCAGCCATCTCTGCTAATGTGGTTCAGAGCTTTCACAACTCAGTATTAGCACTTCCCCAGCATCCCAGCTGCAATCACATTCAAGGCCCTTGTCAGAAGCTCCCTTAATCCTTTGACCAGCATTTTGTTAGAGCTGTTATTAGCCTTTCCCAAAATCACAGAATTGGTTTATGTTTATTTAAAGATATTTCAGAGGTATTTATGACCTCTTGCTGTCTCCTTATGCCATTTAACGTTTACTGTTAGAAGGAAGAGATTTGCTTTAAAAGCTGCTTTGTAACTTATCTGGGAAAATTTTAAGGGTTTTTTGAGTTCTATAATACTTTTCCTGTCTATAAGTAACAGCAAGCAGGGAAAAGGGGTGCAGATCACAGTTGGAAATTTCTGCATACCATAGTCAAACCATTTCTTCCCTGCTTGCTGTATCCCCATAATCTTCCAAGGTAGATATTCCATTATACATACGTGAGCACTGACACAGCAGGACAGGCAGATAGAGAGAGTGCTCTTGCAGAGTGTTAATAACAAAGAACAAAAGATCATTCTAGAACACCGTGAAAAATGCTGCCCCCAGGAAATTAAAATTATACTCAAGAATAGCCAGGAAAGAACTTGCTGCCACTTCTAATAAGCTTAGCTGGGTTAGGAATATTTTTTGGAATATCTGTTGAATGTTTTGATGACTTATACTGTCTTCCCTCTATGCAATTCAGGGTTTAGTTTCCAGTGTACTGGAAGATTAATTATTTAATATATAAAGATCTGTATTTTTCTGTCTCATTCCAACTATATATATATTTATATAAGTGCACATACTGCTTTTCATCCTCCTCCTATGTCAGCTGTGCAACACATACACCACACATCAAGGGTAAAGTTACAATGGCTTAGTAAATCAGGCAGTTATGTGGTCACAGGAGAAGGTGCAGTGCCAGCACACAAGCTGTGCATTGTGCTAAGAACTGGGATATATATGAGTGCTCTTGGATTCTGCACAGCTTCTCTTCTTTTTCTGTGTGTGCTTCTCAGTGCAGAGCACCACTGCTAATGCTGCTGTGAGTTAGAGGTGAGAGCACATTTCAGCCAGATCAGCCTCCTGACACCCTTTGGTTTCTCGTTGAAAGCAAACCCTGCGGAATCGCAATGACAGCATCATGTCCACCACCCCCGAGCCTCCCGGGAACGATTCCATCGTGCGGCGCTGCAAAGAAGACACCCCTCACTGCAGGTGGGTCACACGTGGGGAACAAAGGCACAAGGACAAGGGAAAAAGGGCTGTACAGGTCCTTGTGTCTGCCTCTGGTTGAAGAGCCTCTATAAAGCAGAAGGATTAACTTCTCGAGGCTGGAGCCCTTCATCCCACATTTTGTCCAAAGCACTCAGGAGTGTCTGACAGTTCAGCTGGGATGAATGACACAGTGATACCACTGCAGCACTGACTTTGGAATGGACACAAACAGAAACAGGACTGCAATCACTCAGCACTGATGCTGCTAAAGAAAGGGCTCTCTCCACCTTCCTACACTGATCCAGCTTCAGTTTTTGCCCCTCAGCTCCATGCGGCCCTTGTGTCCCTGTTTTTTCCCCTTCTTTCAAAGCCCCCCCTTCTTCCTCTGTGAGCTGCCAAAGTAAAGCAGAGCTGCTTTGCATGTCTGTGAGGAGTGGAAGTGGCTTTTGTGAGTCTCAGGGTCTGTTCCTCAGCTGAGAGGGGAAGGAGAGGCTTTGCCCTTGGCTTCACCTTCTTCTGCAGCTTCCACTTGTGTTGGGTCAGGGCCCCACAGACTTCCCCTGGCAGTGAAATCACATCAGCTGGTGAGTGGGAAGTTGGTGGCAGGAAGGAGAGAGACCTCTCCTGCCTCACAGTTCCCTAAAGGCCACTGACCCCTTTTCTAAAAGGTTTTTTGCAATGTGATACTCAGACACGCTGTGGTGGTGTGGTGTCAATAGCATCAGTGTCTGTATCAGACACATCAGGAGACACAAATTCATTCCCTAAAGGTCCCAAGCAGAAGGAGAAAAGAACAGAGCAGACCAATTTAGAAGAAAGCAATATATGTGAAGGGTTTAGATCTTTATTAGATCTATTTTTAGTATCTAATCTTTATTAGAACTTTACTCAGATTTTTATGTTTTTCAAAACAATCTGATCTTGGACAGACTGCCATTTGTGCCTCTCTCTCTGGACAGCTTTGCAAGACAGCTTTCCACTGAGAGCCTCCTCAGCTGGTTCTCCCACATAATTTTGTAGGCTGCTGAGGCATTAAGCAGTGTTTATTTTAGTCTCCCTACATTGTCCTCCAAGTCCCTTTTTAAAGTGTGTTGCATTGCAAGACGGAGAAAAAGGTTTTTTTTAATTTTTTAATTTCTACTATTTTGTTTCTTTTATTAGTTTCTCTTATTACTGATTTGAATGTTTTGTGCTTCAGGTGCTTGAGAAGCCTTTGGCATGCCTGAACCTTTCAATATTTGCAGTGTATTACAGAACACAGTGGAGATTACATGGAGATTATTCATCTTGTGGACTTCTTTCACTGTAACTCAGACTGTGTTCTGTTCTGTGTTAAGGCATTGGAGACGGAGCTGTTCTGAAATCTGAATTTTCCCCTCAGATTAGATATTCTTCATGTGGGAAGAAAAGGTACCCTGGAACAAGGTCTGAATGTGGGTTTACTTTGTTGAGCTGATAATCACTAAAGTCAAGTATCTCAAGAGCCTGCCCAAAAGTTGACTGTGGTTTGTAACTTTATAATTAGCACAATAAATTTGTGTAACTTATTTGTGAACATAATCCAGAATAATTGCTGTTTGCAAGCCAGGTTTCAGGTTTCACAGTTCATCTCATCTTAATTTGTGTGGAAAAAAAAAGGTGAGATCATCATTTAATGTAGGAAAAGGTACATTATTTCCCTGCTTATGCATGCTGTAAAAATAGCTGATTCTCTGCAGCCTGGCTGCAAAAATTCACCCTTCAGCTAAAGCCAAATATGAGGAATATCAGCTCCACAGAAGACCTACAAATCATTCTGAATGGGAAAAACAACAAGCTGTTATTTAAACAGCTTTGCAACCAAAGGACATGCTTTAATGAAGTCCTTCTAGTGAAGCTGACAGATCACTCACTTGGCTGGACAGCCCCAAAACCCCTGTAAGAGCAAAATTTTAGAGAATCATAAGTGGTTTTAAGGCCATCCAATCCAGGAATGGCTGTGTCACTGAGAGCCAGGCTGGCACCAGAGCTGTGGCAGTTCCTGTGCAAAAGCCTTGCTATTCTGTACTGCAGGTACCTGAGTGGCCATGCAAGGTACCCTGAAACTGCTATAAAATGCTTCAAGTACTTTAAATCAAGCAGATCAATTACTCCTTACTGCTGCACCTCAGTAACTTCCCTTGCATTCACTCTGTCCATTAGTGAAGTTCTGGCTTTTTGCTCAGCTGTGGAAAGCCCCATGGTGCAGTGCATGCACAGCAGGCCCTGTGCAGCCCTTTATCTCCATGTGAACCAAGTGTGGTGTGAGTCACACGCCAGACCAGCAGTCAGCAGCTTCCTTTTGTCCTCAGCAAGATCGTCATTCCCTCACTGCTGTTGGTAATTCTTAGTTCTGAACCTTCCTGCTGCTTCACATGCTTCCCATGCTGGCTGACACATGTTGTCTTGCTGCCCCTTTCTGTATCTCCTCCCTGCACCCTCAAGGATGTTACTGCTTATTTTTCTGCAGCTGCACCATTGCCTGATGCAATGCCTCCAACATCTTCCTTTTTCACAGAAGAAGTTCCTCCTTCAGAACTTAATGAAATCTGCTGAAAGCTGGAAAGTGTTCAATTTTTCTCTCTTGCATTATCTCATGCTTTGTTTTTAATTGCAGCTTGGTTGAAGAGGACAATGACAGCTTTGGATGTGACGCTTTGGAGCTGGATGGTAAGCCAGAAGATATCAAGTGTAATTGAAATATGAACTAATATGTTATCAGCTCCCCAGCTGCAGAGACTGCCAGATAACCAACCCTGCTCTAAGAAAATGGGACACACAGTCTGTGAGTAAATCAAGAAAACAAAGGGTCAGCCAGTGGTGAGAAGGGGAAAGCAGTAATTCCTGAAAAACTAAGTGGGAAAAGGGTTCATTTTTTTACCATGAGGGAGGTCAAACACTGCAACAGGGTTGTCCAGAGAGTTTTAGTCAAACTTTTCATCCTTGGAGATACCAAAACCCAGCTGGACAAAGTCCTGAGCAATCTCCTTGAGCTGACCCTGCACTGACCTTTGACTAGACAGTCTCCAGAGGTCCCTTCCCACTTTCTGTTCTATCAGAGTGGCATTCCTTGTGCCATGTCCCCATGCCTCTGCATGAGAAATTTCCTACTTCAGCTTTGGCTGGGATAAATTAAAATTCATTTTCCTCTTTTCCATCTTTGTCACTTTATCTAGGACTCATTATCATTCTTGTTACTCTTCCAGATGACAGTCACGACAGGCAGTCACATGGAGCTCCTTCAGTGCACTCTTCCTCTTCTTCCCATCAGTCAGAAGGCCTGGATACCTATGAGCTTGAACATGTCAACTCCATATTTAGAAAGTTCTCTCTGGAAAGGTATTTGAGATGCCAGTTTACCTACTTGAGAGGAAAGGGTAGAAACTCTCTATTTATTTATTAGCTGCTGAAGTTACAGCAGCAGGAGTGATTATGGTGGCACAGTATAACGTTATCTTGGAGCCCTTTCATGTCCTGTAAACCCATGAAGGTCATCCTCAAATTTCAAAAACTTCAAGGCAGACTAAATGTTCTAAGGCTTGAATTTCTCCTTGTGATCTTGCTATCTTGCTGCAAGAGCTTGCAGAGTGGAGAACTGTTGCACACCGAGTTTTCAGAGATGCCAGAGCACTGGGATCTATCCAGATGCTCTTCTCCAGAACTTGTGCAGGATTTCTTTTAGAGTCCTTAGATCCTAGTGCTTGATAATGCTGAAAGTTGATTTCTGTATCTCTCATTTATCAATCATGCATTTAATTCAGAGTGAGATAACCAACTGTCCCTTCCTCTCATGGAGCAGACCATTCCGCCCCTCTGTCACGTCTGTGGGCCGCATCAGGAGCTCGTGCCACACCATCCAGCGCGTGACTCTCAACGGGGACAGCCTCAACTCAGAGATCACCCTGCTCGGGGGCAATGACAAGGGCAGCTTCATCAGCTCTGTCAAGACAGGCTCCCCTGCAGAGAAAGCTGGCCTTCGGGAGGGACACCAGATCCTCCTGGTGAGCATGAAATCATCACCAAGCAGCACTGCGTGTCTGCCCACCCACCTGTGCTGTCCCTGGCATCCCATGAGCTCAAGTTCAACAGTGCTTCTGCCAAGTTTCTCTTTACTTAGTTTTCCCTCCATTGCCAATGTTCCCAAACCATTTTCCTATTAAAATGCCTCCAAGGGGAAAAAACCACCCCTCACAATTTATATTCCTACACTCCTTACTCCCAGGGAAGCCTGGGATTGTCCAGGTGCTGCAGTTCTGTTGACTGCTAGCATTCCTCCAATTTGAGAGAAAAATAATATAATTAGGATGTAATCTACATCCTGATAGCAAAGTGTCTGCATTGTTTAATAGGAAAAAGACTATGACACTTTAAAAAAATTGTATAATTGGACTCAGGTATTGAACCTGCACTGGAGAGTAATATTTCTTTCATATCTAGCTGGAGGGCTGCATTAAAGGGGAAAATCAAAGTGTTCCCTTGGATACTTGCACAAAGGAAGAAGTTCACTGGACAATTCAGAGGTGCAGTGGTCCAGTAACACTCCAGTATAAATCAAATCATGAAGGTAAGACCAGAAGTATTTCTCATCTCATACAGTCCCAGATCTGTTATGGCAACTTGTCTGGAAGAGAGTGACAGGACCAGCATGTCCTTTGTATTGGGATAAATCTGGAGCACACCACTGGTGTTAATTACAGCACCTCTGTGGAACTGCTTCAGCTTTTAGCCTGGTGACTGAGAAAATGAAAAGCCCATGTGCTTGTCAACAGGATTCTGAAAAATTTACATGGTGGCCAATAGTAACATGACTCATGAAACATGTTCAAGCTTATTTTTATGTACAGTTTTCTGCAATACAATGTAGTGAGCTGAATGATCTTTATCAAGCTGGTCGATTTAGCATTTACCTGATGGAGTTGCCCTGTTTATTACCTTTGTGGCTTTATCTTATCTTTAACAGCTGGAGTTCATGTGTGGCGAACAGAATCTGATTTTAGTGTTCAGGGCCTATAATGATAATTTCAGGTTATGGATCAAAAATTACATTCCAAAATCCATTCTTTACTGGTGTGTATAAATGGGCGTCCGTGTTTTTATGCTGGTTAGAGAATTTCAGTCGCATAGATCACACGGGAAGTGATGCCTTTGATTTTCTTTGATGATTTCAACGGTAGAAAAGACTATTGCAATTTTTTGAGCATCACTTAACTGCAGATAAAGCACGTTATAGATTCTGGGAGTGCCAATTAGAGCTAATAAGGGGAATAGTTTGCCAGTAAAATTGGTGGCAGAACTCACACTGTACTTAGAGGGCAGAGCTATAGCTGTGTCTGCGTCTTTGCTGAGTTCTCTGTTCCACAGGTCATGTGGGGAGTTCTGAGAATGGAGTTACCTAAAAGCAGCATTATAATGAGAATATTCCCACAGGCCTGACAGCAGCAGCACAGTCTGTCCCTGAGGCAGTGCCCCATCAGTGTCTCTGAGGTGCAGGCCCACGATCTTGCTGGAACTACGGCAGGCAGTGCCTTGGAAGTACAAACCTCTCTCGGAGGAGCCCCAGGAGTTTGTGCTGTGGCTTCTCCCAGAGGATGCCCGGGGATGCAGCAAGAGCAGAGTGTGAGATCCTGCCTCACCCCTTCCTTCCCTGCCGCAGGGTACCGTAAGCTGCTGTCCGAGCTGGAAGAAGGGCTCATCACCTCAGGGGATTCATTTCACATCCGCCTGAACCTGAACATCTCCAGCCAGCTGGACTGCTGCTCCCTGTCTGTGAAATGTGATGAGATCGTCCACATCCTCGACACCATGTACCAGGGCAGGTGTGAGTGGCTGTGTGCCAGGGTGGATCCCTTCACTGACAGGGACCTGGAGATGGGGACCATTCCCAGCTACAGCAGGTGAGGGTGATGCTGAGTGACCTCGACTGAGAGCAGGGCTCTAGAAACAGGGAACCTGATTATGGCTGTAAGGAAAGAGGTATCTGTGTCTTAAATTTTGAGATAAGGTTTGGTGTTGTTAAACTATAAAACTATGAACTATAAAACTTAAGAAAGAAGATTCCAGATGTTACCTGAAAAAATAAAGTGTGTTGCTCAAAAAGTATCATATGCAAATATTCCATGGATATTCTTTAATCCTTAACTGCAATGCAGTTCTCCATATTATTTTGTTCCTGTCTTTACTGCATGGTTCAATCAGTCCTCGCTGCTATTTCTATTTAATCTTTTCTCTAGGCACAGACCCATTGCAATCCAGCTTTCTTGTGAGTGGTTTCAAAAATATCTTGATCTATGATGTGATTCCATCCCTCCTTTCAGAGCCCAGCAACTCCTTTTGGTGAAGCTGCAGCGGTTGATGCACAGAGGAAGCAAAGATGAGACAGAAAACTCCTACAATACCCTTCGGGCACTGCGGGTAAGTATCCACAAACAAAGTCTTTTTAACATCTCATACTCCCCTGGTACTATATTTTCATTCTTCATTTTTCATCATCATTTTACAGAAAGTCCTGTTTACACTCTCTGTAGGTTTTGATTGTGTCAGGCAATGGGCACCTTCTTTTTGCTTTAAATAATATTGTCCCTGGGAATGACCCAGCTCTGGCTCACCATTAACCCTTCCAGCTATGAGGGAGTACACTTTAAAAGTCAAAACTGTTCTGTTTCAGTTACCCTTCTCATGCTTCTCTGCCTGTAAACACTGAATGCATCTTCGTGTACACATAAGGAAGAAGCTGTGTCCTTGGAGTTAATAATCAGAATTCTCTCCAATTGTGAGCAAGCCTCTAAACCACAGTCTATTGTCCTGCTTTAGAAAGACCTGCCTCTTCCAGCCTAGATGCTGTGGAGAGAATTGGGATTATCACACACAACAGCCCTTCTAATTTCTCCTTTCCCATCGCTAAAAATAATTTGATTTTTCTTTCTTTAGACCCCAAAATTCCATCTTTACATAATTAAAAGTACCTTCCCAGTGTATTAGTTACTCTAAGTTATTTTTAGAGTCTGGGAGACATTCATGCTTCTAAACTTTACAGAGACAGGTAGACAGTGCTTGTGCTTGATTTCAGTCAAGGTTAAGTGTCACACATTCCTTCTGTGCTCACGTCCCCACTGATCAAAGGCACAGAGATCCCTGGAAGAGGTGCTTGTGAAAGCAAAAGCTGTGCATGCTCTTTCTTGGTGCAGAAATAGCCTCTTTCTTATTTGTGGAGAGCAGTCTGTGAACAGAGGAGTGTGAAGAGCAGTGAAAAAGCAGTGTTTCTCAGCACAGGCCATGCTATGTCCATTATTTGTTTAGAACACTGTATCTGGGATAGGTATCGATCACTATCCCCTTTTCTTGGAAATATAAAATATCTGGTTTTGTTTTGTTTCCCCGATGTTATGATTAAAAAAGAAAAAATACAAAAAAGAGGGGTGGGACAGAAAAACTCCTGTGTTATTTTTTACTAGAATACATTGCAACCAGAGGAGCCTGCCCCACAGAACGACCCAAAAACCAGTCCTCGCCTGTCCAGAGCAAGCTTTCTTTTGGGCCAGATTTTACAGGTAATAAAGTTCAAATCCTCAGTGCAAAGTCTGAAATAGTGGATCTGAACAGCAGATAGGCTACCCTAATTCCCCCAGAAATCCCAGCTCAGGTCTAGAGGTTGTATTGGAATTTATTCCTATCAAAAAGAGATTTAATGCACAAAGGAAAAGGATGGGTTGTGTTTTCTGTTGTGATGTGGGGTGTTTGTTTTTAAGAGCATGGCTTCCATTATGGATGTGCCTCGAGGAATCCCACGTTTGCCATCAGAGGCTGAAATGTGCTTTGCTTGTACCATAAGGACAAATCCAGTGGGCTGGATCAAATCTCCAAGTCTCTGTGAGATAGGGCTCCATCAGAAAATAGTCCTTTAATTGTGGGCCAGTGACTGAGCATGACAGAGACTTGTGGGTGAAAGATAAAGCCTTGGGAAGGAAGGTGGCTGCAAAAGGTTAGCAAATACACAGGAGGAGGAGTTAATGTTTGGATAGAGGAATAGTCAGGTGGATGAGGAAGGAAAGCATGAAGCCTATTTCTTGTGTAAAATGACTGTAAAAAGATGTCATTTGGGAGTTTTTAAGTCTCTCTGGTAGAGCAAAGATGAGGCAGTTTGGGTATAACCTGTGATACATTTGTGCACATACGCTGGGTATGATGTACACATCAGTGCTTGTACTGGTGATAGCAGGGAGCCCTGTGAAGGGAAAACATGCCTCTTAAGAGCAGAGAACAAAACAAGAAATCCCAGAGGGGATTAACACACACTCTGAAACAGATCTATGATATTTAAAGAGTCTTAGAATTCAGTCCACAGATCTATGGAGTCCCGTCTTTGATAGACACAGGTGATTCAGATCTTGTAGTTAAGGGGCGTCAGCTGATGAATACATGGGAGGGTAAATAATGCAAGAAATGAGGGTCAAATCTCTCTTTTTTTTGTTCTTTGTTCACTTTTTAGTTTGTCAGTAGGTCTGAGAACAAATACAAACGAATGAACAGCAACGAGCGGGTCCGCATTGTCACGGGCTGGCCCTCGGGCCTGGCACTGAGCTCATCCGAAGGGAAGAAGCAGCTGCCTGACAAACTGGAAGGTGCAGATCTAAAACAGCCTTTACACACATAGCACTGACACAAAGGCCTGCATAAGGAATGTACACAACAGCATGGCTACAAAATATATGATAGGTCTCGCATTTATGGTCCACTCTGCAAAAGTTCAACAGGATTTGTGACCAAAACTGATTCTGCTGAAAGTGCCTGGGGCACTAAGCCTTCACGGGCAGCTTTAGGATGCTGAAATGTCCTGTTTGACTGGCAGTTCTTCCTAGCTGCTTTCTTGCCTTTTGCTCCAAAACATTTAACTTGGAGTAAGTCAAGCTAAAAAGCAGAATGTCTCCAAGCAAACGTTGTGTTGAAGAGGTTAAGAAATAATCTCTTGAAAATAAAAGGCACTTGAATTATTTAGTATGAGGTTGGACATCATAGTGCTGTGAGTATAGTAAAGACAACCCCAGCAAAAGGGGAAGGAGGACCAGTATGACTTATCATGCCATTTCTGGTTCATGTGTGTCTCCTTTTTTTCTCCAAATATTGATGGAGAGGAACCCAGAGGATAAATGTCTTGTTCTTTGCTCAGATTTGGATTCCGAGAGTGAAATCGATAAGAAGCTCAGCCTGATCCCCTATAGCTTGGTGAGACCCATCCACTGCGAGCGCAGGCGTCCCGTACTGTTCACCCCCACCATGCTTGCCAAGCCCTTGGTGCAGAAGCTTCTCAACTCTGGAGGTGCCCTAGAATTCAACATATGCAAGCCAGGTAATGGGATAAAAGAGGGCCATGACTGTCAGCCCTCAGTGTTGGAAATAGGAACATATATATGCGTGCACACGTAGGGGAATGCACATGTGAGAGTAGCTTGAGGTACTTCAAGTCACATCAGAGTGATGTGTAGCTGTAAATCCTGCTTTTTGAGACTATCTGGGATATTTGAATGTTTTTGAGACAGCCAGTACACACAGTTATGAGATTCTGTGTCTATAAATATTATCCATGTGTATGCTGTGTGGTTGCTAGGCTGCCCCTCAGAGACTGAAATGCTGTGAGTGCTCTTTCTGTTTGCATACTGTTTGCATACTGCATATCTAGGCAATGTGAAATTTTGATTAATTTGTTTCTAGTATTTGCTATTATGAGGAATATCTTCCCTAGAGCGACTTTAGGTTTCTGTCTCATCCAAGCTGTGAAGATTGTGCATTTGATCTACTGGAAAGACTGATTTTCTTCCATGCTAAGTATTTACTATTAAAGCAGTAGCGGTGCCGCGATGGCTGCAGGGCAGGATTGTATACAACCCAGCATTAAACAGAGCTGACGTTTCATTTTTACACTAATATTGAATACCCACAGCATAGTATGCAGCCTTACAGTCATTCAGACAGAGAACCCGAGAAGTTAAGTATTATAATAAATATCCCCTGTCTTGCAATATAAAACAAAAGCTTTGATGTAGAGCTGCAATTCACAAGGGGGCTGGTATCACACATTGCAACCTAAGCCAATTTTTTTTTGAAACTTTAAACACAAATGTTGGAACACTAAATCCTTGTTTTAGGATCCTGTGCTGAAGAGACCTTCTTCTTTTAGCACTTCTCAGCATCCTTCATCCCTGAACTGTTACTAGATAACATTAGGTGCTGGAATTGTATTTACTGTTTTAATTTAATGCCTTCATAGTGTTGTGGTAATTGCCCAAGGACTCATTGGTGTAGGATATAGCTGAGATGCTCAGCTGTGATCAGATTAGGCTTTAATTGAATTCAATGGAAGAAATGAGGCAGCTGTTAAGACAATTCATTGCTCATCTTCCTTCCCCTGAACCATCCTTACATCCCATGTGAAGTACTACTGGAGTTTTCTACGTGTTCTGCTGTTGTAAATTTGATTCTGTCCCCATCCACATCTCTTCCTAGATATTGTAACAAAGGAAGAGTTCCTAAGGAAGCAAAGGACAGAGACTGTCATCTTCAGCAGAGAAAGGAATCTGAACACATATGAATGTATTGTACCTGCCAACATCGAGGCCGTCGCTGCCAAGGTGCTCCCAGTCCTCTGTGTCCCTTCTCTGGGCTCTCTGTGAACGTCTCTGCCATATCTTGCCTAAGAGACTGACCAGTTTATAGTTGCACATTCTCTCTCCTGCCCTCCTTCAATCTCAGATTTGTATTTATTCCCCCAAATGGCTTTTTATTTGTGCTCTTACTTTTCCTTTCCTTTCCCATCCTCAGCCATATCCTTTTATATTCTCCCTCATTCCCTGTGATGCCCCACATAGATGCAGTTAAATATCCTTTCATTTTCTGTGCTTCATCCTTTATTCATTCCCTTTTCATATCATAAGTATATATGAATACACAAGAGAGTGAGAGATACAAGGACCTAGACAAAGAAAAGGGAAGCCTGAAACTCAGACACAGGGGTGTACAGAAGAAAGATAACAATGCCCAAGACAGAGATCTGATGTCAAGTAGAGTAGATTTGATGCACAGCATGGAAAAAAAGGAGAATTAAAGTGATGTTTTTTTCTCTCACAAGTAGTTGCAGTGGATGTTCTTTCTGAACAAAAAGCAAATCTGTGTGTTTGTGTCTATATGTAAAACTGGTATTTTATCATGCTTTTCATTTTTAGAGCAATCCATTTCCATTTTAAACCCTTTTAGAAAGCTGTTAAGCTCAGCCGTTATTTGACTGACTAGTTTTAAACCAGTAGAAGGAGCTGGACTTTAAATGTATATTTGATTAAAAGGTTTTAAATCAGTACAATGGTAAATAGAGAGCTTTCCAAATGACCCCATAAGGAATAGATACCGTTATCTTGAGATTCCACAGCAGAGAATTTCCTTCGTGACACTGTTATGACTTTGTTTTTAGAACAAGCATTGTCTCCTGGAAGCTGGAATAAGCTGCACAAAGGATTTAATCAAAGCCAAGATATATCCTATTGTTCTCTTTATAAGAGTCTCAGAGAAAAACATCAAGAGGTTCAGGTAACATATCAAACCTTTTGCATATTTGATGTTCCGTCTTAGTGAATAATTCTTGAGCCCAATAATGTTCTCACTGAGAGAAATAAAGAACCTCATCCCTCTCCATCTGGTACTTCTATGTGCACTATTTCCTCTCATGACTCCTCCCTGAAATCTTACAACTGGAGAAAACAGGAATTCCCTAAACCTGGCACTCTTTCACTGTCACTGGTGGCAATGAGCATTGTGGGAGGATGAGACCAAAGAAAATGTGGTTTTCTCCGTGCTCAGCACTCCCACAGCATTTCTTAAGGTAATGCAAGCTGGAAGAGGAGAGCTCATAAACACTTGCACTGTCCCTCCATTCAGTGCTCTTAAATTGTTTCCCCATAGCAAATATTTCTCATTGGGGGCAGCATGGAGGTAAGGGGAGGGTAGACCTGGAGTAGCTGCATTCTTCACTGCTTTTATTGCTTGTAAGTAGTTAGGAGAAAACAAATTCTCGATGGAACAGCTGGGAATACAAGATTAACTTAGAAAGCAAGACATTTATTTTTGGTCTGCTCATTTGATCCAGGAAACTGCTGCCGAAGCCAGAGGCTGAGGATGAGTTTTTACGGACGTGCCGCCTGAAGGAGAAAGAGCTGGAAGCGCTGCCTTGCCTTTATGCCTCTGTGGAGGCAGAGGCGTGGAGCAGCATTGAGGATCTTATCCGGACAATAAAAGACAGGATCGGGGAAGAGCAGCGGAAAACCATCTGGATAGATGAGGATCAGCTCTAAGAAGCCATAAGTAACATGGAGCTCTTTGGCGAGCGAAGGACACATCCAGGTGGAGCAGGGGCTCACAGAATTCTTTGCTGAGGTGCCCAGAGCTCACTCCTGTTTCACCCTTGCTGGCTGGGCACTTCCTGCTGGCAGGATGCATGTCTGGAATGGAACTGGAGCTGTGTTGAAGAGCCAATGTCTCAGATGCTGGGATCCAGGCTGTGGGGCAAACCACAGCCACCACCACAATTTCTGATCCACTGGCATTTCTTAAGGGATAGCACTTGTTTAACACATGAGGACAAAGATCTTGAGAGGGAGCTTGGGGTAATTTATTATGTTCAAAATATGGTTCTCTTTTATCTAATTGAAAACTTCTGATGAGACCAAATAAGTGGAATCTGAAAGGGATAAGGCATGGGGATTGGGCTTCAGGATGTGGAATTGAGATATGCCCCACACCCCCCCCTGAGGTGAGATTCTGAACATAGCCAGCTGAGGAAGCTGGAGGCTGGTTGGGAGCAGCAGCAACACAACTGCTGATGGCCAAAGCAGCTCTGTCGCCCTGTTTCTCCACAGCCTTTTTAATGAAAAGAGAAGAAAATAGCTATTCTTCCTGGCATTAACTAAAATGAACATTTTCCCGTCCTTTTGAAACCCCAGTTTTATTTAACAGTATTGCAGGTTTCCTTTGTAGTCCTGGCACTTACAGGAAAACAGACTTCACTGTCCCAGTGGTACATCAGATCTTTCCAGATCCGATAACATTTCATTTAGTTTCTCCCTGCCTCTGCATCATATTCATTTGTACATCTCTCAGTTTTTAACATTTTTTAACTTGTGGAAAATACCGCAGGACAGCCTCCAGATAACAGGTTTCTCTATTTCTTCCCTGAAATATTTCTCTACAACATCACTGCCTGCCAACATGCCTGATCTCAACAGGAGGGACTATCCTGAGAAGAAAAGGAGAATTTCATAAGCCAGTAATTGCTGTGAACCACTCAGTCCTTGACCTGTGTGCCGTGACTGACAGCAAGGAGACTGGTGAGCACCGCACTGTGCTGTGGCCAAGTGGGATAATGCTTCCAGAAGTGTGTGTAGGGCCGAGGAGATCATGTCCCATTTAAGTCCTCAGAGAGTTTAAGTTCCACTGCTCATGAGTGTGACTTAGACTCCTAAATCTCTTTGGTCTTTGAAATCTTTCCTCTTGAATTTAGACGCTGTACTGAGATTGCCAAATTGATCCAATAAAACTGACCCGATAATAATGACTCGCGCAATTGCTGATCTGAAATGCAATAAAAATTGACCTACAGATGAAGAGTTGTACATCCCATTGTCCTTAGATCCTTCTTTCCTTGCCATTCCATTGCCATTTTAAGAGGCATTTAATAACAAATTTACTTTTGCCTCTGCCTTCATCCCCAGTCCCCCATCTTGGTGCTGTGGGCTGATTTTTGCAGCAGGCAATAAAAAAACAATGAGAATCTAAACAGAACATCTGGTCTGGTTGCCTTCACTAGATGAGCTGCTCCCTAGTCTTTGCAACAAACTTCTGCTGTGGGTGTCTCTCAGGTAGACTCGGTCAGTTCATGTTGGCTTGTGGGACTGCACTTTTTATTTTATGCTCTTTTTTCTTTTATGCTCTTCTCTTTTATGCACATCATTTTTTAACTAATGGAATCTTCAAGAAGTAATTTATGTCACTTTACATCTAATTGCTGCTGCTGTGTTTCTCAAGTTATTAATGTTTGAAAGAGTGTTCATAGCTAGCACTTCTCAGAGCATAGCTCTCCACCTGCCCAGTGCCATCTGCTTGGACTCTGCAAGCAGGGGGATACTTCCATGTGCAATCTCTTTAAAAAAGGACAGGCTGCACACACAATTTGCAACTCCCTCCAGGGCAAAGAATAACAACCAGCTGGGGTATATATAGAACAAATTGGATGATTCTTCAGAGATCCTCTGTAGCTCAAGCAGAAATAAGAAAGCATCAGTTGGAAGAACTAAGCCTTCCAGGAGCATTTTGCATTCATTCCTAATGTCCTGATAATGCAACCTTGTGTAACAGCTGCCTGTGGTTTGTTCCTGCCCCTCTTGTGAAAGCTTTTGAGTCCGCAGCTGAGCAGTGGGAGGGACTGCAGGAACATTTCTCAGCTGCTTCAGCAAAAAGTTCAGCCAGGTCAGCATCAGATGCCTCCAGGAGCCACCAGCTGACTGCTCACCGGACGGCGTGCGGAGGATGTCCGTGTGCCACTGGCTGTGCCACAGGGATCACCACCATCTGCTGGAATGGCTGCAACAGATGGCTGGTGGGGCAGAGGGGATGGGCTATCTCACAATGCCACGGTTGTTTCTGCAGTGATCTCCTCTCCCCACAGCTTTATGTCTCTTTGCATGGACAAAGCTGCAGATGTGATTTGTCCCACTTCACTTTCGGCACATGAAAGGCATATGCCAAACTCTGGAGGAGGTTCCTTTTGCTGTGAGCAGAGATACACCTCCAAAGAGCTGTTTGTGTGGCTTACTGGAGATGGCTATCTGAGGGTGAGATGAATTGCCCTCTGAACTGTCTGGGGTTTTCATAGACTACAGTGAGAAACCAGAGAATTAGCTTGGCCTTTAGCATTTAGCTCTTTGATCTGTAATTTAGGACAGCTAAACCACCTTATGGGAAAAGTGGAAGTAGAGATTGAGGCAGAGAACAAGAGATCTAATTATTTCTGTGAAACAAGAGAGGAATGGATACATGGAACAGGCTTTTCTTCTCACATGAGTGCATCTGTAAATTCCCAGCTCTGCAGGCACTACAGGGCTATGTGGTTGTGTGCTCATGTGATGCAAAGCAACCAGACCTTGTCCAGTGCAGTTCATGGCACAGCCATGTGCTGTAGCCTGCACAACCCTCATCTCTCTGTGACTCGATGGAGAGGGACTGAAAACTCTGTTCCCTCTTGACTTCTGGGTGTGAACTACAAGAGCAGATCTATAGTTGGAGTGAAGTTGCAGAACAGCCACAGGGCAAAAGGGGCCACTGTCGTTTGCACTGGCTGGGAGATGCTTCTGCTCTGGCGCCAAGAGCTGTCCCTCTCAACTGGAGGAAATTAACCCCTGCACCTTTTGAAACACATTCAGATCTTGAAAAGAGGCCATGATTTTCCCTGAATGTCAAAGTGCTGGAATCAGTGTGGATTCCAAGTCCTGAACCAACAGATTTGAAGTGCAGGCTCAGAATTTGGGCTGTAGATCACTGTGGTATTTTCCATTCTGCTAAATCTCCCTTGTGATGTATCACCTCAGGCCTCCTCACATGCACATCCCATTCACACAAACCTGGGCTCAGCACACACAGAAAAGCCCACCAGGCATAGTCAGCTTTGGTAGGGGTTGTGTGTTTGAAAAACTGGGAACAACAATTCAGAAAACAAAGTGGGAATTGGACATGTTGTAAATGATCCCTGGAAATAGTGTCACAATGGAACCTCAAGCAGATTCTCCACCTGATCTCATCAAAGGGTTAGAATGGGACAAGTTTAATGTTGATTTATTCTTTGGTTGTTTCTATACTTTAAACAGCACTTGAGATTTGGGGACAGTAACTGGATTTGCAGGCACCACCAAAATTCAGATGCATTCTCTGAATCAGTCCAAAGAGGGAGATTCAAGCTGCAGACATGAGTTGGAACTGGAGGCTGTGCTTGGACACCAGAGCTCAGGCCCAGCTGCCAGGTGTGGATCCCAGGTGTGCATCCCTACCTGAGGTAAGCAACATTCACAGTACTACCCGTTTTAAAATCATTCATGGTTTTTCATTGAAGTCTGTGAACATCTCGCAGCAATTTGTATTTTAAGTTAGAAAGGAGGTAACAGAAAGCCTGGATATTGCCCTGTGTTTGGTCTGCTGCTTCTGCTGTAAAAGGCGTAAAACATAGAATAATAACTGCCTTTCAAAATGGATTATTTGAAAACTACTTCTTCTTGCCTTTAAGAGCTCACAAGAGCTTGTTGGAAAATTTTTCACATGCAGATTGTTCTTCTGAAAATGTCATTGAAAAATTGCCCACTAGGAAATGCAATTGGAAATTTTTTAACTTGTCCTGTTAGAAAATATGTTTTCATCTAAATCAAATGTCTGTGGAAATTCATCCATTCTAACATTTCATTTTTTAAAAGTTTAAAGTATTTCAGTAATACTGAAGCAGTCATTTTCAATATTTCACATACTTTCCATCTTTTATCTGAAAACATTTTTGGGGTTAATTTTTAATTTTTATAGTTGAAATAGTTATAAATGTCTACATTTAAACATTTGATTAGATTGAAATACTTGTATTTGATGTTTTCATACAACAAAATAATGGAAGTAATGGCTTACAGCTCTCACATGTGGTACTATGTCTGTGATCACAACAGAAAAATCAAACTGAGTCTGGCTTTGAGTTTTGTTTAACTCTGCTGCTAAAATGATGTATTGTATAAGTCAGTATCATGCAGTTCAGCACACTGGGGAATTGTTGCAGGTAAAAATTTCATGCAAACTTTATTACACCGAATTGGATATTCCTTTGAATCAGAATTCTGGCTGGAGGCAAAGCTGTCAATCGGTCCGGCTGCAGCACAGACAGCTCTGGCAGCACAATTTGCAGGGGGGTAGGAACACACACAAAGCAGGCTTGTGCCTACAAACTTGAAGTGGAGATAGATGCCAAAGCTGGAAAAATGCCTGTAAACCTGTTAGAGGCTTCTGTACTCTTTGTGCCAAGCTATTTTCATGGCCCAGGGTCCAAGAGCTCAGTACAGCGCTGAAGTCGGGCACTGCTGAGCCCTGGAGCTGCTCGCAGCTTCTTCTACTCTGCCTGGGCTGGGCTGTCTAAGTAGCAGTTGTTAAACTGTTCCCTGGAGACTGGAAAAGCAAGACACGGGAGTTTTGGGCTTCTGGGAGAGCAGCATTCTCAGATTTTGCAGTTATTTGTATTGTGTATTCCGAGCCATTCAGCCTTAATCAGCTTAGACCATGAAAATGTGCTCCCCTTTGGTGCAGTTTCCATCTCCCTTGCTCTCGGTTCAGCCCTGGGAATTGAACAGCACCTCACAAAGAGACACACAATATCAAACAGGAGATTGTGATTCACTGCTTTTAAGTCACTTTGTCTTCCCCCTTCCTCCTGCTTGCTCCGTTTCCAGAGTTGCTTGTTCTGCTCCCTGTGCACCACAAGGGCTGATGCAGGGCTTGCAGCCCTGGGGCTCCTCACCAGAGCACCCCAAGATTCAGGAATGGGTGTCACTTGAAACTGTAATTCCAGGAAAACCTTATGCTTTTCCAGACTCATGCTTCTCATGCTTTCAGAACTAATGCTTCTTTAAGAAGAAGATGTGGTCATTGTCTTTGTACAGATGGAGCAGGGGACGGAGAGCTCAGGGCACTTGTCCACATGGGCCAGTGGCACAGCCTAGCTCGCCCTGGGCTGCACTTCTCTGGTCTCAAGACTCTGAGTGAGGGGGTGATGCCATGTGGCAGCTGGATCAAGGGTTTGAGTGGGGCTTGCCTTAAGTGGTGAGATTTCTAGTTTGATCTGAGAACCCTACCAGTAAGCCAAGTTAGAACAACAGGAAGCTCATCCACCCTCCCTCCCCCACCTCCTCTTTTCTGTTCCTGTGCTGCAGAAATTGTCTGATGTTCAGATCAGAGGCTCTCCGGGGTTAAATGCACCATTAGTCGCTGGAAAAAAAGGGGAAAAAAGACCTTTTAAAAGCAGATGGTAGATGATAGAGAACCTGTTTGAGAGTAACTATCTACAACAGCGTGTCTGCTTCATCAGATATTAGCATCAAAAGCTGTCTGACAATTTAGCAACAAACAGCAATATTGATTTTCTTCCCAAGTGCAGATGCAGAAAGACAGAGATGGAGAGATGGCTGTTTCATAGGATCCCCATTATGCCTGGGCAAAGACAAAGCAGGAAAAGACCTGCAGCCCCCAGTCCTATCAGCAGGGCTTGAGCAGCCTGCGGGTGAGAGGTTCTGGAGGGAAACAAGGGAGGGATCCACTGCAGCCTTGTCAGGAGCCTGTGCAGAATGCAGGGGCACCATCCCAGGGATGAGGAACTGGGACTGGGGCCAGGACCAGGTTGCTCCCACCAGGAAAAATGGGAAGTAGAGCTAAGTAGTGGAGCTGGGATGGAAGAGACATGGGATGTAGCTTGCTTCCCTTGCTGTTTTCAGAGGATATTTGAATTAATTGCTGCAAAGCAATCTGAGCAGTAACAGCTACCACTCCACCTGTCTTTTCCTCAGATACAGCAGCCATCCTGACTTCTCAGGGTGCTGCCAAAATAGCCATTTTAACACCGTAGGATTTGGAAAAATTCCACTTTAGAGCTAAAATTTCTCCTTTATCCCCTGTCCCATTAATTTCTTTTTCCCACATTGGTAGAAAAGCCTTCTCATGGTCAGCAGTTGGCTCTTGGAACCATTCCTTGATGACAAGTGTTGGGTATATCCAGTTCTCTGGACAACAGCTCCCTACTACTGATTTAAATTCCCTGCAACCAGTGGTCTCACATCAATTATGTACACTGCTCCTCGTCTCTGTGTTTGAAATGTCAGTGAATCTGATAATTTTTGCTCACAGAGGTGGGGAACTAACAAGGATCTCTGGCACAGCCTGCAGTGATTGCATCTACCAGGGCTTAGCAAAACAGCAAGGAGACAGAAACAGGCACTGACGCTTGCTGAAGTTCAACCCCCTGCTCAAACAGCAGCAGTCAGAGTAACTCCTGGCAGTGCTCAGGAAGGCACCAGGGCACATCAGGACACTGCTCAGGTAGGGCTGCACAAGGCATTCTCCAACCATGGTCATGGTAACATTTGGAAAGTACAGGAAAGAAATAAACACAGTAAGAAATAAAGAATAACTCATAATTAAACTGATTTACTCCTGGCAGAAATGGACACAATTCCATTAGCATCCAGTTCCACCTAAATATGCAGCAGAAAGAAACTAAGCTGGATATCCACTCTGACCTAGTTGGAGTTCTCTAGACTAATATTACTGTATTGTTAAAATACTGCTTTAAGAGCCAATTTTGGGCTGTTGCCTTCACTCTTGCACCCTAGAGAAAGCCAGTGGTGCAAACTTCAATGAAATGAATGTGAAAAATTGATGCCTGGTTCTAAGTGCACATTTATAAACAGAACATCAAATCCAGGAGCTTGCAACAGCTCCTCTCCCAAAGAGCTCTGCCCTCTGTCCTGTGGTGGTTGTGGTGTCTCTGACCCAGCCTCCTGGACCAGCCCAGCACCTTCCAAACACAACCTTACTCTGGGAAGATTCAGCTTTGTCACTGTAGCCTGTCTGCAGCATTAGCTTCCCCATATCCTGGTGCTGAGGTGATTTGCTCATTATCAGATTGCTGTTTATTAATCAAAGCGGTAACAATGGGACAGAGGAGCTGGAATACAGCACAGACAGTGCTTCATTTGTTCCAATTGATTTTCCTATCACATTTTATTACTACTATTTACTTTGTATGCCTCAGGAAGATTGAACTGCACTGTGCAGTAGGGGTAGGGATTTGAATTTCTCTTCTCTTTAGCTCTTTCTATTTCTGCAGTGATAGTCAGAACAGTGGGTTCTTCCAGCAACTGAGCCATGACCTTCTCTGCTATAAAACAGCATATGGAGATTTTGTGATAATGAGACTCCACCAGTGTGTGAAGTCCTGCAGGTGGAGTCCTAGGGAAATCCATGAGAATCGTGGATACCGAGCACAAATTATCTCTCCAAGATGACACCTTACAAATGTTCAGCACTGGCCAGAACCACTGCTGGAGCTGAAGCAGCTGGGAGGTACAGACTTGCAGAACAGGCACCTGTGCTTAGGCTGGGACGACCAGGTTGTACCAGGGGGAGGTTTTGTCCTGCAGTAAAATTAATGGAGCTGATGGTGATGATGGGTTTTTTCCTGCTCCTTCCTATCTCTTCTTTAATGTCTTAGGTCACCGTTCACAAGCTGGATCTTGCAGTCTCCAGCCAGCACATCTAAGCCATGAGGGCAGAGCAGATGATTCCTGTCAGGAAGTCTGTGGTGCTTTATGGAAGCTGACGTGTGGGTCAGCAGGAAGACACAGGGTGGCACACGCTGTAAGATCACATTAATCGTCCCCTCGCCAGTAACAAGGCTCACTGAGAACCAAAAGCAACTTTAAAAGTGACTGAAAAACTATCAAAATCTGTGGTGAAGCTCCTATTTTCAGCACAGCAGGGATTTCACTCTACAGATTTATAAGTGTTTGAACTATATTTACCCTGAAATTGCCCCATTCAGTGAGTACAACAGGAAACTCATGGTTGGCTGCAACTGTAGGAGTCAGATGCAGTTGCGTGGGGAGGTGATGAGAATATATGTTCAACAAAGGCTTTGTTTTTTGCACTAATTTTAGAAGTAGCCTAGTTGAGGGGTGAGGAGGTAGCTCTCAGGTGGTAGCACGTCATTAATAAAGTTCAAAACACAAACCACAGACAGTCAGCTGAGCTGAAAATTTCCGTGGGCCCTTCAGTGTTACTGGAAATGTGAGAGTCCTTCAGACAGGAATTTCTTTCTTATCACGAGTTTTATCTTGCTGAGATGCTGTTTTGTTACTTAGGCAGAGTGGGTGATTGTGTACATGTGCAAACACACATCTGTGTCACCACCCAACCAGAATGTTTCTATACAGACATGTGCAATGGCATCCTTTTGGGAACATGCCACATGGCACTGGGGAGAATTGCTCCTTTTTTTTTGTCTTTTTTTCCAAGCAGAACTGCTTCTTTTGTTCCACCAGCAGAAGCTTTGGGGGTTTAGAGCTGAGCTGCGTGTCCTGGCCCCTCTCTGAAGTACATCCATGCACTTGTCACCGGGCCAACAGTACGTGAGTGGCTTGGACCTTGCCTGATGGCTCCCTGTCCTCCTGCTGTCAACGACCTTGAGCTGCACCAAAAAATTATTTTCTCCCTGGTTGTTTTTTTTTTTTTTTTTCCAGCAGCAGTGGGGGTAATTGAATGATTGTAAAATAGGCCACGAGGCCAGTAGGGGTTAAGTGAAAATGAAAATAATGCCATTGATGGAAACATTTTTTGGTCACACTTAAGGTCACAGTGAGATAAAAGGTTAGGAAATAGCCTGAGAATTTAACATCACAAATGGCTTCTGCAGGCACAGCCTGAGAGTGAGGGGAGGGGGCGAGGAAGGAGGGAGGGGAATGTACAGACACTGGTGGTGGATTTAACCAGGACTGAGTTCAGACACCTGGAGCAGACTCCCTTGAGCAGTATTGATCAGAGTGGAAACATTAAGCATCTCTGTTAATCTGGCACTGTTTCACTCGTGCTGCATTATTATTGTTATTAGAACCTGTGATTTACCGTGTCCAGCCTGGATCAAATTCAGCAGCTGTATTTCTCCAGATGATTTTTCACTCTTCCTTACTGAAGTGCAGTCTGGCAGTAGAAGTTTTACAGCTCTTTGAAGGAATGAGGTCTCCCTCCAGTGGTTGCAGGAAACAGCTTCGGCTCCCAGCATCGGTGAGGGCATGTGAGGCTGGGTAAATCAGTGTGCACCACAATACACTTCGATGGGAAATAAGTTTTTGAGAATGTTTGAAGACCTTTCACAATTAACCACCCCTTCTTATAACATTTCTCCCAGTAGAACACCCCCTGTGTCTTTGAAAATCTCCTCCTGTCCAGCAAATCTTCTTTTAATACTACCCCTTATAACAAAATCATTTAATATATGCAAATAGCACTGAATTCCCACTCAATTTGCATGTCTTACTATTTGAGTAGTAATAGTTTCTATTGCTGATAGTCAAGTTGTCCATAAAATACTGGGTTGGATCCCATCACCCCATGGTATGAGGTAATACAGTGCTTTAGATATTTTGCAGAAAAAGATCCCTTTGGATTGAGCTGTTTTCAGTTCAGAAGAGACATGTCCAAGCCCTGGTCACCTTGTAACAGAAAGCCTTATGACAAAAGTGCATTGGGGTGAAGAGATATTGATTTACCTTCTGTAAAATAAATGTAGGTTCAAAAGTCGGAGCATTTTTCAGCACCTCTCCATACCCTGCCTGATTGGTGTGACCCTGGCTGCAAGCCCCATGTCTCAGACCTTCCACAATGCATCCCACACCTTCCTAATCACCCTCGAATTGCAGATTCATATTTTGAGTTGCAAAACTTGTGTGGTCTGTGTTGTGAGCCACAAGTGCTCCCTTATTCATCCATTTTGTGTTCCTCCACTCGAGTTCTCTGGTTTCCTCTCTCTCTCCTCATATTTCCACATCTGAGACAAACTTCATAAACCACTTTTCTTAACCTCCCTAGGCCTTACTGGAGCACCAGCAGAAAAGGTGCAATATTAAAAAGGGTATTAAAATAGCAGAGTGATACCTCCAGAGTGAAGGGAAGCAGTGAGAAACAGAATTCTATTGAAACCAGTATTTAATGTTAATTATGCTTTTCCTTCCAGTAGTGAATCACTCGGTGCTGAAACTGGAAGACTTGCTCAGAAAGGGTTCCATGGGATTATTTGATTAGAATATGTCAGTGGTGCTTGTGGTTACCATTCTCCTGATTTCATGCTAAAATAATGGGCAGTGATGGCGGGAGAATCAGCTAAAGAGTTCCCCTTCTTCTGAGCATCATAAATGGTTTAGAGAAAACACATCTAAGCATTTTCTTTCTGAGGTCTTTCATCATCAGAACTGTGATACAGAATAGCTTTCTTCAGCCCTCACTGTATCACAACTGTTTCCTTACACATGAATTTATTTTTGAAGATAAAATTTTATCTTCTCTCTTCCAGGAGAATGCATTGTCCATCCGTATATTTTGGATTTCTGGTTTTTTACTTTTGCCCTGTCACCCCCAGATGTTCAGTATATGTTTCTTCCTTCTCCTAGCCAAGGTTATAAATTAAAATTCAATTTCATTAAAGTTGTAAGTAATCACTCTCTGGCTTTCATTAGTAATGATTCGGTGCAGGGGGATCCCGGCTGCTCCCACAACTGTAATTCAATTGGACTCACCAGCTCTTGTTCACAAATCGCTTGAGCTGCACTTTCTTCCCAAATTTATGACATCAGCACTGTCCAGAGGTTGAATTACAGCTGCAGGTTTGATCAGGGACTGCATTATTCTGCATCTAATCCCTGCATTCTGACAGCAGTGGGGGGAGCACTGTTGTTTTACAGGAACTCTGCATTGTTCCTCTGCTTTATGTCAGGGGCTGAATTGCCTTTGGAATCAGGGAACTGTCAGCCCAAAGCTACAAGCAAACAAGCAGCTCCAGATGACACGGTGTATAAATAACAAACATGGAGACACTCAAAAGCCAGCACTCCTTCTTCTGCACTCTCCTAAATTACTGGGATGGTGATTGACCACAGCCTGTGCTCCTGCATCAGCGGATGCAATCTGAATATATTGATGCCTTCTGAATATATTGTTGGAATGTGACTCCCACCTTTTACCCAAAATGAGGAATGTTGATATTCACTGGTGGCACGTCCGCATTGATTAAATATTTCAGCCAGAAGCCATGTTCATGCATTCATTCACATCCAAGCCTTTCCTCTTGAGCAGTGACCTGCAGCCTACGGCATTCCTGGCAAGAAGGGCTCTGGGATGGCACGGAGCAGGCCCTGTGCCATTTTCCACAGAGGTGTGTGTGTCATCCCTCAGCTGACAGCCAGGACTTTGCCTTCTGCAAGGCAACATGCCCCAAACCCCCTGGTACTCAGGGTTTAATCCCAGAGGGATACAGAAGCCTTTACCCCTCCTAGCAACACTGTCCTTCAGCTGACAGAAGGGGACTGGCAGCCTTAGTTTGGAACTGATCCTCATTAGGAGCAGAGGAACATGCCCCAGGCACATCTAACCTCAGATCAGGCCGGGGGAGATGGTGCATTGCCTTTGGAAGCTGCTCCTGCTTTAGCATATCCGTATCCATGTGCCCCAACAACACAGAGCAGAGCCATGGCCAGCGGGTATCAGCAACCACCACTCATTTAATTGACCTTTACTGTTAAATCATTAATGGAAATCACTGAACACAGGGCAAGGTGGTTTCACCACTGTTCTGCTGCTTGTGGCTTCTGCTAATTTTCTGGTGTAGTTTTTCTTGTTCTAGTAGTAGAATCTGTCATCTTCTAGTTTTGCACAAATCCTGGGAGGCAAATTAGAAGAGAAGTGGAGCAAATTCCTGTTGACTTTAACGAGGGTTGTGGTTTTTAGAAACTGTGTTAAGAAGAAAATGAAGGTTCTTTTATTTCTTTATGCAACCTTGCCTTTTTTCTACGCTTTGTGGTTGGAAAGACTCTGACATGAGACAGGCTATGGGAAATGTCTGCTTTCATATAACAACTCAGAGCAGCAGCATTTGGCTGCTGGACTGCAGCTCTCAGAGAGCTGTCGGCATCACCTGTTGTGTCAGTCCCCTGTGGCTGCAGATCCCCGGGCTGGATTCTCAGTCAGCCTCCCAGGTGGGTTCCAACATGTTTTCAGTGTATTTTAGTTCCTTCGTTTGTCCATTTTTTATTCCTTTTCAAACTGAAATATATTTTTTCCATTCCTAATTAACTCCCTGCCACCCTACTTGTGGTAAAACCTGATTTATTTCTCCTTCTCTGCACTGAGAGGACAGGATACTTAATCTCCTCTGGGTGGACGCTGAAACACTGTCTGAATAAAATGCTGATCACTCATCTGGTTAGCTCCTGCCAGCTCTTCTCTGCATTCCTGCCACCTGGGTTTTGCATCATTTGCTATCGTTTCTTTAAGTGACAGAGCCTGTTCCTTCTCCATTTTTGGTAGAGCAATAATTCCTAAATTAGCTGGTCCTCACATTTAGGTGTGGTGTGAGTGTTTGTCTTCCATATTATCTGTAAGACCGTGAATATTCACAGGCTAAAAAGGATTGTTTGAATAAACACTTAGGAAGGGTATTAAACCAATGTCTACAATTTACTGCATTTGTTGTTCTTTTGGGACATTTTTTGTGGATAGGGAGAAGGTTTTTATATCAATGTCCATTTGGTAGCTGCAGAGGAGTAAAGAAGGCTTGAGATCCTTCGTTCAGGGAGCAATGAATAAATGTGTTGTAGAAACAAACAAATATTAGCATTTTGAAAGTCTCTGTGTTTGACACCATCTGCAAAGTAAAATACAAATTTCAGATATTTGTGCTCTCATGCATCCATGTTTGCAGGGGCAAACTCTTTCAGATGGCAAACACTCACTGTAAGTGCCGACATCATTTTTGCACATCTTGAAAATATTTGTGTAAAAATGGAAAGAGGGAAGACTGCCCATCTGCAATGTGAGTGGGGAATGCTGTGGGCAGGGTGCACATGTGCTCAGTGAAGGGAGCCAGGTGAGGGAGATGAGGAATCAAGGCTTCCCTTCTTCCTGCTGAAGCTGTGAGAGGCCCATTCAGTGACTTGTCCAATGACACTTCTCAGCTGCACCATCCATCCGTTCTGCCTCACCTCTGAAGGCAGCCCAGGCTGAGGAACTGCACCGTGGATTCAGCCAAGGGACTCAGAGCCTGGCCAGCCAGCCCGTCAGTGATCTCAGGCAAATACTGGAACTCTGTTCCATTTATTCCTCCTAAAGTGGAGGTGTTAAGAAATATGAGGCTGGTAAGTGGGTGACAGGCATCTGCAAGTGTCACCTCAGCAATTCAGGTTCATAGAGAGTCTTGGAGTAGGATTGCAAAAATTGCATCATTTGTAACCTTTTCAGCACCAGCTTTTTTAAAAACAAACTGTAACCAACAGCTTTCCTTTGGACATGAAGAGAATAACTAAAGAGAACATCTGTTTTCCCTTTAGATGTGGAACTGCAATAGCAAGCCATGCATAAATTTTATTAAGGCTTGCTAATTTCCAGCGAGTTTGGGGAGATACATGTTACCCATGGAGATACTTGGCTCTGCACCACCAGATGAAAAGTCATTTTAAAAACAATGCAGAAAAAAATGGGCATAGCTTGGCAGCAAATGTGTGAGGTTCTGCTCCCAGGGCTTTGGCTTTGTTTGTGCAATTTATAGATTTGTGCCCTTTTTTTCCCCTCTTAATGTCACTCATCTTGTTTTCCGATGACTTTTTATGACATGGATGACTAAACAAAATGCACCTAAATTGACAAAGCTACTTATTGCTGGAGCCTTCTGTGCTCACAATCAGAGGTCCAAATGCTTTCAGGACTTAGGTTTGCTTTTAAGTTGTTTTTGCAATGCCAGGTTTTTCTGTACACCGAGAACACTTGAGCCTTTTGCTGCAGGAATGTGTCCCCACATTTAGAACTCAGAACTTGAGACAGCCCCACTCAGGTCTCACAGCTCCAGGTTCTGTGCCCTCTGAGGAAACACCCTGGAGCAGAACCTCAATTTCTCATCTTTCTTCATTCTCAGAACCAAGGTTCATCATCCTGGGGTGTAATCACAGTAACTTCACAGAATCCCAGAATGGTTTGGATTGGAAAGGACATTAAAGACCATCAGGTTCCATGGGCAGGGACACCTTCCACTATCCCGGGTTGCTCCAAACCCTGTCCAATGTGGGCTTGGACACTTCCAGGGATGGGGCAGCCACAGCTTCTCTGGGCACCCTGTGCCAGGGCCTCATAAAAAAGGGTTTTTTCCTAATATCCAGTCTTCACTAAGAACTGCAGAATGCTTGGCAGGACATGCCTGGAATTACACAGATCATGCCTCGTTGCATGAAATAAGTAGGAAAGTCACAGGCTGGGTTCAAAATATGCTTGTCTTCTCTCAATAATTAATTGTTTGTGGATTAATATGAGGTTTTGTGTTTTGAAAGTAAACTAATCCACTCGCTGGCTGGTGTGTAATGAAGGAGAACAGGCTGCTGTCAAGCAGTCTGAAAATACTGAAAATTAACTCCATGAAGTGTCACGACTCACATACTTTATGTACATGAGTAATGTGTCTTCTGTGGGACAGAAGATGAAAATACCACACGGAAAAGAAAAAATAGTGGCTGCCAATTTAATAAGAGAAGCAGGAGTAATTGCTTTGACATAATTTGGCATTTTTACTGCTTGGTGGCAGCTGGGCTGGGCCACTGCAAGAGAATCCACTGCAAGAGAACTCACAAACAGATGCACCAAAGGTTCTGCAGCCTCTGTATTCACTGAGCTATCAAAGGAGAAAGAAAATATAATTAAAAATCAGGATACACTGAATCATGATCCCTCCCCAGGTTGGAAGGGACCTCAAGGATCATCTGGTCCAACCTTTCTTGGCAAAAGAGTGGTCTAGACAAGATGTCCCAGCACCATGTCCAGCTGAACCTTAAAAGTGTCCAGTGATGGGGAATCCACCAATTCTCTCAGAACATTATTCTGATGACAGCTTGTTCTCATTGTGACAAATATTCCTCTTGTGTCCAGTCAGAATCTCCCCAGGAATAACTTGCACCCAGTCCCCCTATCTTTTCCATGTGACTCCTAGTAAAAAGGGAGTCTCCATCTTCTTTGTAGCCACTCTTTAAATACTGGAACATGCTGATAAATTCTCCCCTCAACCTTCTCTCGAGGCTGAACAAAGCCAGTTCTCTCAGCCCTTTCAGTGGCACTAAAAGAGACAAGGCAAATACTGAGATACAAATTCACTAGTAAGTGGATTTTTTCTTGAGAGGTTCCAAACTACTTCAGTTTTCTTTGGCTTCACGAGTTTTAAGACTGCAAGCACTTCAAAAAATTGGGATCTCTCAGAAAGAGAATAGAGTAGGGATCATAAAGTCTTGCAGATAACAACTAGCCAAGGGTTCAATACCTACAGCAAAAAAAAAAATACTTTAGTAGCAGAAGGTTCCCATATACTTAATGATGTTGCTAGAAAATGGTTGATCTGTTTGAACTGCTCTTGTTCATTCCTCTGCAGGAGAATGTTATTCCCTTTGCCTCTTGCCACTTTTTCATTCTGCCATGGGGAGTGTGCAGAGAGAAGGCCATTGAAAAAGCCATATAAAACCTCGAGAATGCAATAAGCAGAACATGGCACTTTTAACACGACAAAACTACCAGCTTAGGTAAGGCTTGAAGTGCACATAAACTCCAGCACCTCCTCAGGCAAAGAGAGTCACAGTCTCAACAGAGAAGCAGCGAAAGGAGTTTAGATCATAAATGCTCTTCAGATCTACAGGCTTTGCTGCCTGAATGCACAATGAGCAGTTCAAGGGCCCAGACATCTTCAAATCACCCAGGCTAAGCCAGGAGTGCACCCAGCCTGTGGTAGCAAAAGTTCAATATTCTGACTCAGTTTGCTCACCCAGCACAAGGAGGGTGATTTATCACTGCACACCTTTCCCTGCTGTCCTGTTAAGATCTCCAGTTTCTTGCCGAAGCTCTGGAGTTTTGATTGCATTTGCAGTAGCTCTGGTATTGCTGCGAGGTGCTACTACTGCAGCAGGGGCAAATCCTCCTTGTGGTTTATTTGCTTCCCAATTTCACTGAGCAAAAGGTTCTTCCTGGCAGTGATGGTGTCTGGTGGTGCTCAGGGAAGCAGCAGCCATGTCCCAGCTATGGGCAAACAGTTTTTCATCCACGTTCCATCAGCTGCCTCCTCAACTCGAGAGGCAGCAGCTCCTTCCCACGGGGCCTCCTCCTGTCCCTCCCATCTGCAGTCAGGTCCTCAAGCACAAGCAGCCCACTGCCTCCTCCAGCTGCCAGACACCTTTCCAGCTTTAATCTGCACATGTTCTCAGGGCCAGAGCCCCAGAAGTTTATTCCCCAGCCTTTCCTCCAAGAGCTCCCCATCTTTCTGCTCAGAATTCAGTTGCTCATAGCCAAGGGTGGAAATGGAAATAATGTTGCTCTCAATGTCCCTGTCTTTCTATCCTCCAGTTTTCTGTTCTCTTCCATATTTCAGTCTTTTCCCTCTCTCTGGGGGAGATGAAAGAAGGAGGAATAGAAGCAACTGCACAATCAGCAGAAAGGGAACAGGAGTTGTAGGAAGAAACAGAGATAGGGAAGGAGAAAACAGAGTAGAAATAGGAAAAAAATGGGGAAAATGAAAAACTGAGAAAGTAGAAGACTAGGAAAATGAAGTAATTGATGATGATTTCTTTTATTTTGTATCAATATAAATTGTTTTAATTTTAGTCTAAGCCCTAAAAAGGGAGATGAACCAGAAATCTCGAAGCTGGGCAGATAATAAAGAGGGAAAGGGAATTCTCTGAGGCTGAGAACAAACCTGTCTCTTATCAGGGCTGCCTTCCCCTCCTGCAGGGCCATAAGTGGGGATTGTCCCGTGCGGCTGCGAGCCCTGCCCGGGCCCTGGGCACAGCACCAGCCCCGGCTGCTGCAGAGCTGCAGAAGCAAAGAGAATTCTGCTTTGTCCTCCTCCGGGAGCAGCTCCCCAGTGATTCCATGAGGAACAAGAGTGCTGCGGGGGATGGAGGGAGGGAGGGGTGGACCTTTTCCTTTTGACAATTAAATGGGAGCTGTTGAAAGCTGCTTTCATGGATGAATGCATGGAGAACTAAGGACGTCTGGCAACTGATTTATTTGATTCGTTTATTGTATACCACAATTTCCCTCTGCCACATGAAGCAGGTCTGTCGCTGGAGTTGGACTTCATAGTTACTGAACTCTCTGCCAAAACCCCTCAGCACCCCGAAGTCAGAAGAGGACCTCAAGTAGGGCACAGAAAAAGCCAGCGGGGCAGGAGAAACCGAGCTAATCAGAAAACGCCAACCCGGGCACTCCACAGTTCCACAGGGCCTGATTTCCAGGCAGTTTAACACCTGTGGATTCCAGAGGGAGTCCCCAGTGCTGAGCTGTTGCGAAAATCAGAGAACGAGGGCTCGGGTTTGGGTTGTTTGCCTCCATCCCGCCGGTGGTTCTGAGTTCTGGCGGGACAATCACGACATCCAGTGGGAAACTCGGGAGGGGTAGCAGCATTTTATGGATGGAATGAGCTGCTCCTGAGTCTCAAACTGCTATTGAAGGGTGAGACCATGGAAGCGAAACTGTTCGAGAAAGCTTCTGTAGCGAATGGCTCAGGACTAAGAGTCTTGTGCTGGTCTCCTGAAATCTCCCATACCTAAATGTGTTCTGAAATGTCTCTTCTTGCCAGGGGGCAAAACGCTCTCTGGGCTAGAGTTGATAATAGCATCTCAGTGGGACTGATCCTCACCAGGACTCTCACTTCCATGGAAGGATTTCTTTAGTTGTTTTTCTTTTAAATCTGTGACTCCCTGACTTTTTGAGATATCTCAGTGCCTACAAGGAGGCTGGGGAGGAAACTTTGACAGGGGATTGTGGTGACAGGACAAGGGGGAATGGCCTTAAGGTGAAGAGAGGTAGAGTTGAATTGGATATGGGGAAGGAATTGTTCCCTGTGAGGGTTCTGAGGCCCTGGCACAGGGTGCCCAGAGAAGCTGTGGCTGCCCCATCCCTGGAAGTGTCCAAAGTCAGGTTAGACAAGACTTGGAGCAACCTGGGCTGGTGGAGGTGTCCCTGCCCAGGGCAGGGGGTGGAATGAGATGATCTGTAAGGTCCTTCCCAATTCAAACCATTCTGTGGTTCTCAGCATCCTTAATATTCTGTGAAATCCCAATCATCCTAGAAGTTTCCCTCAGCTCTCTATTCTTGTGTCACTTGCCCCAGTGTTTGGAGCAAGCCTGGGGAGGATAAATTATTGCAAACTTAAACTGGAATAGATGGTTACGGCATAAATAATTGCAAGTACAGACAGAAGTAATGCAGAAAGAACAGAACAGAGGACATGTGCCTGTCATTTCTGATTTCATTCTGCAGCCAGAAGGTCCGGGATCCCAGCCACTGCTCGGTGATCACACACCAGCTGCTTCCCAAAATGTATTTTTTCCCTCCAGTACCTAACCACGAGACCAGGGGGATTTTCTTTCAAATATGTACTTTGATACTTTAATCCCCTCCTCGCCGTCAGCCCGGCCTGGTTTGCTGCAGCGTCTTTGGCTGGAATGACACCCCATGTCGGTCACGGACTGAAGCGTCCCACAGGAGCAGGATCACCCTGCGCGCTGGATTTTGGGTGCCAGAAGAGAGGCCAGATCCACTCAGGATCAGCTGCCAGGGGCAGACAAATCCCTGTGCAGTTCCATCAGGCTGAACAAGGATCTACGGGTGCTGCAGTGCCATGCACATGTGTTCGCTGATGACGTCAGCGATGGCACCTTTCTCTACGTCACTGCATGACCTGGCCGCCCGGTCACTCTGGTGGAGCGAGCCCCGCTGGGCTCTCCCCGCACCCACAAACACCGTCCCGGTACAGCGGCCTCGGGCCCCGCACGCCATCGCGGCCGCGCCGTGACGTCACGCCAACAGCACGGGGCGCGGCATGACGTCACTCGCCGGGCGGTGCTCCCGCCTTCTCCCTCACGCCCTCAGGCCCCGCCCCCGGCAGCGGGGCCACGCCCTCTCCCTGTTGATTGGTGCTCGCGCCTCTGTCCCCGCCCCCTGCCCGGCACTGCCCGCCCCGCCCTGCCTTGAGCCGCGTCAAGCGATTGGCCCCGCCCCGCGCGCAGCTCCCCAGTTGGAGGCGGGGGGTGTTGAGTGACAGCGCTGTCCCCCAATCAGCGAGACGCGGGCTCCTCCCCGTGCAAGCGGCCGGGGCCGCGCGTCCCCCGCCCCGCCG
>VXAC01007295.1:819923-857037 GCA_013399225.1 Rhipidura dahli | reverse complement strand
CCGCGGGCCGCGCCGGGGAGCAGCCGCGGAGGGACGGCAAGGAGCGGAGCCGCGATGCGGAGCGGGAGGCGCGGCGGCGCAGCCGGGAGATCGACGCGATGCTGGCCCGGGAGCGGCGCGCCGTGCGCCGCCTCGTCAAGATCCTGCTGCTGGGCGCCGGCGAGAGCGGCAAGTCCACCTTCCTCAAGCAGATGCGGATCATCCACGGCCGCGAGTTCGATCAGAAGGCGCTGCTGGAGTTCCGGGCCACCATCTACGAGAACATCCTCAAGGTGAGGGGCGGCGGAGGGGGGATGGAGGCCGGCGCCGGCACATCCCGCAGCGCCGGGAGCTTGGGCCGTGCCCGGAGCCGCCGTAGGAAAAGGATGTGGGAGCTCGGCCGGGGCGGCGGCTGCGCCCCCCGCTTGCCCCGCCGCGGCTCTCGGTGCTCCCTCCTCCCGGGAAGGGGTCTCGGTGCAGGTGTTTGGGAGGGCGGGGACCTTTGTGCTGCGGGGGGCCGGGGGATGTGGGTTCCGGCGTTACCCGGTTGAAAGCTTCCAGGAAAAAGGCTCAAAGGAAACTTCCCTGCAAGGGGGATTGAGAAAAGCTTTGTGGAAACTCAGAGGAAAGAGGATATAGGTGTGGCCTGCCTTCTGGAAAAAACATTATGAGAGCATCCTCGAAGTCGGAATTGCAGAAACTTCAAGATTTGAAGAAATGAGGATGAATTTCTCTGCTTTTGCAAAGTGTCCCCAGTCTGTGTACCTCGAGATGGGACAAGAAAGGGGTTCCTGCACAGGTGTTGTGGCTGCAAGTAGTTGTTACTTGGTGCATCTGTAGAAACGGGGGAGTGTAGGCCCGCAGAGTTGGGCACTGAGGGCTCTTACCAAACCTAGAGCTGAAATGGAAATAACTTTGGTTTGGTGCCTTTGCAGGAAAGTTTTTGTTCAGTGTGTGTGCAGGCTTTATAGTGCTGGCAGTATATTTCTCTGTTGAGTGGAGATTATAAAACCTGCTGGTAGAGCCTTTGGTCTACAGACCAATATTTTCCTAATTAGGGAAGATCAGCCTTGGCAAATCCTGTTTCTTTCAGGGTTACAAGCTTTGATGCCCTGTGCAGGTAGAAGTGATCACATTTCAGAAAATAGCTGAAGATACGTAAAAGCTCACTCAGGACTGTCTCTCTCTTCATCTTCATAATCTTTCCCTAAATGAAATGCTGCTTTCCTGCCTGTATTTTTCTGTAGGACTGTCTCCATTCTTTTGTGGGCATGGATTTGGGAGGCTATGTGAGATTTCATACAAAGTTAAAGGAAAGGGAACTGTGCAAGTTAAAGATAACGAGTTACTTTTGAGTTTCCAGATTTGTGTTTAAATAGAAGCTTTATGTGCACTTAATAAGTGAATGCGTACAATGACTCTTGTTTTTAAGAATGCTGCTATTCCATAAAGGGCTTTCACTTCTGTTAATGAACAGGAAAATTCTTGTCTAATTTTCTTTCCCTTTTTTTTTGTCCATTTTCAGGCTGGAGCCCATTAACTGCAAAAAAGTTGAAATTCAGAAGCTTCTCTCTGATTGTAGCTCTGTGAGCAAAGAGAGTGTTATGATTTTTTTTTTTAATCTATTTGCCTAGAAATAAGGAGTCTTATTTTAGGTCTTAATGCTTATTGTGGTCCTGACAGTGATTTATTTTTTACTGCTACTAATTTCAAGTAGTAGGAAAAGCTTTTAGGGAAGCAGTTTGTGAAAATGGAAAAATCTGAGACTCCTTCCTCTTTAAGTTGTCTAAGCAGTAGCAGTTATGGTAAAATGATGTAATATTTTATGTATGCACAAGGTGTAGAGCTTTCAGCAGTAAAATTCAGTGTGCTTTGGAAAGGAAAGTGTCTCCTTCTTGTAGTAGGGGAGGTAGAGTCACACACTTGAAACACTTGTTTGCTGGGTGGCTCTGGGCAGATTTGCAGAATTCGGAGTAGAATCCAGGTCCTCGAGGTAGCAGTTAGGTGTTCTGATAGTTGACAGCACTCCTTGGACTATATCAGTTGTACCTTTTAAAGTATTTTAATCTTGAAAATAAAATTTGGAAGTCATTTTAAAGTGAGTTAATATGGTTCAGCAGATCTATTGCCCTTTTGGCCTTGCAGGTGGCGATTTGGGAGTGTTAAGGTTAGGTTAGGGCTCTCCCTTAGGTACATTTCAGACTCTTCCTTTCCTTGCTTCTCTAGATGACACAGGTGGCTCTTGCATATAAGAATACAGTTTACACTCCCTCCATGAATTTTTGGGGAATGGCTTGGGAATAGTAACTATGGAAAAAGTAGGCAGAATGAGGGAGAACAAGCAAAGGGAACTAGAAGAGTTTTCTTGTGGGAAGGCAATGGATGTTTTGTTTGCATTTTTGCTCATCAGAAAGAAACCTGATAACACCATGATATTCTGCCATAATCATCAGGAAGAAATTAAATACCAAGACAGAATAACAGCTTTCAAAACAGGGTGATGTTGTCTGTGCATTTATTTTAGGGTAATTGTGTAATGCTCTCTTGCATTAAACTTTGTTCTATGGATAAACATCCAGTGTTTAAAATAAACTTATTTAGCTTCTTTGACGATGTAAATTGTCAAGTGCACGTGATTGCTGCTCTTTCTGTAACAGTGTTTAGACTTGAGGTTCTTTTCACTTTTTCAGGAAGTTCACTGATCACCCACTAAGACTTAATGAAGCCAAGATCACCATATGTTTAACTGACAATAAAAGATCTCAGATGACTTTTCATCGTACTATATGTGGACAATGTGAAGTGGAAATGATCCTATCAAGTAGCATATAAATCTGTGTGACATTGTCAAGTACAGCTGCAGCAACCTTAGCCCCTTTTTCCACACAGTCCTCAGCATGGTCAAACAATGGTCCTGCTAAGCTTCTGCAACACTGAGATCTGAGTTAGAAAGGCAGTGTAAATCTCTGGGATTAAATGGTCAATTTTCATTTTCCAGCCATGACTAAACTTCTCTGAAGGAGAAGCATTCCAGCTTTCTTAAGAGTGCTGGATATTTCTAAAATGCTTATTGCAGTAGCATTTAGGCAACTATTCAGCTTATGAAGAATGAAGAAACTGATTCAGAAAATACAGTGTGAAACCTCTTGGAAAATAACAGTGCTAGTATAATTTGACATTAGTGTCAGCTTGCACTTTATTTTGTGTTTTCACCTTGCTTTTCTGATATCTTCTTAATGCTGCATTCTTTGCTTACCCTGTTCTCTCTGATTCTCATCTCCCATTTTGGGGAAACCCTAGTTAGAAACAAAATGCTGAGGCAAAATAAACCTATGATACAGAATTTACTTTTCCATTTAATACAGGTGATGGTTCAGGGCCTTGCTAGCTTTTTCTAGCATTTGTGGGATGGTATTCAAATACAGGAGTTTTGCTTTGGTTTAAGGTAAATAGTCATCGGTTAACTTGGGTTTTGCTTGTTAATCAAGGCTAAGTTTCAAAGTAACTTTTTGGAACTTTTTGATGATAGAAGTGAAAAGCAGTAGTGTTAATGTTCTGGTATGAGTACACAGGCTTCAGGACTTCAGCACACCCACCTGGAAAAGGAAAGTGCACAGGACAGGACTGTCTGGCTGCCGAGGCGTGAATTTTAAGGTGACTCCTGGCTATGCAGAGAAACTAGGAAAACTTTCATGTGCCTTAAGTTTCAAATCTAAGCAATATGTGGTGGTATTACATGAGTATTTTGATGCTTTTCAACTGTGGCTACAGGAGTCTTTTGATACCTTCCATCCAAAACAGATGGGTTGGCCTTGCTACTCTACTTGGTTTCTTTGATAAATGTTAAAAAGCTCAGACACTCAACGAGTCACAACTCTGATGTTCCTTGTCTAAATGTTTTTTTGTTTCAAGTATGTGAATATCATGCTGCTTAAAAAAACCCAGTTTAGTTGCATAAGAAAATAATTAAAGCAATCTACAAGCACCAGAGTGGTACTTGCACCAGCTTGTTTAGGAGATTTCAATCTGAAGAGAGAAAATGTTCAGCTTTTGAAAGCCTGAAGTATAATCTGTTGAGCTCTTTTGGTAATGTTAGTTTTCCTGTTGAGAATGCAAAGACCAGCTCAAGGTTTCAGTACATCCATGAGTATTTTCTTGTTGCTTGTGGCCTGAACTGTAATGATTGACTACAGAACTGAAAAGCCTGGAATTGCAGAGGGAAGGACTGCACAGGAAGTTATGTGTAATTTCATTTGTGAGCTCTGAGTGGGGAAGAAACAAGGAAAGATTCTGAACATGAAAGATCTTTGAGGAGCAGTCCTTTGGGATTTTTGAGTGCAGCTGCAATACACGAGGGGATACCTGAGAGCATTTCTCCTTGACAGCAGCAATATGAGTGGCAGTAAAGCAAAATAAGTGGCTTGTGCTGAAGGCAGTTTTAAGAAGAACTTTAGACTTCTGCAATTAATACTAAATTGCTGGGACTCTGTGTACCTTGAATGTACCTAAGTTGTGTTTATGGTGGCTGAAGTAAGGTGGTTGCACCTCCTGTCATCAACAAACAAACCAAGAAAACTCTTTTGCAACCTTCAGGTTTCATCCAGGTACAGATACAAACTCTGGGATATGGAAACGGATTATTCCTCAGTTTGTTTGGGAGCTACACCTACAAATGACCAAGTTACTACTCACTTATAATGTGAGCATATTTCTTCCAGTAGGCTACAAACTCAGGGGGAATACATCATGTATACCCCAGTTACTCTTTTAGTTATCTTTACTCCACGCTTCCCTGGGCTTACACCAAATGAATTTGGAAACCCATTAGGAGGTGATGATGATGACACTCCATTTGTTACTTCAGAGCTGGGATCCAGCTGTTTGAGTAGTTGGTCTCAGGACAGTGTCAATCTCCTTTCTGCTGGAACAGCTTCTTCTCAGAAGAATGGTGGGGAGAGTATAGGAACTGTGGTTAACTAGAACCTTTTCCTTTAAATTTAATATACAAGTGCTAAAGTTCTGTAATAGAACAGCCTTTTAATTCTGATTATCTTTGCTCTGAGTTTATTTTATTAAGAAAAATAACATTCAGTAAATTATGTAAAAAAGATAAAAAAACCCGATGAGTCTTGTTAATCTCATTGTTCCAGGTTCATTTAATCAATGCACCTCTTACTAACTTCCAGTTAGTATTTTCCAGTATTTTCTATGTCTTAAATGTAAATTCCATCATCTCTGGTGGTCCCATTGCATTTTGGGTGTCTCTTGATTGGGCTAGGAGACAGCAATCTCTCTTCATCATGGCAGATACTGGAAGAGGAGTAATGGTCCATAGTAAATGATAAATATTCATAGTTATTCCAAAATGGAGCTCACAATGCTCTTGTGATGTAGTCATTAGTACTGCAGAACATGACTTAGTCCCTGGAGACTGCAGGCACATACTTTGATGTCTTCCAGACAAAAGTTTAGTCACTGGAGTGACTAAATTTGGGAGGTTACATTATATTCACTTGGTTGACTATACATCTATTTTTATAATTAGCTTGGAAACAGTATTGGCAAAATATTAGCAAATTGCACTGTTAAAAATGTTTACAGGAAAACTTTGGAGCGAGCTCTAGTGCACACTGTCTGAAAAAGTAAGTTCAATGCAAATTCCAACATGGAAAAGCCTGGAAAAAACTGGAGGCTGCAGAGTTTCCAAATGAGTTTTCACCCCTCGCCTGGTCGGGAGCTGGGCTCACCCTGGCTTGGAAAGCCCTGTGTGAGCACATGTGCTGGGTACTGAATCCATGAGGGCAGCCTGGCAGGGCTACGTTTGGAGCTGCAGATGCTGCTTGTGCTCTCTCAGAAAGCATGAACTGACTGTGAACTGATACTGCAGTGATGGTCTCAGGGCAAGGAGAAAGCTGGTCATACAAGTCTGAAAGCACTAACTGGGAACTTTTTGTGAGGTCCTGCACCAGTCGTCATCTCTGAGGTCATCCTCTGTCTACTCTGTGCTGAGTTACAAGTAAAGTTTGCACTGAGTATTTTCCTTCTGCTGCATTTATCGTCATTTTGCTGGGTTCAGTCAAAGACAAGGACTCTTTTCAGAGTTTCCAGACAAGCAGACATCACTGCTGCTCCCCATCCAGAGACTCAGTGGCTAATCCAAATGTTTTTTAATATTTGTGTTCCTGTGGACTAGGTAAATGACACTTCCCCTTTGTTCCCATTTTTTATTTGTATGTTGGGCTGGAAGGCAGGTCATCTTTGCTGTTTACCCTGCTCTCACCTGGGTGGTACTGGAATATGTGAGTGGTGGAAGGACACGCAGAACTGGGGAGCCTTTTCGTTGTCTAACTGGGCCAACTGGTGCTGTTCCCACCCCTACCCTTGTGTCTCGCCTCAAAGCAAACTAATACAGGCAATGGAAATCCCTTTTTATATAAATGGCCAGGTTTTTAGTGATGTTTGCTCACTGGATTGTGGGCTCAGGCAGATGACAAACCTATCAGACAGGACAGGGTGGAACTCCACCACCAGGAGAGGTGCCCCTTTTGATGGTACCTTGTCGTTGACTATTCTGCAGTGTAAAACCTTATCCTGAATGACATTGGGTTCTCTGCTACTGCTTGGCTGTAATGCTCCAAGGACACAGATCAAAGAAAAACTCTGTTAATGCTTTTATGATGGTGTGCTGTAAAAATCTGATTGTCATGCTATCACTCTGTTTGCAGTAGGTCACCTTCTCTGCAGTGTTCCAGACAGCAATTTACAAACAGTGCAGATGATTATATTTGCTAACACTGACAACTTTATTTTTAAAAACTGTGCAGCTGGACCTGTGTTCCTATGGCTGCATCACCTCGTGCTATTCCTCTGGCTCCGAGGAATATCTGCAGGCTGAGGTGGGAGCAATCCTGTTGGCAGTAGCTCAGATTTATATTGGTCTCTGTGAGATGAGATCTCCAGACTTTTGCCAGTTCCTTGTCAACAACAGTGAGGAAAAACACGCAGTAGGAAACACGTTTGAATCTCCCTGTGCCTGTGGTGTTCCTGTTGGTTTGCAGCCATAGGAGAAGACAGCAGTGCCTGTTAGCTGTGACCTGGAGTCCCCCAGGCAGTACTCAGCAGTGATCAGCACTTCTCTCAGGACAATGAGATCTGGAGATTTTGGGGGTTGCTGTGAGGTTAAACAGTGTTTTAATGGTAAAAGTGTAAAAAGTAGCTGCTGTATTTCGTGTGTAACAGTTACTACAGGTCTGTGATCTCAGTCCCGGTAGCAGTTCACTAAAATTACTTTGAGAAAATGCACTGTAGGAGACTCTTCTCTTTGTATACAAACTCTGAGCAGGTTTGCACCTTCTTTTTGGATACTGACAAGAATAATCAGGTTTTTTTGATCACTTGACTGCTGGTGTGTGCATGGAAGAACCTGGCCTTGCCTGTGAGCAAGTGGCCCCTGAACCTGTTGTGCCAATTCTGTGTATGGTGCTTAACTGAGGGGTGTTCACTTGGCCTCTGTGTTGGTCCATCTGGTGAAAGGTGTGAGATTTTAAGGATGATGAATCCAAGTATTGGAGTATGTGAATAATTTAAAAAGTGAACGTTGTGTTTTACGAAGCAGTGAAACTACAGATGCAAGATGTGCTTAAATGATGCTGCTCTTTAGATACTGCAACACTTCTTTTCCTGTACTGGCAAACATCTCTGGCTTTGATTGACATTAGCTCATGAAAACCTTTCTAATAATTCCTACAAATACATTTAATTATTATTTAAAAATACAAGAGAACCTGGATTTTTTTCAAAGCTAGGATGCTTTCAAAAGTAAAGGAGAAAAAATATATTTGAGCTGGTCCTAGTAAGGAGCATTTGTGTAAATGCTCATAAAACCTTCCTGGTTCCTTTGCTGGTGAGTAGCAAACATGTTCCAAACAGCTGTGTTGTGTCAGGCTGAGGAGCTCGGGCTTTGTCTGTGACATGGAAAAAACAACCCACAACCAAAAACGGGTACGAGCACAAGGCAGTGTGATCCTTTGGTGTGCTCTTCCAGTTACTGGCAGCCTTTGGTTTCGGAAACTTCTTGAGCCAGGATTTGCATCTGGAATGTAATCAAATAGCCCTCTTTGGACTTTACTTTTACCTATTTGTCTTCATGGCTTTTTGAGTCCATTTATGATTTTGGCCAACATCCTGTGTAAATGCGTTTGTCTGGCCGGGGGTGTGTAGGTTTTGAGTTTGAATTGCTGTTTGATAAATCATATTTGTCTAGCAAGGGGAAGGAGAAAAACAGTCTTTGTCTATTTCCTTTCTGCAAGTGGCTTGTAATTTCTGTAAGTTTCTTGTGTACCATGCCTTAGTTATCTTTCTTTGAGACCGTGGATTTCTAGATTTAGTGTTTTCTTCTGTGTAAGACACAATACTTCATGAAGTAGATCACATCACACTCTTGTTACACCTTTTTCTTCTATCCTGATTCCATTCAGGTTTTGTGCATACCAGGGATTTACGCAGTGACTTGAGAATATTAAAAATTATGAGGAAAGGAATGGAACAAAGAATTTCTTATTTTTTCCTCCCTATCTGGTGCTTCCATTATGCTGCTGGTTTGCTATTTTCTAATGCCTGACACTATCCTTATCTGTAAATTCCAGTTCTTTCCATCTGTGCTTATTCTGGGTCCTGCAGCATAAAAACTTGAAATTAGTTGAAGTGTTCAGAAGTTTATTTCACATCTAAAGTTGTTGCTTCATTTTTTTTCCATATTCCAAATTTGAAAACAGAATGGTAATTGATGGTGTTCAGCCTTATGAATGAAAGAGTCAATTGACATTTTCTATGGTAGCAGAAAATCAGAAAAACTGTTGGGAAAGGGGTAGGAAAAGTGTCTTGCTTGTGTTTCCAGTAAGAGGAAACCTTTCTGATGGTAGCTTGCTCTGCAGATTAATGAGGCAAGGATTATCAAATGCTCAGTGAGGTTGCAAAATACAGTGTTACCAGTAAGTCTGAGATGCGCGAATGGCAGTACATGGGATCTAAATTTAGTGATTTCTCTGCTTCTCCTCATCTTTCTGACATCTGTTTGTAGCATTTATGGAGCTGTTTTGTGGGGATGGAGAAATGTTAAGTTTAGATTCACTTTCCTGGGGATTTTGCTGAGTCACACTTTTAACTGCTTAGAGTTGGGAGGAAGAAACAACTGTTTGACTGTTTGGCTCATTGTGTAAAGCTTTTATTCCTGATGTGTTTTAGAGACATATCTTGAAGCAGATGTGTTCTAAAATTTTTGGGAGGTGCTGTTCCTGTGGGTGTGCATAGGGCAGCATTCCTGCTAGCCTCTGTCCTGTTATTTATTTTCTTTATTCAGTGTATGTCTGTCAGTCAGTGCTGATGCTGATGTCCTACTACTGAGTCACTTTGTCCCAGATCAGGCTCCACATGTGACTTGGTGGCAACATCTCTGTCTCTCGAGCAGTGAGAGGAAGGTGCTGATGCCACGTGCTCCCCATGGGTGACTTTACAGTAGTTAATGCACTCCCACAGGGTCTGTGGGACCTAAGTTTAGTTCCCTCTCTTGCCTCAGGGAGGGTCAGACCTGCATTTCCAACAAGCAGCAGCCAGCAGATAAGTGACTATTCTGGGACTGGAGCAGTTTCTATGCCTTTGATTGAAACTGTTCTGTGGTTTTTCTCCACACAAATAAAGAAACTTCCTAACAACAAACAATCTCTTGAGAACCTCTGTGTCTCCAGTGGGAGCAGGGAAAGTCAGAGTGACAGTGTGGGGAAATGCACTTAGAATGAGGTGCCAGCACTCTTTTATCCAAGCAGGCATTGTGCAGTCCTGTAGCCATTCCTTTGGGATGCTCTGCAGTGGCTGTGAGGTGGAAAAGAGTTAAAGCAGCCCCAGAGCTGGGGCTGAACAGCCAGGGGAGATCTTGCAGAGCTGGGCCCAGGCAGGAGGATGGTCAGAGCTGCGTGGGCTGGGAGCTCTGTGCAGGGCCCAGGGCAGTGTGGGGAGGTGGTGACCCATGGGGGAGGGTGGTCACTGTCCCCACACAGTGCTGACTGACCATTCAACACACACCAATTCTCACTGAGCAGAAACAAACCCGGCATGAAACACCTAGAAATAGCTGTGTCCTGGTGGTCTCAGTCACCACAACACTCTGCAAAAACCTCCCAAGTTCTTTACTGGTCATAGTGGGGAGCTGACCCTGCCTTGCAGTTGCAGCCAAGATGGGGGTGTGTGCAAGGGATGGTTTGCAGAAGTGTCTGAAGCTAAGAGATGTTGTGGAGGTATCTGCAATTCACAGACAGAGCATTCTACATGGGTTTTTCATGCCTCTGTTTGTTAGCGCCGTTCACATAACAATCTAAAGATTTCTGTTACTAAAGAGATAAACTTTGCAGCTAGGAATGAGAGTTGGCTTTTGGTCTGTATGATGGAGTTACTAAATAGTTATGTCTAGGATTTAAAGCAGCAGTTGGTAAATATATTTGATTTTAGTCTTTTCATGGTATTGTGGAGATCTATTCTCTACTTTATAAAAAGAAGTAACGATCAGTAGAGAATCATAAATATTTACATTTTTGGGAAGCTGCACTTCAGGAGCACTGTTGGACAGTGACAACCATGACACTTTTCTTTGAGTTCCTATTCTATGACACTCCACTAAGTTACTTCTCACTTCCCTCTCTAATCTTAGCTGCTATTGGGGAGTTACTGTTGTTTTTGTTGTGTGGTGCTGCTAAAGGACTGGAGAGCAGAAAGGTTCAAGTGTTAAGAAAACAGACATGCAGTCTTGATAGCTTAAAATCTGCAAAAAGAGAGATCAGTCCAGCAATGTGGAGGCTGTGTGTCATGGGTCACCCCAGGACATTGTGGAAACAGAACTTCAGTTTTGGAGATATTTTTATTTTATTTATTTTCATATCTCTAAATCCAAAGATGAACACAATGAGAAAAGTAATTCAATATAACTCACAGATTTTACTTGTGAATTTGATGGTACCTGAGATGCTGAGTCACCATTAGCAGTTCTATCCATTACTAAAATGGTGCTCACTATCGAGAAATAAATATTGGCCACTGGAAGCTGTTTACTGCAGGTGAAGTTAGATTCAAGACTGAAGTTCAGAATTTCCTTAACCTCATGGGTTTGGCTTGGTGCCATGAATATGAAATTAAGTTTCCATAAAAACTGCAAAATGTGAAAATAAGCAGCTCAGTAATCCTGAATTGGAGAGCTAGGTAGCTTTGCTTCCAGATTTCTTTTGCAGTATTAGAGTAGCAAAACCTACCTGTCACATATTGCTTAGTTAATGTTTGGCAAGTTCAAAAAGTAAGCTGATTCTCAGGGAAAACTGGATCTGCTTTCCTGAGCCTGGTAGCTTGGAATCTACACAATGTCTTCAGTCCTCTAATGCTCTTCTGATCTCCCTAATGCTTGAAAAAGCTGGGATGTCCTTTTTGGAGTCTTAAAACCCAAATGCAAAGCAAGAGATGGAAGAATATGGTTTCAGGCATGGTGTTCCTTTTAAAACTACAGCTATGATGATCACACATTAGTTCCCAGACACTTTTCTTAATTCCCAGACACTTTTCATGCTCTCATTGATGTTTACTTTCATTATCTGCTGGTAGCACTGCTTGTTGCCATTAGCTGTTGCTGCTAATACTTTGTCCACCTGGGGAAATATTTTGTGGCTAAGTTGCTTACAGAAGCAGGCTCTATCTTACTCCTTTTGGACATGTTGCAATAAACAATGTTTATGATTCTCTCCTGGGTTCAGTCTTACCAGAACAGTGTCAAAAAAATAATCTTCAAGTACCTTCAAGTCCTTGTTCTTTTACACTTTAATCTTTTTATCACTGACTTTCTTATCTGAATCTTTCTTTAGGGCTGCAGGGTTCTGGTTGACGCACGGGACAAACTGGGGATCCCTTGGCAGTACACAGAGAACGAGAAGCATGGAATGTTTCTGATGGCCTTTGAAAACAAAGCTGGAATGCCCATTGAGCCTGCCACCTTCCAGCTCTACGTGCCTGCCCTGGGTGCTCTCTGGAGGGATTCAGGAATCAAGGAAGCCTTCAGCCGTCGCAGCGAGTATCAGCTGGTGAGTACAGCCATCTCCCCGGTGGGAGGAGAGAGTTCTGCTGTATAAATCTCTCCTCAGCTGAAAGACATCTTGCTACGTGCAGGATAGAGCCACCCTGTTAGCTGTTTGTAGGAGTGCTGTAAATCTGAGCACTTCAGCAGCAGAAACAAGTGGTAATTGGAGCCAAACTTGAAAAACTACATGGCAATAAGAGGGAGTGGAAAAGGGCACATGACTGGATAAACTGGAAGAGCAAGAGGAACCAAAAAAGGCAGGAATTGGTTGAACTAAAAATATTTTAGCAGCTCAGTAGGTCTGTTCATAGTAGGTCACTGATGAAGGCACACTTAATTTGTAACTTTCCAGTCCTGCCAGCTTGCAGTGTATTGATACTGGCAAACTCTTCCTGCATGCAGCTCTTTTGAAGTGAATGCAACACCCATTCTGGCTGCTGCTCCCTGACTGTTTCTTTTCATCCTGACGTCTGCAAGTGAAACTTGGATAAGCAACTGAAAGATGACAGTGAGCTTAAAAATGTGCTCTCTTCCCTGCTTTCTGGTTGTTAGGTCTTCATGCTCTTGTGCCAAAATAGCTGCACTTCTGCAATGGGATATGTTTCTGACAGCTGTTCATAATCCACTCCTTTTTCTTCATATGTACAAGATGGAGAGGATTTTTTTCCTTCTCTTTTTCTTTCCTGTTCTGTGGAACAAGGTACTGATCCAATCAACCTGATAGCACTATTACTGTTATCATTGTTTAATTAGAGGGGTTAAAGGATAGAAACATGGCTTGGTGTAGTCTCCTTTAGACTCTTCTACAAGGGAGGTAGATACAGCTGAAGGAGAGCTAGAGAAATTACATAGTGAAATTCTGATTACTCCCTGATGCTGCTTCTCTGTGTGGGTTCTCTAGTGTCTGGTGCTGTAGTTAAACTCATGGTGCAGCCCTTAGGTACTCATCTGTCTCCACTAACAAGATGCCTGTTTGAGTCTTGTTGTTGCATATCTTTGAAATCTGTCTCTGAAGTATCATGAGACTGCCAAATAGGTGAAAAATAAATGAAATGGTGAAGTAAAACTGTCACAGGATGATTGAATAAACCTCACTTCCTTAGGCTAAAAATGAAACAATTTCCATGTTACAGCACTGAGGGCAGGGGGAAGGATGTGCAGGGGGAGAGAGGATGGATTAATTGTTCCATTATTCCCAGCATCTGTAGACACAGGCTTTGCTGTTCTAAGCACTGTTCAAATGTGGAATAAAGAGATGGTTCGTGCCACGGGGAACTTGAATTTACCATGAAACAACTGCTAAGAGAATCCAGTATAGTAAGCAATAGTTGCATCAGCAGCCTGTTAAGATTGTTTGTTTGTTTTTTTCCCCTGGGAAATGCTATGGTCAAGCATGGATTTTGTTTGTAGAGGGAGATTCAGATGGGGATCATGTGGATGTTCATTCCTGTACTGGTTAGCAATAAAGTAGTATCAAACTGAGGGGAAAAAAGTCCCATTTGTTGAATAAAGATCGTTCCAAAAGTAGTAGGCCTACCTCTGCATTCCCTGGCTTAGAGGATTAAACAGGAAATACCAAAAAAATAAAAAAGCCCCTCAGAAACAAAGCAGAGAGGCATGCAAGTGATCATTTGATATGCTGTCATCTTCAACGTCGTGCTGCAGTTCCGTGGTGCATCCTTTTGGATGCCATTGATGGAACCTGTGCAGTGTTCTGGGGCAGCTGGAACTGCTGCAGGCACCAGGGCTGTTACCCTGTCAGCAGTGCAACCATGAGTGCCACAGAAACACTGTGGCTCCATGCCAGTCCTGCACCTGTGGCATTGACAGCATGAAAACCTGGGTGCTGTTATTTTATTGTTTAGGCTGCATCACCAGGGGGTTAGAAACTGCCTCGGTTGTAACAAAAAAAACCCACTTGGCTGCATAAAAGGTTTTTAAATGTAGTACATTGGTCTCAAGGATACAAATACTGCTTGGATTAAATAAATTATTAACACTGTAATAACTTGAACAAGTTTCTTCATACATACTTCATGTTTGTGTCTTCTGTGTTTGTTCATACTTCATGTGTATAGTATGTTCTTCATGAAGAAACATGTTATCTTTCTTCAACATAGCTTCCTCTCAGTTCAGCAGAAGTCTGATTCCCTAAGTATATGGGAATAAGCAACTGTACATTTCTTTTCAGAAAAAAAAAGTTTAAAACTGCCTTACATTTTAAAGAAAGAGGTGGTTTAAGGAGATGCCTAATTTGTAATTGCATATGATATGTATAAACCCATACCTTCATTTAGTTTAAACCCTTGCTGGATATAGACTTGTGTAAATAAATAGAAGCCAGATATAGTGGACTCTGAGAAAATAAATCTTTTCTGAACTGATTTTAACTCAGGCTAAAGAAAACCTCTGCATCAGCACTCTCTTTCTTCCCTGGTATAAGCGAGCTATTAAATGGAATATGCTTGGTTTAAATTGAATTTATTATCTTTAAAATAGTTCTTAAATTATCACCAGTATTTTGCAGCTTTACATTACTGTGATCTTTCTGAATGTGCATTGACACTGTTTGAAAAAAACAACCCCACTCAGCACTGGCATTTTCCTTCCCCTGGTCTTGCAATCAGCTGAACACCAGCTTTTTTTTAAATCATTGTTGTTATTTTGGCTTCAAAGCAGTAGGATTATTGGTCTGCTCCTGAATGCTCAGTTTCTCCAGGAAGTTGTGTGACTGTTAAAAAGTAAAACATGTTGGTTGGTTGACTAGAGCTGAAAATTGCAGGGTACAGGTGCCTTCCTATGGTCTGCAATGCCCAGCTCAGTGACTGACTCAGCAGTAACAAACGTGTTGAAAGAAAACAACTCTGACCATAACCCTGTGCAATCTCAAAGCTGCTTCTCTGGCACCACAGAAGCTGCCTCTGGGCATTTGAGTGTTTTCTGCTTCATACTCAGTGCCTACAAGTGCTGGTTGTAAATCCCTGTCTGGGTCTTTGAGCATTTCAGAAGTGAGTGGGTGGATTCTACAATAGCAGGCTGCTTTTTTTTTTTTGCTTTTGTCTTCCCAGCCTTTCTTAAAGCGGACTAACCAATTTTGCTTTCTTTTCACAAACATCAGCCTTCTCACTCTTCCCCTGCCCCAGCCAGTCCCCACCAACCCAAGTTCCTCTGTTGCTTGTATGGGAGCCAAGTAGTTTGGGGACAAAAGCTTCATTGTATGTTTGCTTCCATTGTCACGTCTGTCCTCATTTTTTAACTACTGGAATAGGAATTTCTTTGTAATCAGAATGGGATTCTTCTCCCTTCTCCCCTGCCCTCATTATCCCCCCACCCCATTTTCTGTCTGTATGTCAGAAAGGAATACACTGGTCACGAGTCTCCAAATATCCTGTGTTATGATTTGCCTCGGTTGTAACCCTGTGGTGGTTTGGGCAAGGGGCTGCAAATCCTCCGTTCCCAGCAGGGGGAGACAAATCCCACTGGGAATGGTTTCTGCAGAAAGGGCGCTGGGATTTCCAGCAGGATTCAGCTGCAAGGGTGGAGCTTCTTCACTTTGAGCCTAATGACAAGTCCTTGGGTGTATTTGTGAGTTTGGGTGTGTGTGTCTGCAGGCTCTCTTTCACCCATAAATGACATTTCCTTTTATGCTTTAAACCATGGAGACTGAGGCCAAGATAGGAATTGTTTTGGTCATGTGGTTTCTGTTCCATTTTATGGTTTGGGATTTTTTTTTTTTGGTTTTTTCCATCCTTTCAGGTCTTTAGTGTGAGAATATGAGAAGCCATTCACTTATTCTGTAATGTGTCCAGAACAAAAAGTCTGACACACGGTTAGATACTCTTTTGACTTCTTGCAGCTTGGCATGCTTGATGGCATTGTGGGTAAAGATGGGACAAATAGGTCCTGTCAGGGAAAAAAAAAAAAATTTATATTTCTGTCACGGGCAGAACAGATGTATAGTGATGAGCAGATCTGCCAAGGCCATCATGTGGCTTCATCAGTTCCTAGAGCAAAATTGACATTGTTGATACAGAGAATATGTTCATGATCCATCATCAGAATATCAATTGAAATTGTTGTTATTGATGTATTAATATTATTATTGATGTTCACTGCACTGTTAAAAGACCTTCTGGTGTTTAATAGCTCTTTTTTAAAGAAAAAACAAATGTCAGCATTAATGGGAAGTTGTGGTTCCTGAGAGGGAAGTAAGACTCTTGCAAATATAGACAAAAACCTTACTACTGTGTCCATGGCTATTTTTAGATGTGTGCACAGGGAATTGTATGGAACGCTTCCATTAATACTTCAAATACTGAGAGCCTCTGAGGCCTTGGATGTGGGAAGACTCTGGAAAATGTTTTAAAGACCCTTTCTTGTATATTCATTCACCATTCTCTGTGTGTTTGAGGTGAGGGGGAATTGGGGGATATTTGTTATAGGACAGGGGTCACTCCCCTGAGAATTAACTATGGGGTTTGTTGTTTTTCCTTTAAGCAGACCCTGGAACTGGTTAAATTCTGCCTGCCAGGACAGGCAGTGTGCTGGAACACTGCAGAGGGAGCAGCCTGCTCCTTGGGGTAGGAGAGCTTTGTTGCTGCATTCTCCCCGTGCAAGGAGCTGATGGCTTCAAAGCCTCACAGGCAGCCAGCTGTGTGTTCTGAGCAGTGTGGAGGGGAGGCACCAGTTATTCACACTAATTCGTGATTCAGAGTAGGCAAACTGTGGCTTAAATGTCTTTATTTTTATACAGAAATGCTCAGTACAGCAGTGATGTAATCAGGAGTTGGGCTGTACACTGGCCCTGAGGCACTGGGAGATTTTGGGGCAGCATTTGACTGAAGCCAAGTGAATTGGGAGATGGGTCAGCAGAGAACTGGCTTAATGTGAGAAGTAGGTGATTTTTGAAGTGACATATTCAATGAAATCTACAGCAATGGGCTGTATTTTGTGAGAATTCTTCAGTGCACTTTAGCAGAGATTTCCTGAATCCTGAAGTAAGAGGTTTCCAACTGATTATTTCTCTTCAAGATGCAATGGTAGAGTAGAGCCAGCCCTAAAAGCATGTTTCTGGGCAATTTGCTCTTTCAGCACATATGGCACAGCCCTGAAATGCAGGAATACTTGTGCCTGGCATGGCTGTGAAACACTTGCTGATGCACTTGAGGAAATACCGGGTGTCAAATCGAGCCCAGCTTATACAATTGGCTGTAACACAAAAATGAGCTCTTCTCTTTGCAAACTACTGTTTGAATATGACCTTACCCAAGAGACTCTGAATGTTGCCTATTCTGCAAGGGTGATTTTTTTTTTTTTTCCCCAGAGCCGTGAAATTCTCATATTTCATCAGTGAAATCCACTGAGGCTTGACCAATGCTGGTGAGATGTACAAAGGCAATAACCACACTGTTCAAAGTGCCAGCCTGGGAAATCTTGTTACCATTTAATGCATGTAATTGGGGCTAGGCAGCAACTCTTTGCTAAATTACTTTTGAGCTCTGCATGGGTATTTCCTAGCTTGCAGAACTCCTGTGAAACTAAATTATTTCTGGGAAGTTATGTGGGTTTTTTTGTTTTCTTTTCTAGATCTGGATGGGACATACCACTAACCCACAAAATTTTTTACAAAACAAGGGATTGACAGTGGAGCTACAGTGCAGAAACTCACATTTGCTGTTGCTGAGCCTTAATTTTTTGTACTTGCACACTATTACTGCTGAAAGTCAAGTATCTCTGTTTCTAACAATATTATATGATTTTTTTCCTTTTCAAAGCTAATTGTGAAGCTGTGGATGGTAAATAGGCTTGTCTGAATTATAGCTAGTACATGTAAGGAATGATAATGCTATATTTTACATATATATAATACAATAATAGTCCATTGTAGTCTGATTTTGTTATGTTAGAAATTTGAAACAGTGGCTTCATCTGACAAAAGATGTCATATTAACCCAAAAGATCACTGACTTGCAGACTTTATCGATGCAGCATGAATAATAAATACCCTGCTCTGGACTTGTACAGAAGAAACAGTTATGGAGATATTTCTTAGTTAAATATCTGAGCAAGGTTTTAGGCCAGTGTCATGACAATTAAGTGCCAGAGATCCAGATTTAAATTCTTAATTCTAGTTCTCTTTCCAGTCCCAAGACCTTCAAAGTTTATGGTCGGGTTATGGAGTCTGAGTCATCTTTGTCCAGCAGGAGAAGTTAATTGCTTGTTTAAGTGTAATACTGCAAAGCATGGTGGCTGCTCTGCAGCAGGAAGGATTAGCAGCTGGAGTCCCTGGCTTCTAATCCTGTCTCTATGACCAAATAGGAAAATTTTTTTTCAGAGCAAGGCCTCAAGTAAGAACCCTCAAACAGAAGTGGCATTTTGTTAAAGGAGGTGCAAGTTAGTGAGTTATAGTTTAGGTTTCATTAAAAATTGGGAGATAACAAAGCAAAATGTGGCTGGAAACCGTCACACAAAAATTCCATGGATATTGGCTAAGGCTGTAGTTTGTCAGTTTGCATCTGCAGAAGTTAAATCCTCAGTCTCCCATTATATTTGCAGTATTCTAAAAATAAATGTTTAAATGAGATATGTTAATGGGCCTGCTGCCACCAGCAAGCTCCTGGAGCAGTGTGGGGTTTGGCTGTGCCAGGGTGTCTTGACAGTCAGGGATCCAGCCTGAGGACTGAGCTGGAGCAGGAGGCACAGTTGGAGGTGTTGGCTGTCACCCACAGACAGGAATGCTGCACTTGGTACTCTCAGTTTTGCTTTAAGTGCCATTGAAGAAGAGGTGAGAAGAACTTGAATTTCAAGTAGGCTGGATTCACAACCATATAGAGAATCACTGCAAATCATTGTGAATTCTAGCAAAACCTGCTCTTGCACTGTCTTTTCTCAGTGACAGGAGCTGCTCTCTAAGGCAGGACCAACCTTAGAAAGCTGTGATGGGTAAAACAGTCATTAGCCATTCTTAAATACTTTCTGCTATTGGAGAGAAATATGAAGAACCAGAAAGGTCATGAATTATGACTTCTTTTTTAAACAGTGCAAGTGGAAAAGTCTTGGGGAGCAGCAGTTTGCTACTGTACCCACCTGAAGCCTCAACCAATTGAGTGCTAAATGCTCTGTGGAAAAATGGAAGGATTCTTGCCATGAATTTCTCCTGACCTCAGGTTCCGACAAAGCGCAACAGCTGGGTGAAATGTAGCCTGCATGGAATTGGGAGGATAAGTTGGAAAGTAATGAGCAGATCATGCATAATAAATAAGTGGATAACAAGAAATTGATATGCCTACCATATGGGAGCTGAGATGGACCTGAAAGAAAAGAGCTATGCTACTGAATTCTGAGCACGCTACAATTTTTAAATTTTTACATTATTTAAAGATCAAAAACTGGGTGCAAAATCACCTCTGAAGTCTGTAAGATGTACAATTAATGACCTTCATTAATGCTCTGCTCTCTATGGGTACCAAAAGGCTGAAATTCAGACTTAATGTGGCCCTACCTTTAACTTACAGGTTCTTGGAGGCAGAGTAAAAAATCTGGTACTATGTAAGGCTTCCTGTAGGAGCTGTGTGCTGTTGGCCCTTGGAAGCCAATATATCTTGAGTGTATTTTTGGTGTGGTTAAGAGAAATGAGAGGAACAACTTCATACTTGCAGCTCCCATGGTGAAAATTCATTGCAAGCATTTGCATCTTGCCTAATGATTGCCATTTTTCTGGTTGAAAGATTTCTTTTCCCTTATGTGTATTTTACTAAGTACAGACTTTTTTGTCTTTACTTCTTAGTAATTGAGCCCCTTAGAGAACTGTCTGGGTGTCCCAAAAGATTATTTTTACTCACCTTTACCTCTGTATTGAAGTGGTTGTGGTTTGATGTCTTACCTTAAACAACAGCACTGAAACACTAAATCAAATGTTCTTAGGCTGGAAAAGTCCTTTTGGCTCCCAGCTCTTGAGAATAAATGCCACCTTGGTTCTGGAAAGAAGCTTTAATTTTATTATGCATAAAATAATTAGAAAAAATACTCGTTATGTTTGTCTTTGCAGAATTGTTGTTCTAAGCCCTAATTAGTGCTACTCTAAATCTTGCAGGACTGTATTGAATATGAGGATTTGTTCAGAACAAGTACAGCTGTAATTAATCTTTGCATTCCCATCAAGAAATGCTGGCACATGCTGTGAGAAACAAGGAAGGAAACTTTCAGTTCAGGCTGTCTGAGCCAGTACCCGACTGCAGCTACAAACCACTGGAGTAATCTCTTTATCCCTTTCTAGTGTGCAGGAAAGGTCTGGGCAGAGACAAATCCAGCCCAGTGAGCAGCCTTCAGCTTTTGATTATGCTGTTTAATTTCATACTCAGAAAGTTTCTAATGGACCTCAATCATTCAGGAGACTTTAAAATTGGCAACTAGTATCACCTTAGAGATTCCCAGTAATGAAAATGTATTCCAGAAATCTGAGAAGTGAGACATTTAAAGGTGCACCCTTTGAATGACAAAGGGAGTCTGATGAAGGGTTCCTTCTGAAATTTGGTGGAAGCAGGAGAGAACTCATATATTCAGTAATGAGCATCTGTGTAGGTTAAAGACATGGTAGCACAAGGACAACTTTTATTTCAGTTTCTACAAAAATACTTCATTATGCAGAGACATATATGTTAATGTTTATCTGCCTAAAAACAAAGAATATTGTTTCTAGTGGAAGGGCTCCACTTGTCAGACTGGTTTCATCCCTTCAGTCTCAAAGATGCAGCTGAAAAGGAGACTTTCACATTTGTGTTCCCATGATAGGGGAGCTCAAAGTTTTTGCTGTATGAAAGCTAAGTGCACTACTTAAAGATCCAGCAAGGACTGCCTTAGCTGTGTGGAGGAAAAGAGAGAGCTCCTGCTACTTGCTGTGTGATATATTAGCAGTTTTCTGACCCTGGAAAAAACCAGGCACTGCCCAAGAAGAGGTGACTGGTTTTGTTAAGCCTGTCTCCCTGACATGGCTCTCTCTGCTCAGAACAGCAGTGCTGACAGTGCGCTTCAGAAAGTTCCACTTTTACAAGTCAGCCTTTTGTACCTCATTTATATGTTCTTTGTAGTGATTCAGCTTTCCTTTGGTACCCATTCAGCTTTTATTGGTACCAAACCTTGTGCTTTTCACCTAGAACTGGCACAGCCAGCAAGGGTGTTTTCAGTGCCTTTAAAAAACTTTCTAAAAGGTTCCCTTGAGGAAAAAAAAAACAGTAAGAGGTTAAGGCTTGGATTTTTCAAAGGGGCCACTGAATTTAATAGGATAATGGGCAATGAAGGCTTTCAAGCTTTCCTGAATATCCTAGTTTATTGTAAGCCATGTAGGATCAAGAACAAGTAAGAAGAACAGATGAACAAATAAGGAAAACTTTAAAAATTAGGTCTGTTTTTACAAGAAAGTCTTACTGGCATATCTTCTGTATTTTTATACTTAACAGATATTTGAAGTTGTTCCTTACTTGTCACACTGACAGTGAATTATGATTAATGAGCCCATGTTTTTTAAAAGATGAGACCTGACAGAGAGATGAAAAGGAAAATGCTGGTAGGATGGTTAGGCGGCAGTAACCTGCTCAGGTGGTGATGTTGTATCCTTGCTACCTACCCAGAGCCTGCTCTTTTTGCAATGACTTCTCAAAAAGATTGTAATGTCTTTAACCTGCTGTTCTTCTGTTTATTCCCCTCCTCCTGGTGTTCCCCAAACAAGCCTGTTTTACCTTAAAACATGGAGAGTTTTACTGAATGCAAACCACTCTTGGCTTCAGCTTACCTTGAGCTGTAGCTCTGGGACACAGTAATCCAGTGAGCAATAGGAAATGGTGCTTTGGGGAGTTCTGCTTTGCATTGTGCTCTTGCTCATGTTGGCACAAGTTAGTTTTTTGGAAGCTGCTCTTAGAGAAGAGGCAGAATGCAGCCTGGGAGTGACTGAGCATAGCTGAGGGGGTGACCCTGTGCTGCTGGGGAAGGAACAAAGCCATGGGCATCACGAGTTGCCTTAACCTGCTGCTTGTGTCTTTATCTCACTGCAATGGTTCACCTTCTCCCAAGCAATGGTTCCTTTCCTGATGCCAAAATAAGATGCCTGAACCTCAAGGATTCGTTTTTTCAATGCTAGTGTTTCAAGTTACCAGAGCATCTGAAGTGTTCACAGTCTGTTCAAATCCAGGCTCTGTTTCACAGGTGTTGAGTGTGGAAGAGGAGAGCAGAGGAAGGGAAGAAACAGTGTTTGACTTTTGGCTTCTGGGTTTATGTGCAGTGGTAGGTGTGCAGCAGGGGAGGGTTTCATAGATCAGATGACTTAAGAATCTGAATGTGATGCTGTTCCAGGAAATAGCTCAGTGCTCCAAAGTGCCACAAACCATCCAGCTGATAAGCAGACACTAGTGGAGGGAGCAGAGCTGTTGAGTTCCCTTCCCAGAGGAGAAGGGTAAGGTTAGCTCAGTGTTTCACTTCTCCTTGCTCAGCTGCACTGATTCAGAGGCTTCTGTCACAAAGGCAGAAGGAGCGTGGTCCTCACCTTCTCATGAGTTTGCAGCTATACCTAAAGCAACTCTGAGGAGTAAACCTGTTTTGCTCTATTATTGACTTAGGATTTGGGGGAGGGCAGGAAGACTTCTTGGAAACATCATGCAAGGTTTTCTGTTTGAGAAAGTGGAAAACATGTTGCTCTGAGAAGTAATTTATTGACACCTTTCAAATGTCTCCTCTGTATACAACACAGATTCCTGCAGTCAGACTGTGGCAGACTTGTGCTTCACTTGGCTTTCCTCCTGAACAAACTGTTGGTGTTTGTCCTTAGAAGGTCTGCTCTCCACCCCGCCCCCAAAGCTCTTAATTTGACTTGCTTTCCTTGATACTCACTTAATTCTACTTTGGAAAACTCAGTAAAATCTCAAACTGAAAAAGCACTGGTTTATTGATGGAACTCTTTCCCATTTCATTCCACCTCTGAATTCAAGACCTTGATCCATGTGGTTTCAGTGTGGTCAGAGTAGAGCAGTGAATCAGTAATGATGTTAGATGTGGGCAGGAGACAAAAGAGCCACCTACTATATCCTCTTTTTCTGTCTTCTTTCTTCCAGCCCAGCACATGCATTCCTGGTTGCAGGGAGTTCAGCTGGCCATCCACGTGGCTGGACTGCTGCCCTCTCTCCAGTTCAGTAGGATGTGACCAAGGCTTTAATTAGGATTTTTTTTTTTTATAGACTAGTCTGCTCAACAGCTTGGAAAAGTTTGTTAAACTCACTTCATTTTCCACTGTGGCTTGATTAATTTCTACATGTAGATGAGGCCTTGAGGATGGAAGCTGTACCTTATTTCTGATTACATATTTCATCTTTAGATTTGTTTTCAGACCTGAAAGAGAAAAAAATTCTGAAATTAAATCAAAAGTAGTTCAGGTTGCATGAAATCTTCATACTGCAATATCAGTGGAGTAAAGATTTAAGTGCAGATTTGGAGTATTTCTCCTCTTCATGCCAAAACAGGCATCAGGAAAGGAGAGAATATTTAGAATAGCTGATACAGTTCAATGTGAATAGATAAAAAAATGTGCAAGATAATACAATCACAGAGAACTTGACTTGATTGTGAATGGGAACTGAAGTTTATTTCAGGTCACCAAAGGTCCTCTGAGGGTCATTCATCTGCTGGACTCAACACGTGGTGCTGTCACTGTCACTGAAGCAGCAGAGATGAGGTTGTGGGGAGGGCAGTCACTGCTTGGGTGAAACCCTCACAGACCCAAAATGCAGCTGGGAAGTAAGGAAATAACTGTTCTTGGCATGGGACATGAAACAACTTGGTCTGGGGGATTTACAGGTGTGTGTCAAGGTCAGACTGGGTAGATGCAAGTGTTGGTGTAAGTGGGGGAACAACACAAGGTGCTGAGGAGCTTCAAAGTGCAGAGAGCAGGATGAGAGTTTCCACTGATTGGAAAGGCACTGGGAAGGCAGGCAGGGTAACAGCTGGCAGAAGCTGCACCTCAGAGTTCAGGGCTGGTCAGTTCTAAGTCTCTTAGAATTAACAAATACCATACTGTTATTGAAAAAGGAGGTTTTTGTTTCTGGGGCAAATGATTTTTGAAAATCAGATGTGAAGCTGCCTTGAGGAGTCCCTCAGACTTGCAGGCTTTGTGTTCTCTGCTGTTGAGCCTGACAAGTGCTGAGGTAATGGGCATGGGGCACAACTTAGAGTAATCTAAGCAAGGTGGAATTTAATTTCTTTCTGCACTCTATTCTCTACAAACTTGATTTTTTAGGAATCAAACTGTTAAATAGCACACCTGAGTGCAGCTAAGACTTAGGTTGCATTTTAGCTGTGTTTGAGTTCTACCTAAAACCTTACTGTCAGATACTGAGCAGCTTCCTGAGTTTTGTAAGACCATCATTTAAGTCTGCCCATCTAAAAGTGTCTCAGTTGTATACATACAGACAAAATAGGAATATCTTGTTTAGAACAAAATTTTAAAGAATTATGAGGGATAAGTGATGCTTTGCAATCCTTATAGTCACCATTTAACAACAGATAAATTTCAGTACATCGTGTCTGAGCTGATATCTCCCCAGAAAGTGGAGCATTAGGACACTGCAGCAAATCTTTAGTGTGTGAGTGGAGCAGGAAGCATCATTCTGCAACTCAAGGTTATGCCTCTTGTAAGTGCATCCAAGCAGCTGAGCTTTCCAGCTGGCCACCTGCCATGGAAAAGTCCAAGCTCAACATTCTCTCATGGCTGGTGTTAGCTGCTTTTTCAGCCCACGAGATCTAAGATATTTATTTCCCATCCCTTGATCTGATAAGATTTGAAAGGGAAACTCGCTGGTAAACTTGTGATTTAGTCTTGATCAGATAGTCAGTACCACTGACCAGATTAATCCAGAAGGTACTTATTTTAGTATCCCTGTCTGTTCTGGTTCTGCAGATGTCTCCTGTAAACAAAGCAAGTTTCAGGTTTGCATTCTGACCTGCTGGGAACAAAGCATGGGCCTGGGGTCACGGAATAACGGGATTGTGCATGGTTCCAGGGGCTGTGAATACATCCAGTTGCTTCTAAATTCTGCTGTGTTAGTTGAAAATGTCCATTTTTCCATGGCAACTGCCTACTGAAAATAAATGGGATAATTTGCTAGTATGGGCCACAATCTTGGATCCATCCTTCCTTCTGCAGCTCGGGACTTTGTTCTAACTGTGGCAGGAGTGTTGTTTAGGTTGCCTTTGGGATGCTGAGCTGGCTGTGCCTGGAATGAGAAGCTGAGCCTGGTGTGCACTTGCTTGGCTCCACGGAGAACCTCCAGTGTGGGAGATGAAAGATGAAAGGGCTCTGGCAGCACTTGCAGACAATGGGTTCCCTTGGACAGTTGGCAGGGAAACAGGAAGGAATCCTTCCCTGGGATGCTTAGGAGTAGGTCTGGCGTCCAGTCGTGCCAGGACTGAGCCGGGCTCGCTGCTGATGTTGGATGCAGTCATCAGACTATTTTTGTTGTTCAAACATAGCTGTGATTCTTCCATATGAATTTGGTCTATATCCCCTTGCATCCACTCCCTGACTCTTGCTAGCTGCTGGTCAGTGAAGGGTAGGACATGCTCAGTCACTGTGGCTGATGTGCAGGTCTGTCTGGTTAAGGATTTTTCTAGATTTACGTTTTTTTAGAGCAGAAATTTAGCATGTTTGTGTTGCACTGTGCAACTTTGTGTTTTGTTTGTGGCCGGTGCTGTTTTCTCTGCTGTTTGCACCTGTTTTTCTTCCAGTCACTGCAAATCTGTGAAGCAGGAGCAGCAGTGATTAGGACAGTAAGTATGAGTAAAATCAAAATTACAGGGATTTTTTTTGTTAATGTTTCTTGAAGCTTTTAGTGTAGGATGGAGCCTGCTTTAGTCTATTAACAGAAAATTCCTTTCCTTCTGGAGACAATGCTGCTGGTGTGCATATTTGAGACAAATGGACAGAATTGTTAACCTAGTCCAAAAGTAATTTATCTCATCTACATCCTGTTGATGCAGAAATACCTAGAATTTCAGGAAAAAAATGTAACTTTGTTTTTCCCTTGCAGCACTTGGGAGAAAGAATTGCTGTATTTGGTTGCTGCAAAAAGCTAACGCATGTTAAGAGTTGCCCTTCAGCACAAGAACTCTGCTCCTGTATGAGTGTTTCTTAGCTGCAAGGCTGGAATTTCAGTCCCAGGATTCCACAAATCTTAGTACTGATGTGGAAGCTCTGATTAGCCTAAACTTTTTCTGGAGAATTAAGTAAACATTTATCACCTATTATTATCCATATGCTGCAAAGCACAGTTAGGCCATGTGTCATGTAGGATGACTTTATGTAAACCCACCCTGATGCGTACAAACAAAATTTTCCATTGTCTGTTTGTACTGAGCTGACAAATAATGAATTTTTAAAATATTTTCAGACTTCAACATCTGATACCTACCGTGTGTGACTAGGCAGGAGAAAGGAGAGGTAATTTTTAGAAGTTTGGAACCATATGGTACTTTTTTTGTAGTTGGTATGTTTGTAGGGTCCAGATAGCAGCAACTTGGATAAGCACTGGAGTTGCTGGATGGGAGCCAGGAGCTCAGGCTGTTGTTAAGGAGGAAGTTAAATAACCCTGGAGAGATTTGATAGCTGGAATTCTGTACAGCTTAAATAAGGAGAAATGGTTGGTCTCTGCATTGGAGCTGGTGATTGAATGAAAAATTAATGTTTGTCTTGTGTCAATAAATTTCCATGCCCAGACCGGATGTAGAATATCTGTAGAACAGAATTGCAGTGTCCAGTGGGCATCAGCATTTCAGGGCAATTTAGGTTACTTCAGCATCCTCTGGGGGAATTCTTAACAAGCACAGACTTGCTCACCTCCTTGGAAAATAATACTGAATTCATCAACTGTCAGAGAGGAGAGAACACGCTTCCTGCTGCAGTAAATTCATGCCCTGTTAGCAGTGAAGCTGAATAGAAGTGGAGATTTAGGAGAATTCTCTTGAAGGAACCTGCAGGCTCCTGGGCAGAGGGTGGGTGACCAACACTGATGTTTTATCTGTCACTTTTCTCTCAAATTGCAGCTTCTGCTGCAGTTTGTGGCAGTTATTTGCAGTATCTGTTTCTCTGGGCGTTTTGCTGTTAGGGGAATTCTGTTAGGTCTGTATTATGGGAATTCTGTTGGATATGTATTAGATGCTTCCTTGAAGTACAGCATTTCCTTCCTCTGTGGTTTAATTCATCATCTGAAACAAGCTAAGACTGACAGGTCTGCCTTAAGTTTTGCACTCTAAATTTAGCAGCCAGAGACAGAATGATCAGGAAGGGCTAAATAATTATTATGTCAAAAAGGCCTTGGGACAAGGAAAGGAAAAAAGCCAATTTGGAACAGAGGGTCCCCTTTCAAGTCTTTTAGTTCAGAGCAGAATTTAGAGGAACTGCTTTTCAGAAGGAAAAGTTTGAAATGAGCCAGTATTTTAGGGAACTGGACAATGGGATATTTCACTGTCCTTTATGATCTGACCAATGCTTACTTTGAATAACTGAGGGTTACGGTGACAAGTTGATAAATTCTGGCCTTGCAGAACATGTCCAGTACTGAGTTTCTGGGAGTATTTTAAAGTAATCTGCATATGATTGCTGTGCATTTATTTTCATGAAATATATACTGCTTGGGAACTCTGCCCAAAATGAGGCTATCAATGGCAAAGGAAGTGATGCCAGATTAGTTATAATATTTCTCTGTGGAGATTTCCTATGTGCTCTGAACATAGCCTGAAGGGACAGGGATGTTGAATTCAATCAGTTATTTTCATGGTGACTTATTTGGAGCTAATGTTAAGATGGCATTCACATAGTGCAAAATAGGTAGATTAAAAATTTCTTTATTTCATGGCTTTCACCCCTTGAGAATGCTGTGGTTAAAATAATCTAGCATACAAAAAGAGCTTTAGAGAACTATTTCAGGAAGCAGGAGTATATGTTTACATTTCAACTTTCCTCCCTTTCTCCCCCACCAGCCAGTTTTTAAACAAATTGTACTATTTTCTCTGGCTTCACCAAACTTTATACTGCAGATTGGCCAGTTTAAAAAAAAAACAATTTTTTGAAAAAGTAATCCAGCAGCGATACAGCATTGTGGGCTCATCTGAGGCCTTGTGTTTGTGTTTCTTGATTCCCCCAGTTCCCAGATGTGCAGTGACTCATCCTTCTGAACAATGGGAACAGCATCTCTCACTCCTTCTCTCGGTCCCAGTTGGCAGAAGTGTTACTCAGAGGATCTGAATTGCAGCGGGAGGAGAGATCAGCAGTGACAGAATGAGTCACCCGAGTCTTGTGGTCACTCTGGGGTGGGGAGCAAGGAGTGGAACACGGATGGTCACTGTAGTACCCTGGTGCACTAAAAAAGGACCATCTGAGTTACACAAAACTCATAACTCAGAGGTCACTCTTCCCTCCCCCACGGCTGTCCTGTAAAACACGGGGTGTGGGTGCAGGAGACACCACTGAAACATCTTGATTTATTATCAGGGGGGATGAAAATCCATAAAAATAGCTATCTGGTTTGTAACTTTCCAATATGAAATGAACTGACAGACTGCTAGTGAAAAATAAAATAAATAAGAAATGTCAGCGTGTAAATCTGCCCTGGCAGACTCTGCTGGGACTGTGACAGAACGGGGCTTCCTAGCTCAGTGTAGTGCTGCTTGAAATTAAATAGTTCTCCATATTTTAAGAGCATTACTTATGAATATCATTTAAACATTTTTAAAGGAAATAGTGTGCTGTTAGGACAGTGCAAGATGTGAGTCTTTAAATCTGAAAGGCAGAAGCTGAACAACCTTCTGTGAACATCATTGATCTGAGGAAGTTTCTGGAGCTGCCAGTTTTTCTTGCAACATCAGCCTGTAAAGGATCTGATCTGGATCTTTTTTGTTTGTTTTTAAGTGAACACACCACGATGTGATTATATTTAGGTATTTACTCATAGTATAAATACACACAGAGAGTATAAATATACATATATTATAAATAACTTCTGCTTTCATTTCTATTTCGCTGCTTGCAAGCTTAGCTTAAAATAGATTGTGATGTTAAAATAACCTTTTTTTTCCAATATAACCATTAAAATACTGAAATTGAAGTCATCAATGTGCATAAAGATATTTTTAGTATCTGATGAATCAATTGCAAATATTTGCTGACACTTTTATAGGAAGTCATGGTCATGGACCTGAAATAACTGGCTGAGATCTGGAGAGAGAGAGAGAGAGCACTTGAAATGCTAAGCCAACTTTGAATGTAGCTGAATGGCCAGATAGATATTGGAGAAACACTAAACATTTGCACTGAAAAAGCCAAACCAGCTTCTTTTTGGTCAGTGTCTTGAAGAGAAAAAATATTTCAACCTGAAAGGGGCAGCTGATATTTTGTTTTGACAATGATTTGCCTTGAATGGAAAATCTACTTTGATTTAGAAATGCTAAATACATACATTTATATGCATAAGCATTTGTTTGTATATGTGTGTATAATAGCAAAGAATGAGACAGCTTTGCATAAATAATAATTTACTAGTGGAATTCAAAAATCCACTTAAGTGCAGCTTGATATAAAACTAAATAAATTTGACTTCTAGGTCTAGTTGATATTGCTGTCTATTTTCCTTGGATGACGAGGAAAAATGTATCTAGAAAGGAATGTTCAGTTAGCATAATTGTTCTAATTAAAAACACAAATAGCAAACAGTTGTGAAACCTGGAGTTGCCATATTTTCCTCATTTAATACGTTACATGTTACTCATCGAGTCAGTTAATGCTCAGTGCAGTTGTGTGTGCTGCTGGCTCGAGGAGCTGAATGTGCTTCCCAGAACATCCCAGTTTGCTGTAAATCTGACTAAGATGTTAAACAAGGTTATTCCAGAAGCCTTTGGAGCAGGAACTGAGTCCCCACTTCCGTAGAACACGGGAATTGTTACTCAGGGAATTGTTAAAGCAGGAGGGTTCGAGTGTGCACGCTGGGTTTGGGGTTATTTTTCTGGGAGGTTTTTGGTGGGTGTATTTCTTCCCTTCATGTTTGTGTGCTTTAATGTTTTGAGGGTTTTTTATCTTCAAACCTTTTGGAGCTTGTTGAGGATTTGTTGTTTTGGCTGGAAACAGATATTTTGACTGAAGTACTGGATGCCCTTGGATTCTGTGCTAGAGGAGAATATTCAGTTTCCTTCAGATCTCTCAGATCATGCATATGGTGCTCACACCTGTTCCAGCCACCTGACTTGGGTACCCCCAGCTCTCCCAGTACTTTGCCATTGCTGCTTAAAATTTCCCTGAACAAATTGCATGTCTTAATTGCAGCGTTAGGAAGAGCTGGATAAGAACTGAGAGAAGTCTGTTTTCCCTAAATCACTGCAGAAATGAAGGTGTATTTTTTCCATTAATCAGTTTATTTTCTTACCTCCTTATCAACGTGCAGAATGTCAGAGTGATGGATGTGTGGGGTGGGAAGCAGGGGAGGCAGAAGCTGTAAATCAGGTGATGCTGCCTGTGTGTCTCCCTGCATGTCACAGGCACACGGCTGCTCCCTGCTGTAGCATGGGTGGGTGCATCTGGGTAGAAAATTGGAAGAATCTCTATCAGAGATGGCCCCTTTGCAGTATTTTTGCACATCTGAAGGCACATCTGTGTGGGACAGAGCACAATAGATGGAGAAGGGTGTTTTTGTAGCTTCAGTGATCTTTTCTTTCTGGGCTCTCCCATCTCCTGAACATGACTAATGCTGTACAGGAAGCCCTTTTCTCTTATTCATGCAGTCTGTGGTATCTCTTCTGATCCACAGAGTGCCAAAAAATACAGGAAATTACTTTCACCTTATGAAAATTCATGATTGTAAGGAAGCTCTTAGAGCAATTGTTCTTTGGAAACTTCCCCTTCCCCCCCCCTCCCCCCCCAAAAAAAAAGTGGGTTTTTTCTGCTGGCAATCCATTGTAAATCTTTTGTTGATACACGGTAGTCTTGCAAATCCGCGTGTTCTCTCTCCTTTATGAAAAGATACTTCCAGTTTTAAATGTTAGGAAATAACAAGCTCCAGCTCTTTTTGTGTGTGCCTTGTGCTGGGAGCGTGTACTTGTCCAACACTGAATCCTCTGATCTCCAGTCTGATTCCTCACAATGAACTGTTGTGTTGGCATCTGTTTAGAATTGTACTGGGGGGAATAATTCTGTTCTGCTGTCTCAGGCCTATGGTGTAGAGGAGGATGTGTGGTTTAAGAGTTTATTTTGCAGCTGGAGTCCAGGGTAGTACTTGGAGAAAGTTCCATTCTGAATTAGTGACTTGGTGAGGGCATCTACTGTCATTTGGTCATGACTGACAGCCCTGCTCTGTGATAGAGAATGGCTTTTCCTGCCTAAAATCACTAAAATGCAGCAGGATTTTCCACTTGATCGTTCTCATGACGTGGCTACAACTGTAAGACACATCCTGAACCATGAAGAAGACTGAATTTCTTCTGCATGCAAGGAAAGTGTTTGCAAGAGAGTTTCGTTCCAAAGTAGTCTGCATCTCTATGGAAACAATTTTGTTACTTCTTTAAAAGTAGGTGCAGGGCTTCTTGTCCCCACTAAATGCAAAGGGACCCTTGATTTGAGTGTGACCCATGGGCAAGCTTGTTTGATAAAAGACCAAATCCTCTTACACAAGAGTAAATTTTCACACAAGAATGAATTTTCCCTGTAAACATTCCTGTTTTCTTCTCAGTATAACTGCTAAAGGACTTTGTACAAGATGAGCAAATCTGTTACTAAAAGTCTTGACCCAGAAAGGAAGCTATCTGCAGAAGAGCAAGTCCTTCAGAATATTCCATTTTTTCATTTGTTTGGGACAAGCAAGTCTAGCTTAAATCATCATAAATTGTGCCTTAATTCTTTCACTTTTCTAAAGATATGCCAGCCAGTCTAGGATATGCTTTTGTTCACTTACGAATTTTAAACAAAATACATTGGTTTCTTATAAATGTGTTTCATTTTTACTCCCACTCAGTGTCAGTTAATTGCACTTATCTTACAAGGGGGAAAAAGTCTATTTCTTTAAGTCAAAGGACTGAATTAATAACACTTATTTTTTTATTAGATTGGAGCATTTGTTCAAATGTTGACTCAACTTTGATTTTTCTAGACTTGGTGATGCTGGTCTGTTAGACCTCAATGCATGTTGGAAAGTGAGAAGGCCTTGGTTCTGTTGGATTTGCTATCCTGGAAGCAAGCTTAGTTCCCATGTCTTTCCTTTTCCACAGGGTGAATCGGTGAAATACTTCCTGGATAACCTGGATCGGATTGGTCAGCTGGTAAGAAACCTTCTTCTGAACCAGAGAGCTCCAAGAGACAAGGAAAGCCTGAGTGTGCTGTGATTAAAGGGGTTTGGTTGGGTTCTTTGGTTGGTTTTTTAAATAATAATGCATTAAGTAATTTCAGTGTTCTTCCTCTAGAAGTAGTAAACTCCAGCTTTATGAAACTGAAGCTCAGTATTTGCTTAATCTTTTTAGACAGACAACAAATGGAAGTTGTACTTGTGCAGATATTTTATCAGCCCTTCTATGCAGTCTCTGGGTGTCATTCACTTGTCCTGATGCTCTGATGGCTGGTGCTACTTAAGGTAGCAGAATGAAACCGTAGCAAAATAAAAACCGTTCCTGGTACTTGTAGGATTCAAAACCTGTAATGAAAACATCTGTCAGGAGACTTGGAGGAGAAAGGGTTGATTTTCCTAAATAGTAACAGTGATACGGTTCTGAAGAACAGATTTCTCTACAGGGGTAGGGTGGGCCACAGCTTGTGGTAGAATCTGTTGCTCTGCTTGCTGGTGATGGAGTGTGAACCTGGAAGAATTTCCACTAAAGCTTTCAACATGGTCCTTGTAAGAGTAAGGAACTGTGGAAAAAGTAGATTAAAAGTGATGACTTGATCTGCTTTATTGTACCTAAGTGGAGTAATGCTGTAGCTGAGAATTTAATAATGAAAAAATACACTTCAACCTTAAACAAAGAGGCTTGAAGGATAAAAATGTGAAGGAGTGAATTAGTCCTTTATTTTTGTTCTCGTATGTCTCAGGATCTTCTGTAGCTGCTTACCAAAGTGTTGAGCTCAATGGTCAACAGGCCAGTGTTTTAAAGTTGAGTATTCATTCTTCATGTGATTATTTAAAAAGGCAGCTCCTGGTGATTTTACCCATCACTTCAGCATTCAGGCGTTAGCCAGCATTTTCAAAGGACTTTTTTTGACGCTTCTCTCCTTTCTTTTGCAGAATTATTTCCCCAGCAAACAAGATATTTTGCTGGCCAGAAAAGCCACGAAGGGGATAGTAGAGCATGATTTCATCATTAAAAAAATTCCTTTCAAGATGGTGGATGTAGGGGGACAGAGATCTCAGCGTCAAAAATGGTTCCAGTGCTTTGATGGAATAACTTCAATTTTGTTCATGGTCTCCTCCAGTGAATATGACCAGGTCCTCATGGAAGACAGGCGCACAAACAGACTCGTGGAGTCCATGAACATCTTTGAGACAATAGTCAATAACAAGCTTTTCTTTAACGTTTCCATCATCCTATTCCTCAACAAGATGGATCTTCTCATCGAGAAGGTAAAGACTGTCAGCATTAAGAAGTATTTCTCGGACTTCAAGGGCGACCCTCACCGGCTGGAGGACGTGCAGCGTTACCTGGTGCAGTGCTTCGACAGGAAGCGGCGGAACCGCAGCAAGCCCCTCTTCCACCACTTCACCACGGCCATCGACACGGAGAACATCCGCTTCGTGTTCCACGCCGTCAAGGACACCATCCTGCAGGAGAACCTCAAGGATATCATGCTGCAGTGAAGGAGAGCAGCCCCCTGCTCTGTTGAAATTTCGCTGGAGGGTTCGATCAAAGTTTTTATCCTTTCTTTCTGGCCCTTGCATGCGGCGTAGGACCCATGCGAATTCCTTGGCTCAGGAATGCTGTACACTAGCCAGTCCAAACAGAGGAGCTATAGGCCGGAGGAGTCATGTTGATGTTAGCTACTGAATCATTTGGACTAGAAACACTACTGAAACCTGGCCATGGTAGGTTCTGTACCGAGTTTGGAACGCTGAATGACGCAACCACCGTCTGCCTTCTTTGAGAACAGATATCTTTGATAAACCATGGATGGAAGACGCGTTTCAAATGAATGCGCTCATTTTTCAGAGACACTAGTTGTACAAACTGCCTTTTTTTTTTGTAGTTTGGAGGTGCTGAATCGATCAAACTAATCTAAACATGATGAGATTGGCAGCTGTATTGGAGAATGTTAATGGAAGTTCCATTCTTAACCCTTAGGAATATAACCAGGTCTTGTGTGCGTGTTCAGCTTTGCTGAGGGTCTAGAATCCACCTCCCAAGGTGGATGCACAGCTCTTGTCTGAAGGTTTTGCATGAGTCTCCTGAGGCAGAAGTGTAAAACTGTGTAAGGAAACTCATGCTGGAGTAAATGGGATGGGGAGTTAAGGCCTCACCGATACGGAGAAGGGTTTATTTTGCACTATGCATGGAGGGTGTTACATCATGGGAAAGCTGATTTCCTTGGTGCAGCAGCCTGTGCTGGAGCACCCAGCCATGTATCTGCACAGTGGGTGCTCGAGGGAGGTGTGCTCCATGGCAAGCCAGCACTGTCCTCACAGCCACAGCGGGAGGCGTTTGTGGAGGTTCAGTGTCTCACATGACAGGGCTTCATCTGTGGTCAGAAGTTTGAAAGCTGATTAAACTCTTAAGCAAAGGTTTTGGTAGCACAGCAGCTGCTTGATTAGCTCTCAACAGCTGACCTTGTAGGAAGACTGAACACCCTGGAGATCCCAGCTTTCCAGCTGCACTGGTGTGTTTGGACAGCAAGACCTTGCTGTAAAATTAGTCTTTAATCTGTGTCTTACTGGGATCTTCAGCCTCTAGGGATGCACATGGAACTCGGAGCACAGTCGAGTTTGGAGTCGCCCCTTTTGGGCAGTGCTTCGTGTGTAACAGGGCAAGAGGCTGTGAATAATTTGGAGGTGAACTCCGAATTTCCTTGTGCTCTCAATCTCTGCCAGGTGCCTTTTCTGTGTACAGACATTGAATCTTTTCTACTACAGTTGGGTACATGGACAAACTGAAGATATTGTAGTGCTATCCTTTAGGTAACTCACACATAGTTTACTGTGCAATTTTTGTCATAGTTTTTGTCCAAGAATAAAACCTGAAGGGCTGTTTGTACCCATAAAAAGTCAGCAGATTCCCTGGAGTTCTTATCCCCTTTGAGCCTGTAATGGCATGTCAAAACAAGCAAAGTTTTACTTCAGCTGGTAATCCCATGGGAAATGTGGTCAAAGAAAAGTCCTGTTCCGTTGTCCTTTCATGTTAATTTGGATAAAATCTGGAATCTTTCTTCCCCTCTGAAGCTTGCAGATGTTCATATCAGTATTTTTGTGTAGTTTCCTGATGCAGCAGCCTCCTGGGTTTCTTTGTGCAGGCTTCAGAGTGGAAAAGCTGTGGCTGTTTCCATGCCTGTAACAGGCACAGAATCGAGGTAAGAAGCAACTGAGAAGTTGCAGATGGGAAAATCTAACTTAAATTTGAGCAAACTTACACAGGAATTAGCTTCCTTGTAACAAGTCTTATTTTGCCTGGACCAACTCTGTCTTTTAAATATTTATTAATTTTTAACCTTGAAGGCGAAGAATGTTATGTGACTAATATTCAGATGGGGGGAAAATCTTAAGATTATTACATTTGAAAAGGAAAATGTTCCACCACGGCGTGATGCAAACAAGTTTACTCATCACATAAGGTTGGTTTCTCTAAGCCCATATGTCTGGCTGAAGTCTAAGGCTGCTTTCAAAGCTTTCAGATGTTTTCTGAGTTCTTGGTAGTGGTTTTCACTTCACACAAGACACTGGGAAGGAGGAGGCTGTTGTGGGCTCACCTGGCTTCTAGGCTGACTTGACTTTAGTTTTAGTTTGCTGTGAGCTTTATTCTTTCACTGAATTTTCCAGATGGGTTAATATAATGCTCGTTTTCTCAAATTAGTTAAACATTCCCTTTCAACTATATTTTTTCTCAAGAATTACCTCAGTTTGGTGTGTCTGAATCTACTGTAGTTTCACCTGGGAGGCATAGCATGGAATTTCCTGTTCTGTTTTTCTCTATTGATACTCATCCATGGTTTTGTATCCTTAGTCACCTTATGGATTTAAAACTCACCAGAGCTAATGATGCAGCTTATATTTTAAGTAACTTAAAATCTGCACCTGGAAAAGAAGCAGCATGAGAGATCTCACCCCGAGCTCTCAAGGTGCTTTTTTTTTTTTTGTATGATATGGCAGTTTTGCACACTAAGTCAGTTTTAGGGAACCAGTTTGCTCACCTTGGGCCCATTCTTGCCTTTCTTGTTTTCATTGATGAAATGGGCCTGAGTGTGGGGGCTGCAGCCTGCAGATGGAAATCAGTGGTTTGGCTCTGGGGGCCCAGAGCTCTGTCAGGTTTGGATAATGATGGGTCACACCAGGAACCCCAGGTCAGGAAACTCCTTGCAAAAGTCAAGCACTTCCCAAGTTTGCAGAAGAGCTGGCCTGTGAGTGAAAAGGGTGTGGGGGTCTTTTTGAAGTGTCAGCTTTCTCTGCAAAATGTGCTCCTTTTCTTGCCACAGCTGAGTGGTTTTTGGGTTGGTTTTTTTTAAGATAAGTTGTAGTATAATAAAGCCAGGAAGTCATGTTGTGGTAAATCAGTGAATTACTAAAGCAGAGCTTAGGTAGATGAGGTTGTTCACACATTTCAGGACAGGCCTGGTCTGTTGCTTAGTCCTTTCACCAGAAACAAATAGAAAACTTTATTTTAAGTGACATCCTGGAGAACTTTGCAGGTAAACACAGCTGGAGAGAACATCTTTTTTTGTTAGCTTTATAGGTTTATTGTTCATTTGGCTGGTCAGGAAATGGGTCACAGGCAGGATGATCATCAGATGGAGACCTTGAGCAAGTACTTTTTTTTTTTTTTTTT
>VXAC01007295.1:744990-819904 GCA_013399225.1 Rhipidura dahli | reverse complement strand
TTTTTTTTTAAAGAAAAAAGCAGCTTTTTGCTGTCCCTGCTCTGACAGCTGGGGTCAGTGACTGTTGCAGAGGGGTTGTCTTCCCTGAGGACAAAGAGAATAAGCTCTTGCAGCCTGTGTGTGGGGCAGAGACTGACGTAATCTCAGAGTTTAAGTAGAAAAATAAAATGGGAGTCATTTATCCAACACTACTTTGTGTTTGTTGTCCTCAAAAACAAGTGTTAAGCCAATAGAGTGTGTCAGTCAGTGCCATTCCTGCAGCTTGCAGTGCTGTCAGTCTGAACAATCCTTAGATGCATTGCAAGGTGCCTTGGAGTTAAAAAGGAAGAGTGGTTTTCTGGAAGTGGCATATTCAATAGGCACTTGTCACTTGTTGAAAATTAATTAATGGTGGTTATGGAATTGAAATTACTGGCTGCTCAATTTTACAACTCAAAGATGCTTTCAGTTTCATGCAAAGAATGGATATTATTTTATTTATACAGCAGCATAGATTATTTGACTTATAAACTTGATAATATATTTAATTTTTTTAATTGCTGCTCTGTAAAACCTAGACCTAGGCATGTTACAAGAGTGAAGAAGCACCTGAAGATGACCATCCCCAGGCCTTCTGAGGCAAGCAGAGAAAGTAATGGCCAAGAAACTGTAGGGAAATGGAGTAGGAAGAGTTCATTGGTACATGGCACTGGAGACAAAAGTGTAATTCCCTTAGGACAGCTAAAGTGGCATTTGGTGTGAAAAAATGGTGCATTTGGAGTGCTTCCCATCCTGTCTGTGTGTTGCCCCCCCATCCCCGTGGCCTCATTCCCCCCGGGAATTCACCCATCCTGGTTACTGTGATCTGCAAAGAGGTGTAGAATTAAAGCAGTTAAAAGAACAGACGTGGTACCACTGAAGAAGCCAGACAGCTGCCTTCCACAGAACAGTGTTCTAGAAGCCAAGTCCTCTGCTGCCTTTAGATGGCTGTCTTTGTATTAACTATGTTTTAACTTATATTAACTTATGTTTTGGAGTCTTTTCTATGTGTGTACTTCTTTACTTCTGGGGAAAAAAAAAATCCTTTTGTGCATGGACCTACAGGATTTCTCTGAAAAGCCCCTCTGATTGTCAAGTAATCAGTTTTGACACCTGACTTAGCTTGGCTTCTGTCATCAAATTTTCAGGAGTACTTGCTGGATTGGTGGGTGATTTGATGTGTGCCAGCTTGAGAGACAAACATGATATGCAGCAACACCTCCACACAAGTGCAGTTTGTCATGTAAACCAAACACTGATCTCATGATGAGAACTGTAATTTTAGTAGCAGCCTCTTTTCTATATTCTCTTTCTAGTATAAGATCACGTGGTGTAGTCAGGGGTTTCATATAGCACTGCCAACTCTTTACCTCATACTCTTTAATTCTGTAACACAAAGTGGTGGGTGGGGTGTTTCAGTAGCAACTATAAAACATCTGTGCCTACTTCTGTAAATGAGCTTTTAATAGTTTTTTAGGGAGCATCCATTATGGATCAGGAAGACTGGCATGGTCTGGGCCAGACTTAGCCCGAGTTAATGCTGACTCCACACAGTTCTAGGTGAGGAATAATTGGTAATGCAAGACCTAGTGCTTTTTAATAATACCTGTTTTGTAATTAGCTGGGGTGATCTCTGCTTTGTGCTGTGACGTGGGCACTTCTTTGTTTTAACACTAATCTTTTTTTACATAGATGGAAGTGAGTAAAGCCAGGAGATTTGGAGCTGAAACTGCCTCTCTGCTAACCAGGTGATGCTGCCTCTTTGCTCATCTTGGTGGTTGGGCAGTTCAGTTCGATCCTTGACGTTTTTATCTTTCTAATGGCATTTGGAAAGCGGTGTTGAAGTTTGTCTGTGTGTTGATATGCTTGTGTTCTTACTGGGTGGGGAGTGTGGAGGTACTAGATTGTCAGTGCTGGTGGTTTTGTGCCTGGCTGGAGGAGCTGTCACAGCGCAGCTCTTGGCCTGTGGCTGAAGGTTGTATCTTCTGTCTGGTGTGAAAATAGTCAGGGGGGGGAAAAAAGAGCAGCACTGACTTCTAAGGTGGGCATTCTGGTAAAAAAAAAAAAATAAAAAAGCCAAAGTATGTTGGAGGGAAGCAGGAGAGGGGAGCTGGTTTCTAAACAGATCCCAAAAGCTGCTGGTGCTTGAAGACTGTATTGAAGTGAAATGCCATCTGCACTGACCCAAAAGCTTTGAGTGACTCCAGAGAGCCATTGGCTGTGAATTAAGAGCAACAGGCTGGCAAAGCTGGCCCTGCCATTGTAAATGTCTCTTCATCTGTTCATCACTGGGTGCTAAAACTCAATTTTGACTAAAATACATTATGCAGATCTCTGGCCAGACAGTGCATCTTACTCCTTCCTGACAGCTGCTTAAACTTTCTTCAAGATACCAGAGCATGAGAAGGTAAGAGGCTGTTTCCTTTGTTTGTATAAAAACTACAACTGATGGAGAGCAACATTTTTTAGGACCTCAGAGAGCACCTTTTGAGGGAAAGTGACAGGTTTTGAGTAGCTCAATTTCTCTGTTACTTCCCATCAATCTCTTGTGCAGGTGGTTGGGCACAAAGGCTGAGAGGAGATAGGAGGGAGCAGGGGGATGTGGGGCAGAAAGGATCTGTTGGGAGCTCAGGAGACTGGGGAAGGTGGTTGGTGGACTTAGGGTTGGAGAAGTGTGTTCAAACTCCCGTTTGCATTGAAGCCATTAACCCTCTGTAGGACAGGGAGTGTTCCTCCAGGTTGTGTTGTCTGGAATGTGGAATGGGCTGGAATTGATGATACAGATTAAAAAGCATCTCTGGAGACTCCACTGAACAGCAGTGCTGGTGTTTCTTGCTCTAGTGAGGAGTTGTGTTGTTGGTGAATCAAAATGTACGAAAGCAAGTGGACAGAACACCAGGTTGGTTGTCTGTGACATGACCATGTAGCTTAGGAAGCCAAGTGATGTTTTATCTTTTATTCTGCAATGTACTTGCTCTCTGGTGCCTATGCATTAACACACATACTATGCAATATCAATCTTTTTTTAAACCAGTTCACTACATTGGGCAAGAAAGGCCTGAGTTTAGCCTTAATTTTCTTAACAATTCACAGGAAAGTACTTTAAAAACAGTGACAAACTAAAAGAAGGTGGAAGATGCATAAAGTAAAAGCACAGTCCCAGACTGCTCACATAAGTGTCTTTCTAGCACCAAAACAGCATCCGTGATAGAAGCAGCTACTTGCTGTAATAGTTTCAACTTATGAAAACTGTGTACTAGATAAAATTATATTGTGATGTGTAAAAAGTGTATTTTATAGCTTTGGTGACTTAGTTTACTGTTTTGTATATATGAATTTTATAAATCTATTAAAACTTGACTTGTTATACTGTTCTTTATGGGTTTCGTCTTTCAACAAGAGTCTGAAGTGATGTTTTTTTCTTTATTCAATATTTTTCAGTGAGAGAGTTGCTTTTTGGACAAATGACAGCCTGGACTGGACAGTAGTGCAGCTGTCACACCATGAAATCTCAGTGTGTAACCTTTAGGTGTCTCCCACTTCTCCATTCCTGGTTGTGTCCAGGAGCTCAGGCTGGTGACACATTAACCTGTGTGAAACTGGGGACTCATTCATCTGTGGCATTCCCAGGGCTGGCTGGGGCATCAGCACTGATGGGAAGTGGGAGGGGAGGCACAGCTGGAGTTTGCTTGTGTATTTTAAGCTCAGCAAGGGAAGATAATTGGGCCTGTTGAGATGGGAGCACCTGTTAGAGATTCCTCAGTGCTGTGTAGCATAAATAGCCACGGAGACTGTGCCTGCTGCTTTCCCAGGGCCAGGCCCCTGTCTGGGAGCACTGCAGAACCTCTGGAGGGTCACCAGTGTCCCTGTCACACAGCATTGCCATCCCGTGGCAACCAGTGCTGCCAGAACCGGGCTCCAGTCCTCAGGAATGCCATTAACCTTTCCTCACATTCCCTCCCTTCAAAAGGTCACATCTGGCAGATTTTTTGGCAACTCTTGATTGTTTCTTGTGTAAACTATTAATGCCAATCCCACTGGCAGTGCACAACTTGGAACACTTCATGGAGCATTTTGTGTCCTTTCTATGAATAATTGGAAATGCAGCACTTCAGCTGCATTCAAGTCTTTGGGAATGGCTGACTCTTTGTCCCTGGAGTTGCTGAGCTCTTCCAGGTGACATGTGTTGCCAGTGTTCTGCATCCCTGTAAACAAGGGCAGACCAATTGCAAATCCAGTATGCTCTTGTAGAAGATGCCCAGGTCTGATCACTGAGTGATCTGAAAAGCTCTCAGCAGCAGCAGCAGCTCCAGGGGATCTCCTTGGTGAGCTCTGTGGGGCAAACTGGCCCTTTTGGGGCCCAGGTGTTCCTGTGAGATGCCCCTTTCATAACTGGGCTGCACAGATGTTGCTCCATAAGAGCAGAGCTGAAGCAGTTGGTTCTGCAAGTGGATTTGTCTGTTCAGTGCCAGTGAGTGCTTGTGCCCCAGGGAGAGCCTAAACTCCATGTATTAACTTGGAATTACCTTCCCAGGATCAGCACAGCTCCCTGCTCAGAACCAGAGCATCTCTTCAATTCAACAATTTCAGTAATCCAGCACTGAAGATAAAAGGGAAAACATGTCTCTTTCCCCAGGGAGAGGCTGCTCTAAAATGCAAAGTATAGCTTGTATTTTTGCTCAAGTGTACAAGGTGTAAGGTTTGGGGTGGTTATAGTAATATTTAAGTATTCGTTAGAACTCTTTGAGGAGAGAAATTAAAGAAATCCCTGTGGTTTCTAGCTCCAGCCTGGTATCTCATTATCCTGACAGACCTGGGAGGAAGTTTACTCAGTTACTAATACCAAATTTCTTGCCACTCTTCCCAGGACTGTCTGGCATCCTGGGAAGCTGTGTGGTGTTAAGGCAGGAAGAGTTAATTAGGACAACTGTTCAGGGATTTTTACCAAAAGTAGCTTTCTCCTTAAGTCTCAGTTTTGCTCAGCAGAAGCAGGCTGCAGTGAGAAATACCAGTTTTAGAGGAGAGAGGTAGTCACAGCCACTGTTAAATCACAAAGGGCTGGATCATGCTAATGAAATGTCTGTGGAAGGTGCTGATTTTTCCTCTCCCACCCCTGCAAGCTGTTGTCAGCAATTGCACCCCAATAGAGTAAAAAGCATGGAATTTTTTGTTGTGGGATTTTTTTTATCATCTGGACAGTTGCTTTGCCTCCCCTCTCCCTTCAGCTACAGCAATTCCTTCTTTTCAGAGTAGCAGTGGAATGTCCTGCCTGTTTATTCTGGGGAGAAGATATTTGTCTTTATGAGCTCGTAAAGCTATTAAAAGACTGGTTTTTACTATGTTCAGGATTAGACTTCAGAAGTTGCTTCAAAACAAGTGTCCTTGAGCTTGGGGCAGAAAGGGTGTGACTGAGCTGCTTTGGTGGTGCAGGGTGCTCCAGGTGGCCACAGGGTGTGTGGTTTGGGAGATGCTCTGAGCCAGAGGATCCAGCGTGGATCTGAGTTGTGCCTTAGGGGTGTTCCATGGAAACCAACAGCAGCTGCAGGAAGGAGGTGCCTGGGCTGCTGGGGGATCTCCTGAAGGTGGGTCATGTGCAGGGTCCATTCCTGCACCATCTGCCTGTCCCCACAAGGCACAGAAACACAGGCAGTGCCCTCCAGGGCTGCCAGGCTGTGCCCAGGGAGCTCGGGCCAGGCTGCTGGCACTGGGTCCCTTTGGGACCTGCTGTCCCTCCCCATCTGAGTGCCCAGCTCATTCCCCTGCCTATCTTCTGCCAGAGGCTCTCCAGGCTGTGGCTGAGGTGCTGCACAAGGAGCACCCAGGTCTCCTGCCTACTGCTCACCACACAGAGGAACAGTTCCTGGACCTTCTGTAACCAGCCCCAGTCCTGGCTGCTGCATTGCAAGTGACTTCAGGGTGTTGGATTTATACACAGAGCACCCTACACTCCTTGCTGATGGTTGATCCACAGCTCGACCTTCTACAGTAACTCCTAATTATCTCATCTGTATTTCTATTTCATAGCTTACTCAGCATCTTATTAGCTGCAAGTTATGTTCCCACACCTTTCCAAGCAAAAGGATCTTCCCAGGACCTTACTGCTTAAAATGCAGGAAATCTTATTTCAGGGCTTACTTCAATTTGGTCTACTACTTACTCCTGTGTCAGCTGTTTTCTACCCCCCTGCAACTCTGGTACATGCAGGGAGGAGTAGGAACTGTGCCTTTGTGCTTTAGTTTTGGTTATAACCTTCATTTTCAGTGTAACCTTGGCTGCCTCCAGTCCTTACACTGGTGTGGGCTGGGGCAAAGAGCTGCTCCCAGACCCTGTGCTTAACGTGCTGCAGCAGCACTGGAAACCTTTGCTGGTGTGAAAAGGAGCCCCTGCACGGGAATGTCTTCACATGACCAAATTCTGCAGTGGAATATTGCAGGGACCCTCTCCTCCAGCTGCTGAAGGATTTCCAGGTGTTTCCAGCCCCTTTCTGCCTCTTGCCTGGGGGCACTGCTGAGCCCACAGGGGAAGCTCTGAATTGTTTCTCAATGAGATTGAAATGAATCTCATTTATGTCGTACCTGGAGCACTCGTGGACAAGCTGAGCAGGTAACTGGTGGTTCTGGCAGTGATGGTGTCAGAAATACCTGTTTGTAGTCAGAGCAGCTCTTCAGCAGAAATTCCTGCTCTCACAGCAGCACGAACATAAGCCAGGTGTCACAGGGAATCTCCCATCTGTGACTTCTGCCAGCCCTTCTGTGCCACCCCACTCCTGTCTTTGGAATTTTATGGTGGGAAGATGCCTCTGTTCCCTTAGGCAGGATTGTCATCCTGAGCCTGTTTCTGGAAGCTTTCTAGAGTTCAGCCTGGTAATTGAATATGGAACCAAGGAAGAGCAAACAAGGCTGAACAGAGAGTAATCTCTTGCTTAAAATAGTAAATGTGTTCAGGCAACAACTGAGCGAGTCCGGGGGCAGAACTCGGATTTGTAATTCAAGCGGGGTTTGTTTGGAGAGTTTCTGCTGCTGGGAAGAATGTCTTGGATGAGAAGCCGTCACCTTTGCGGCTGCCAGGAGAGGGCGGCAGCGGCGGCTCCGCTGCCCCGGTCCAGGCGCTCAGCCTGGAAAAATGTTTCCAGGAATTGCCGTCATCAGTCCCGAAGCCAAACTCCCTTTCTCTCCCGGTATGAATCATGCGGGTGTGAAGTGCTTTGTGTTTCCGGAATCCAGCTGAATTTACTGCAAGACCATCTTTGCTACGCTCACCTGCGTGTGTAAATCTCCGGCGTTTTTTCAGCATCTTCCACTTGTCCTCTTGCTTCCTGCTCCAGAATCCCACTGCAGGCTTGGGGGCCTCAAAGTGCACAGGGCAAGTGCTCCGGAAAGCCAAAGCTGTTTCCTTCTCGGATGGAAACATCCTCTCCCTTCTCCCAGCTGTACTGGATCTGATCCTACCTGCTGATATTTTTAGACAGGAGAAATCTGGAGCTCAGCCAGGTGTCCGTGAGCTGTGGGAGCGTTATCAGTGCTCAGGGCTGACAGAGGATGGACAGGGTCAGCCTTCCCCTGGCAGGAGCAAAGAGCCCATCGGCCTCTTGAGCTCTGGCTATAAATAGCCAGGAGGAACGGAGAGGAATGGAGAGGAACAGCCTGCTCTGGCCATGGGAAGGGAGGCACTGCTCCTCCAGTGCCAGCACAGCATCCTCCCTGCTCAGTGGGGACTTACAGAGCAGGGAAGATGGAAGGGCCAGGGTGCTAACTTCCCAAGGCACAAAGAGGAATGCATGTGTAGTTTCCTCTTTTACATTAACAATTAAGGAGTCTGTGAATGTTTCCAAAGGTTTCCTCTTCTGTGCCAATCCACAGAGCATGTGAGTTGTTCCAGCTCATGCTCCAAGCCTGGTTTTGTTTGAGCTGAGGCAGCTCTGGAGATCCTCTTGAGAGTCCCCCAGGACACAACTGTCACACTAACACTGCTCTTTGGGGCAGCCAAGCTGCCAGGGATCTCTCTGCCTTACTGCCAGGGATCTTTCTGCTTTACTCTTTGCCCATCTCCTTCATCTCCCCCCAGCTCATAATGAGAGTCCATCAGCCTGGATTGTGCTCCTGTGCTCAGCACAAGCTCCAGCTGACGGGGCAGCAACCAGAGCACTCTGAGTGCTTGTGAGGGGGAGAGGACAGGGACAAATGTCATCTGTGCCTGGGGCTGACATGCTAAGCAGAGGAGAGCTCTGTGTGTGGGAAAGCTGTCCTGGTTTAATTTGCATCTGTTTGTTCAGGTGGCCCAAGCTTCTGTGTGAGCATGTTCAGCCTTTAGTGGGGACCTGGCTGACCTCTTCCTGGCCAACTTCAGACCAAGAAAATAAAAGCACCTACATGGGACTTGAGGTGGGTTCGGGGTGCTGGTGTCACTTAGACCACCACAGGAAAAACCCTTAGAGAAGAAGCAATCACATCAAAACTGTGTTAGCAATCTCAGAAAACCAAACACCTTTTATTCCTGGGGAGAGTTTCTGTTTCTCTCAGCGACAGCTCGGGGTGAGGAAGGCTGGAAGCAGGGCAGAGATGTGAGCAAAGCCAGCCCAAGGCAGCCCCAGCCTAACTGTCCTCCCACCGCCAGCGATGAGGGGAGGATTCCCCTTTGGACAGTTTTCTGGAACTCAGTTTCCTCCGCAAGGAGGAAAATTTGTCTCCGAGAACTTTGCGTAGCCCGGTGTTATCCCTAGCAAAGGGCAGGTCCTTCCTCATAGCAGGCAGCTGTCCTGTAAACATTTCCCACTTAGCCAGGGCATCCACGGTCTTGTCCACTTGAGCCAGTTCCTCCTCAGAGACGTTCCTCTCCAGGGCAGCAATGCACATCTCCAGCCACAGCTCGTAATCCTTGATGGTGTCCGTGGCCTTGGCGTGCCCGGGGAGCCGGGGCTGGCCCTGTGCCTCAGGCAGCGAGCTCGGCTGCTCGTCCTGCTCCAGCTCCGGCCCCATGGACAGGCCCTGGCTGCAGGTGTCCGGGGTCAGCGGCTCGGACAGCGAGCTCACAGCCTCCGAGTCGTTCTCGCAGCACATCCCGGAGTCGCAGCTGAACGGGAGGATGTCCTCTGAGGCAGACAGCTCTGCTGCCTCCTGCCTCGGCCACGTGGCCAGCACAGTCTGTGTCCAAGCATAGAGCTTCTGTGGGGAGAGGAGAAAGGTTTCATTGTGGAGGGTGAGAGACGCCAGTTACACCTTTCCCAGTGTTTGCCAGGTAAACCTGTTTATCTTGGGTGGCTCAGCTGCAGCTGCCACGGTCCTTTCTGCCAGATGATGGGTTCAGATAACTCCTGGTGACCCTACAAAGCAGGAGCTTTTCTTTCCCGTTTTCTTGGACTGTGGCAGAGCTGCCTGCAGTCAGATGTGGACTTTATCTGCCTTATTATTGAAGATGGTCAGAGAAAACTGCACCAGATCGCTCCCTGCTGTGTGAATGTGGTCTCCAGGAGAGGCAAACCAATGTCTCTCCAGAGGAAACTGTGTCATTACAAAAGCTCCTGAGATGGTGGTGAAGAATTGCATTTCATCATGTTGTTAATGCCTGTGGTAACGTGTGCTCTATTCCCAAGAATAGCTCTTCCCCTCCTGAGCTGAAATGAACAAGTGGGAAGGCTGGCACCAGGAAAGAATTAATGAAAGGACAATGTCTGAGACAATTTCCTTTTAAAATATTAAATGCCACAATGAGGCATATAACGGGTTGCTCCTGGCGTATTTATTCCTCATGCTTTAGGGAATGAGCTGCAGTACTCCAGTCATCCCTGGGTAAAAGGTGATCTTGCCTGCCTTGTTTACAGTGTTGAGGTTTTTTTGTGTGTGTTTTTCAGTTTTTCACACCCCTGTGGCCCCATTTCTTCATCTTCCTGTAGCTGCCAGTGATCCATTTGCAAAGCCCCCAGTTGCTCAGCAGTGACAGGATTAGCCTGGGCTGTGCCCATGGTGTGCCAGGCACAGAGCTGGGCCCGTCCCTGCCCAGCTCAGGGGCTGCTGCAGTGTTTGAGGAGCAGGCAGGAGATCCCCAGCCCTGCAGAGCTCCCTTGTCTCCCAGCACCCCGCTTCTCCCTCCCCCTTCCCTCCTCTATTGCTCTCTCTTCAGGCAAGTGACAGAAAGGATAAAGAGCTCAAATTGAGTGGGTGGGAGAAATCGGCCCTGCTCCTCATTTCAGTCTGAGCATGGAGCCTCGGGGAAGAATTTCGTCCAGGAATAAAATGGACTCTTTCAGCTTAGTTAATCCACCCTGCCCCCTCCCTCTGGGGCAAGAAAAATCGTGAGGGGACAACTTTTCTCCTGCCTCGTCCCACCTCCAGTGGCCCTTCCCTCCCTCTGGGTTTATCCAACAAAGGCACTCCAGAGGCTGCAGTGGGAGCTGGGCTAGTGAAGGGGACAGCAAAGCTACTGGAAAGCTGTGAGCAGCCCATGGTTTTGTAATGGCTCTGAATTCCCAAGAATCATAAATCTGGGAAGGAATCCCAGTTGCTACATAGCCCAATTCCCAAGAAGGAAAAAGGCAGTGGAGATGCAGATGTTCCAACAGTACATTTGGGTTATTCAAGGCAAAAAAAAAAGGGGATGATCAACTCAAGATCACTACCTGAATTCCCAGAATCTCTTCAGTCTCTCATCCTTTGGGTGGCTTATGCATTTGAACTTTGAGTGGATTTGAAGGGCTGCAGCCTCTTATGTTCTCCTGTTTAACCAGGAAGCAATGAGCTCTGTGTGGGTTTTGTTTACCTGTGGATGTCCACCCCAAGGATGTCACTGGGACCTGCTGTCTGTGTGTGTGTGGCCACTGGAAACTCATCCAGCCACTAAGTGAGGACAGCCTGGGATGCTGCAGGAGCAGCAGGTGGAAATGTGGAAATGTTGATTGTAGTGAGGAAACACCAGGAGAATTAACTTGCTCTCAGTTGTCAAGATGATTCATGCTGGAATAAGCATCTGGGATGAGAAAATGGAGTGTGTTTCTGAGTGCAACTCGGATAAATAGATTGAGGGGCTCTTTCTGCTGCATAAGGACTGGTTTCCTGCCCCACGTGCTCCATGTCAGCTGCAGATTTGAGCAGTGTTACCTGCTTGGGTCTGGCATTTCCTGCAGTTACTGTGAGTGTCTGAAGCTGTTTTGTGGCAGGTGGGGGGGATCTGGGATAGTTTTCCAAGAGGAAATGTGACTTCAGACTTGCACTTAACGTGCTTGGCAAGTTTGCTCTGTTATTGTCTCGAAATGCTTTCTGCTCTCTTCTGTCAGGTTCCTTAACTATTTAATTCATCTCTGGCATTTATGTCTCCTCTCAACATTATGGCAAAGCCTCTTACAGAGATTATCACACCTCTCTTACACCAGCTTGTGCTGGATCTAGCTGAGCTTTGCCTTCTCAAGGAAGCAGATGTGACATTTGGCAAGTGTATCATTCCTTCAGGTTCGTGTTCCCTGTCACCAGAGGATGCTGAGCCAATTACAGTATTTGCTGCAGGTGAAAAGGCAAAAATGCTTCCAAAAAAGCTTAATGCCAGTTGCAGTTCTCTTTGGGAAAGCACTGGCTGGATGCTGACAGGCTGGGTGTTTAAATAGAGCAGGATTTATTCCTCTGGGGGCCTGGGCAATTTAGACACCTCTCAGACAGAAGCAGGGATCAAACAGCCAGAGTCAGAAGAGGGTCTGGCAGCACCACAGGTGAGTAGGAAAACCACAAAAATGTGTGTTTCCCCACACTCTTTGCCATGTTCTGCATATCTGATTCTGAGCTGAATGGAACTAGAGGCATCCCCTTCCTCATTCTGCTCATATCTCGTTATGAATACAACCCACAGACTTTAAAATAGGCAGCCATGGAAAATTCTCCCTCTGAACATGATGTGTGTCAGACAAGAATCACAACCAGGAGGCAGAGGGGTGCTGAGTGAGAATGGTGACATTATTTCTATTCCAGCAACCACTTGGCTGCTGAATCCTGTGTTTTAAGCAGCAGAGGTAGAAAACCCTTTCAGGAGCTAAGGCTGTGTTAGCACTGTTCCTGACCTGTCTAAACATGGAGTTAGCAGTTGTGTGGGTGGGAGAGAAGAGACAAAATTTGAGTCTGGGACCCTCCACTTATTGGTGGTGATAATTTGGGATTCTTTCTCATAAATTTAAACAGAGTAACTGGAGTAAAGTACACACTTACAGTGTCCTCCCTGTTCCCAGCAGCCACAGAGAGGCAAAACTCCCTGGTGGCACAGGGAAGGGCACAGCTATGGGAATAATCCCTGCTGCCCCTGCCTGCAATCTGCCTGCCCTCCCCACCTTCTTTGTGGGAGTAGGAAAGTGTGGTTTGACTGTGGCAGCGTTCCTTGGGAAGAGCCAAAAGCCCTGAAGCTTGTGTAAAGTGCTTTGTTGGTCAGAGCCTCTGTACAACACCCGTGTTCAGGTGTAAGCTGCTGCCTCAGCACCTTGCTGAGAGTTCCTGAGGCTCCTGAGAGCTCCTGCCTTCACCAGGCTGCTGCAGCACCTGCAGTGCTGAGCTTTGGGCTGAGCCACCCCATCCTCACCCTGCCCCTGCTCCAGGAGGGACTGGGGGACGGGGTCTCACCCACCCTGTAGCGCTCGATGAGTTTGAAGCCCACGACGTGCTGCAGCTTCCTCAGGCAGATGGGACACGGCTCCAGGGGCCGCAGCAGCGCCTCGTCCAGGCTCAGGGCGCCCTGCATGATGCACTGCAGCCAGCGGCACGTCCCCAGCCCCATCAGGTGGCAGATCTCGTGACAGGTCACCTTTCAGGGAGGCAAAGAGCACAGCAGTGCATGGTCATGCCTGTTTCTGCTGCCCCCTCCTCTTCCTCCTCCGCTGTTCCACATTCCCTGCTCGTCTAACCAACCTCTGGCTCAGCAATGGAACTGCTCCAGCCCAGGCTTTTCCAAGGTGATAAGAGAACCTGGCTGCCTCTTCCCAGCTCTGTGTTTGTGGAGAAGGAAGGGTGGATGTGGGTGAGGCAGATGTGGGGAGCCCTGTAGGCAGCGTGTTTGGAGTTGTGGCAGTGCTGCTGTTGCTCTTCCCCAAGGACAATGTGGTGTTTGGAGGTTTTTTTGTTGTTTCAGGGTTTTTTTAAGGAGGAAAAGCAGTCCCACTGGGGCCTGAAAAGAGCAACACAGCCTGTGTGAGAAATGTGTAAGAAGCTATTGGCAATAACAGATCTGGGTCCTTCCAGAACAGACTCCATCAGCATTTGTGCCAAAGCAAAAAACTGAGCTGGAGTCAGCTGGCCAAGCATGACTGCCTTGGGAATTGGCAGCTGTGGAAAGGCTGAGGATGGAGGATTCCTCTCCTCCTCCTGTTGCCACTTAATATCATTTGAAATTATTGCAGGAAGAGACCTGAAACTAGAAAATCCTGAGCAAATACCATGGGAGCAAAGGGAAATGGCTTCAAAGGTGCTGGTGGGACTGCTCTGTGTGGGCCAGCTTTGGGAGGAACACTGGAAGCAGAGCTGAAATATGACAGATGTTGGGATGAGGGAGGACAGCACTGATGCAGAGGATGTGCAGAGGTGAGGGGGGTTTAAGGGCATCTGCATATGATGTGCAGACTTGGCTGAGGTGTTACTGTCATCCATCCACGTGGCAGGTCTGGCACAGGGACCCCTCCCCTTGCAGGTACCACTGTCTGAGGAAGACAGAGTCACCCTCCCTTAGTCACACACAGCTCCACAGGTACTCTGATTAACTTCCAAATACTCTATCAGCCCTGCTGTGCCTGACAAGCAGAATGCTCAGGATTATGAGCCTGGGAGCTGGGCAGAGTTGTTTCAGTGCTGCTTCATGACACAGCCTGGTTTAGTGGAAGGTGTCCCTGCCCATGGCAGGGGTTTGGGACAAGATGCTCTTTAAGGCCCTTCCAAACTGAACCATTCTGTGAAGAGATAAGGCCTGCAGCAGCCCCATAACTGATGTCATTTGCTCCGGTGTTGAGGGGAGTAGGAATTGTCTCTGCAGTGCCCTAAAATACAAGCTCTCTATGTCTGAATTTGGTGTGGATTTAGCTGTGACTGCCTGTGCTTCTGGGAGCAGAGTCTCATGGCAGCTTCACTGGGCTGAAGCTCAGATTATGCCCTGGCCTGAAATATTTAACCCTGCACAGGAAGAAACACAGGTGGAGGAGATTGTGGTCCTACCTTACAGCACTGGACCATCTCCTGGGCACTGAACTGCAAGGTCCGGTCTCTGCCCTCCTTGCTGACTTCACTCAGCTCTTCCTTCTGTGTGGGTGGGCTCAAGCTGCTACAGCCAGCCTGGGGGAAATCCCCAGAAAACCTGGCAAAGCTGCAGACTCCCACTTCTGTGAAGAGAGGGGAGTACAAGTCAGGCATCTGCCCTTTTACAACTGTCTCTCACCCTAAGCAGCATGAAAATACAGCTGTGGGAGCAGAGTCCAGCTGGGCACACAGGGTGTGAGGTTGGTATCACCTCAGTCACCTCTGTCTGGATCAGGAGCCCTGATCCCCCTAATTTTAAACTGAGAAAATCAAGTTCCTCTTATCAGGGATTGATTAACATGTTAAGGATAAGATGTGGCCATTCCAGTCTCCCAGGGAAGGCTTTTGGTATAGTGCTGCCTAATTCACATGCTGTGCTAGGTCATCACGGGACACCAATCCCACCTTGTCCTGGCAGGAATTTGCTGAATGTGAAGCTCCAGGTCTCACATGGGTAAAGGTCCAGCAGAGTGAGTCCAAGGACACACAGGGCATCCATGGGCTTGTTGTTCTTCAGGAAATTCAGGATCCCATCTGGACAAATAACAGGAGAGATGTTAATTTAAATGAAGTATCCCTGGAAGGCACAAAGAGCCAGAATTTCTGCTGCTCATGGGGAGGAGGATGTGATCCAAGCCACAGGCAGGCAGAGCTGCTGGATTCATCATCTCAGGGGCAGAACCATGGCTGTGTAACTCATCCCTCAAAGCAGAGAAGACTTAACTTTGGAAGTGGTGCTGAGCACAGAGTTAAAACAAAGCAGAAATGCAGGTGAGTTCAGTACTAACCCATGGAAATGAGCACCTGGGAGCAGAATTCTCCTAGGGGTGTTTCAGAACTGATCTGGAGCAGCCCCAGGGCTGCAGTGCTGGGTCTGTGCTGAGCATGTGCTGCCCGTGGTACCTGCAAACAGCTCGTTCCAGGTGGATGTTTATGCAGTGCAAGTTTGGCAGCTGGCAAACCTGCTCCCCTGGGGAGCCATGTGACACTTGAACCCAAATTTCCTATCATGAAAGGCCCGTGAGTTCTCCCCCTGCACCACCCAGGCCAATAATTTACTTTGGCTCTGGACAAGGGATGGGAGAACTCGGACTGCACCAAATCAACAGAGCCTTCCCGCAGAGCTGATCCCATCGCTTTGCAGAGCTGGACCTGAACATAATAGCACTGAAAAATCCAAACAGCAGAGGAAAATGTGATGAAAGTCACTTTGTTTTTTATTCCCGTTTCCAGCCTCAAAGCTCTGGGCTTTCCATGGGAACAGGATTTCTCCCTTTTCACTCCCTTCCTCATCCCCTCCCTGCTCAGGCAATGAAGGGCTGTGTCAGGCATTTCCTACGGGAGAGCTGGTGCCCGTGTGCCAGGCTGGTGCATTTGTGGGCTCCCTGCTGCCAGGCCCTGCCTCACCTGCGTGGAGCTGCACCCTGTCCGAGTCCCGGCTGTGGCGGAAGCAGCAGTGAATGGAAGAGACTGGGATGGAGGGAAGGCACTTCACACGCAGACCCAGGAAGAAAGACTCCACACAGCTCTGGAGGGAATCCAGCAGCGAGAGCCCCGCGGGCCCTTCGATTAAGTCTGAGGAGAGAAGCTCATTATCAGTCCCTTAAAGCCAGGGTGAAATGAACAGCAGGGTCTGAAGGGGTTTTGTGGGACTGGCCACAGCAAATGGGCAGGCTGGCTCATTCTGGAGGTAATTGCCTACTTGGGGATGTGGTGGACACCTCTGGGTGGTTATGGGTATAGAAGAGAAGAGGGAGCTCTTCCTGAGAGGTTGCTCAAGGCATTAGTGTGCTCTCATTAGCAGAGCAGATGTGCTGTAAGGTTGTCTCCTGTTTAAGTTGTGCAGAATGATTAACGTGGGAATGGATGGCTGTGTTTAATGAACCATCAGAGATAGGCCTCCAGAAATGCTGGTTTTTCCAGCCTTGTTTCATATTTTGATATGCATATATGCATAAGTTCACAGCGAGCCTCACCCAGGGGCACACATACCATTTATATGGCAGGTCTACCATCATGGCTTGTGACTCTGGACTAGGAGCAGGTCAGAGCCTAGCCTGGTACACTTTTCTTTGCTATGGCCATTGCATTTGCAGGTGAGTCCTTAGAGGAGGCTGTTAGCAGCACTCAGCACCACCCGCTGCCCCGCTGTGTCTGTCCAGGCAGCCCAGGGAAGATTCCCCCGTTACCTATAGGCTGCAGGTAAATGTGCTTCCGACAGAAGTTCTGCTTCCTCCTCAGCATGGCATGGTAGAAGGTCTCGAAGTCCTCGGGGGCATCGGGGTGGCTGAGCAGCCAGTCGAAGGCCGTGCGGATGAGCAGCGTGCAGAACAGCGTCCGCTGCGGGTTGTACGCCTCGGACAGGAACAGCTTCTCGGCCCTGGAGAAGGCTTTGGCGTAGAGCTCCTGCAGCGCGGGGTTGGTGGAGATGAGCGCGTCCTTCAGAGCGCGGGGCCCGAAGCTGAACTCCTGCGCGTGTTTGCACTGCAGCATGGCGGGGCTGCCGCGGCACCGCCTGCGCCAGGGGACAAGGCGGCCGTCAGCGCCCGGCCTCGCCGGGGACGCGAAACCTCCTCCCGCCCGGCTCTCCCGGCAGCGTGCTGCGGCATCCCGGAGATGGGAGCCCACAGACAATCCTGGAGCCCTGCGCTCCGGGTGGCAGTGGCGCTTGCGGAGCTCTCCGCATCCCCCGCGCCTGTCGCTGGCTCAGGGACCCTGTGCCTGCAGATGATGCTCAACAGTGCACAGCCCCCAAGTGCTGCTGCGTGTCTGGAGTCAAGCAGATGGCTCGGCTCGTTTGGGGGCTTTTTGGTGCTCTGTGCTGAAGCCCCAGTAAGATGGGAAATGCCTCTGAGTGTTGTGCAACTGGTTGCACTGGGCCTTGTAGGATGTGGGAAGGTGGTGCTCCTATTTGCTTGGGATAAACCACACTCCTGGGAATAGATCCGTGCCAAGAACTAAGAGGTCGATAGTGGTCTTTATCTGTTGATCAGAAGCCTAAACTTCTGCCTTACCTGACACCAGTAAAAGCAGCCGTTCACTGTTGACAATTTCCTCTAACAGCTTTTAATCCTGGGTGTTATCCCAGGGCATCTGCTGGCTCCCAGTGCTGTTGTCAGGCTGCAGGTTTTGGGGAGGTTTGCCCAGCCAAGGTGGGAGCTGCTGTGCGAGGCTCGTGTGTGCTGGTGGTGCCTCCCCAGCAGGAATGCTCGGGCCCATTGCCATCGTGTCCCCTTGTGAAAAGCTTTGTGTCACACTGTGTTAGCATCAGCAGCGCCGGGGATGATGTCAAGCGGCAAAGAAAGAGCAAATGAAAGCCTGCAGCACAAAGAAGCTAATTTGGAGCATCCTGCAAAAGTCCTCTCCAGGGTCCTTTCTAATGGCAGCGTTCTCCAAAGCTGCAGAAGTCAAGCACCTATTTCCCACTGCAGTTTGTGCACTTGGGGAGGTGCCAGTAAGCACCTTGGGGAGAGGGAAAAAAAAGAGGGAAAAAAGCAGAGCCCCTGTGATTAATCTATGTCTGGGTTTTTCCAAAGACTGATTTTTTGTAAGGAGATCATGCCAAGCAGAACTGGAGCATTTTGGAGCAGTGCTTTGGGCTTTTTGCCCACCACAGGTAAGTGCTCCACCTGTACAGAGCAGAATGAGAAATTCAGGGTATGTATACACAAAACCACAGAATTTCTAGGAATAAGTGTTATCTTCTTCTAGGCAAGTTAATAGTAACTTAAAAGGAGCCAGACAAGCTTTCTGGGTGGATACCAAATGCATCAACTGCTGACCATCACTGCTCTAACAGCAGCATTCAATCACAGAAAAAAAACCCCACAGATTAAATATTTTAAGGAGGAACTGGTTAAGTCTATAATTTAAGTAGGTCTGCAGCCTAGTTCTGCCAGGTAAGTGGCATTCAGTGGCCCCTGAGGACAGCAATATGATTAAGAAAATTCAATATTTAAAAAAAAGTAGTACCAACATGAGCTGAAGCCTTTCCTCGTTTATGCAGAGGTGGTTTGCACTGTAAGAGGAAAAGTGGCAGCCCATTAAAATTAACACTGCATTCCTTCTCATCTAACCCTTGGGAAGAGCTGTGTGTGTACTGGTAGTCCTTAAAAGGGCTCATTTTGTGTGATCTTTTTTGTCTCTAAGGGTATGTAGCCTGGAGAGGGAGTGGGTAAGCAGTTTTCTTTCATTTTTGCAAGCTTTGTATTTCACTCACATTAAAGGCTGACAGCAGGTGGCACGGGGGAATCTGAAGTGGTACAAGCGCCCTAATCCAGTGAAAGTTTAGGGAAAAAAAAAATCTGTGATACTTTCTCAGCTCTTCTTACTGCCAAAAATTGTCCAAATTGCTCCAGCTGGTTTTTACAGGGAGCAGCAACAGTTTGTGTGAGGTTGCTCTGTACTCTGTGACACAAATCCCTGCACTTCTGACTTGTTTCCAGATTTGGGAGGACAAAGTGAGAGTCTGACCCCAGCAGGTCATCAGGAGTTCTGCCTGGGATTAGGGTGAAGATTTGCCTTTTCCTAATGGACAAGATTTCATTTGTTCTGCACAACTTTTAAACACAAGGATCATTTTCCTGGAGATTGCAGAACTTTCACTGGGAAACTCTTAGCAATATTCAATTCCCCAAGGATGTGATCCCATGAGCTGCTGCCTGCTTAGTGCTCCCAGGGAAGCCAGGAAGGAGACTTTGCCCTTGGTCCAGGTTGAGACTGATCACATTAAAGGATTTAAAGTTTAAAGTTTCTGGAAGCATGAGCTGCCTTCATTAATGTTCTGGGCAACAACTGGAGTGTGGGTCGGGGGAGGAGCAGCTGGTTACAAAATGTGTGGATTTTTCTGTGCTAAATGTGAAGCAGCAAAGAGTGGATGTATGTGACAGCAAATACAATGAGTGCACAGTCTTGCAGTAAATGTTCCCCCCAGGGTCCCTCATGGCACAGAGTGGGAGCCCAAAGCTATGGGATATACATTGTTTCCCAAAGCTTCCTAAAAGGGGACATTCACCCAGCTCCAGACATTCCCAGCTGTGACCATGGGTGTTTTGTGATGTTCACCCTGCCCAAGGATGTCCCTGACGACACTTTAGTGGTTCAAAAGCTCAGGCCCAGGGATTCATTTGCAGGAATTCAGTCTGCAGTGACATGTGCCTCCTTGTCCTGGAGAGTCTGGCTTTGCTTCCAACAGAACAGCAGCAACCCATTACACTCTCCAAATTCAGGACAATTACTTCTCTTTAGTAAGCTTTTCTAAAATATTTCATTGGAGAATATTAATGCTTCAGAAAATTTTTATGGACCAACTTTAATGGTTGAAAAAAGCAGCTCTTTTACACCACTAGCCACAGTAGATGTTATTTGTCTTGGTCTAATATATGGATATGGTGTTTCATTAACTGAAGCAGAGCAACAGGGCTTTATAACTTTTAGCTCTTGTGCTGAGGGTGCCTGGTGTAACTCCCTGGGGCAGTGCCTCAGGAGGGAAGGGCACTTTGGCTTGCATAGTTTCTTTCCCAACTCAGTTTTTAAGAGGCCAAGGTGGAGATGAAGAAGTGAAAGCACCAATGCATCCTTCTGCCCTTCAGGTATTTTGGAAGATGTCCTGCCTTTAAAGAAGCTAATTTGGCCCCTTGTTCAATGACAAGCTGCAGGACCTGACCAGCAAGTCCTGGGAAGGAGAAAGTAACTCCTTTTGTTTAAAATTCTAATAATTTGTAGTTGCACTTGGGGAAATGCTTTAAGCAAGATAATAATGTAGAGATCTGCTGCAACTGGAGGCACTCTCCACATCCACTTCCATGCCATTCTCTATTGTACTGTCAGGAAAACATCCTGTTCCCAGTGCACCTTCTGTCAGTCCCTCTCACAGCCATTTGCTAACGTTGTCATTCATCCCAAACAAGGAGCATCTGTGTTGGACCATAAGCAGTCCATGAAGGTTGGACCTGATGATCTTGGAGGTCTTTTCCAACCTCAGTGATTGCACAATAGGAAGCAGCAATGTCCCTGTGTGCAGGATGGAAGGTGTGCTTGTGCTCTGGCACCTGCAGACTCCAGGGGAGGGAAGGAGCCTGTGCTGGGAGTCTCATCCCCTTCATGGAGACCCTTCTCTTTTTCCTGTTATTTGCATATTTCATATTGTCCAGCATCACATCCACGCAGTGCAGAGGGGACACAAGGAACCCAAAGGTTTTGGCACTGGGCTCTTGCTGTGTTCCTGGCAGCAGCTTTTTCCAGGGATTGTTGTTGTAGGACCCCCAGTTGTGGCCTTTCTGCTTGTGGTGCTCCACAAGGCAGGAGCTCCAACACATTCTCTGTGTCTGGCTTCCAGCACCTCTCAGAGGTTTTAGATCAGATTGGGCACGTTACACAAACCTGTTTACTATAGAATCTGACAAATTTTCTTTTCAGGGCGAGTGTTTTCACAAGAAACACCCCAAAATCCAGGCTCAGCACATGTTGCCTGAGCAGTCTGTACACTCCCTTTCCCACAGTAACCTGTTAATGTGCTTCATGTGTAATTTTGGTTACTCATAAATTATTCTCTTTGCAAATCAGACACATATAAATTATTCTCTGTAATTGAAAATTACCTATGAATTATTCTGTTTGTAATTCATAGATATGTCATTTACTCTCTAATATATTGACACTGCTTTCTTGGATGGATATGCCTGGGGCTAACAGGGTGATTCTCAAAGGCCGAGGCAATATCGTACAGTGTGAGTTCATTTGGGATATTCTGACAAGACAGGGATGGTCTTGTGTGCAGAAATTCCATGTTGTGCAGGTCCAGAAAGGGCATTCAGTGCATAATGGATTTATTTGGTATTGTATAGAATTTGACCTTAACATTACAGAGATTGTATTTTTTTAAATTTTTTTTTTAAGCTGGTCATTCTGAAGTTATTTATTTTATAAGCCGACTTGTAAGTAATTTATAACTCTGACTCTCCCATGGGCACTGCAGGTTGCAGATGCACAGGAGATTCCCTCTGTTCTCTTCCCCTCTCAGCTCTTGTGAAGTATTTGGAGGCAAACTGACTTAACTCAGCTCTTTGGATGTCAGAGGGACATTAGCAGGGTCTCTTAACGCTGATTAATTACGTTTGCTAGGTGCTGTACTGTAAACAAGCAGTGATAGTGCAGAAAATTCATTGCCAGTCAACAGAAATGAAAAGCCCAGAGCAAACATAATGAGCGATAACTAATTATCAACACATGCCCCAGTTGCTTAATAGCTCTTTCCCTGAGATTTGCACTTAGTGTCTGCTACTGCTGCTCCAGGATCAGCCTCTCCTTCCCAGTGCTTCCCAGTATTGCACCAACAACAGCCTGAAAGCAATTTTCTCAATTTATTTGTTGACGTGGATAGAAAGAGATTTTTCTTGACTGAGAAACTCTGCTCCAAATAAAATTCTTGCTGGTCCAGCTCCTTCCTCGAGGAGCTCAATACAGCTTCTCACACAGAGCCAGGCTCAGCTTCTGGGATCACACCAAATCTCTTTGGCCAGGTTCAGACCTGAAATATGAGTATTTTGAGATACCCAGCAGTTTCCATAATCAACCCCCTCTGCTCACAGAGAAAATCCACTCTGGCCCTGCTCAGCCCTCTACTTGCACCCCGTGGAGCTGTGGCATCCTCTGTTTGCTTGGCATTAAAGGGCCACAAAGCACTGAGTCAGATCTGTGTGTGTTCCAGCCCACAAACTCAGATAAAGCCTTCTGGCCTCACTTAGTGCCAGATCCCAATAATATTTGTGTGCCGTGTCTCTAGAATGTGTCTGTGGCTCAGAAACAGATGGTCTCGAGAAGAGTCATTCCTGGTGCTGTGGAAACCTTCAGGGATTCACGTGTGCATTTACCAGGAGGAGAATCTGCCTGTCCTATTGGAACTGTGATTGATGTGCTACTGCTGCAAGACTCAGTCCTGGAAGTTTGTCCTCCCAGGAATCTGCCTCATTAATTAACTTGGACTGCGGGACAAGTTACATGGACAGCTCCACAATATGCAAAAAAGGTTTACAAGGTGAAAGACAAGATTTGTAAAGGTCATTAAATACCTAAGATGGAGGCAGATGCTTCCTTCTGTCCTTATTTAAATATTCTTATTAAAGTGTTCTTAAGTATTTAAGAACACATACACATCCGGTTTGCCCTTGATTTTGTTTTATGTTAAAGCCTGCTCTCCCAATACACTGTACTTCATTTTAATATGTACTGAGGGCATACATTATCCCTTGTTTCTGCCTTCTCTTCTACAGATTTTATTTATTCTATGCTCGTACAAAGCACTACCCTATTTTTCAGTGCCTGCTGTTTGAGGCTCTCGAAGTGTCACACAAACACTGATGAACTTCTCTGTGCTACCCTTTAGAAAGTAAGCTGGCAGTATGTGCCTTTCCCCCTCCTCCCCCTCATCACCCGTTTCTTCACCATTTTCATTGTTTTCTCTGTTCGTTTTAGTCTGGTTAAACCGCCTGCGATGCTTCTCCCAAGCACACACGTGAATGAAGGGCTGGCTGTGCTCTCCTTCCCTGGCTCTGACATGAAATAATCCTCCACAATCCATGTCTGCGTGCTGTGCGCTTGCTAACCAAAGACCCAAAAGCACCGAGCAGCATCTATCAGAGCTGTACAACAAACGTAGCACTGCAGAGATACCCGAGCTCTAATCACTCACGGCTCCAGGCACTTTGCTCTTCATCATACTTGTCTAGACGGACTAAATGGTCTCTGCGAGACAACCCCAGTGTTAGCCAGGAAAGCGGCTGCATTTTCCATACGGGTGAACTCCCAAACAGGTATAAGCTAAGGGTGGGAATTCCCTGGAGCACGGGCGTTATCAAAGTGGCTCATCCCGCGGTATAAAGGCACGGGAACGCGGTGCCTCCTCCTCCTCCCAACACATCAAGCGCTTTTTAAGTGGTGCCGCCAGGTCGGGGATGTTTGTGGGCATTTTATAGCCAAGGAGAAGGAGGGGGTTCCAAGGTATTACTACGGTCAGCATGGCTTGGGGGGGACAGAGAGCCCAAATCCACGATTTCATAGGGGCCGGCTGTACCCTGATCACCAGCCAGCTCTGCCGGCCGGAGGGTTCCTGCGTGCTCTGGAAAGGCTGCAGATGCAGGTGCTGCTCCTGGGACACCTGGAGACCCCCGGCCCCGCTGATGTGGAAAGGGGGCTGTTGGTGCTGGTCCCCGGTGCGGGAATCCCACGGGGGGTGTGCAGAGAGGGAACAGGTCCCCCAACACTCTGGGACCATGCACCAAGCATGAACACCGAGCTCAGCCCCCGGCACCGCAAACCCGCGGCAGGGTGCACCAAGAGTGCCCGGGCAGGACCCCTGGAGCCCGTGGGGATGATGCCCGGAGCTCTGTCTCTAATCGCCGGCGGGACACGTCCCAGTCGCGGTCACCAGCCCCCAGAGGGGGATGTCCTAAGCGTGACCCGCCGCCACCGGGGGACGATGCCCCGAGCACGGCCACCATCACCCGGGGAGCGATGCCGTCGCCGGCAAAGGGCTGCCCAACACCCCGAACCCGGCCACACTCACCCGCGGAGCGGTGCCCGTCGCCCGGGGGCGATGCCCATCGCCCCGAGAGATGCCCCAGCCCGCCGGGGGGGTGCCGCCGCAAGCCGGGACCGCCCGGACCCCCCTTCCCTCCTGGCCGTGCCCTCCCCCGAGGAGGCGATCCCGCGACCCCTCTGACCCGCCCGGGGGGACAGGACAGGACTCACCGCTCGCCGGGCCGGGACTGCGGAGGCCGGGAGGAGCGGCAGGGCCGGGGCACCCGGCTCGGGGCTGGCGAGGCGGAGCGGAGCCCGGCAGCAGCGGCGGCGGCGGCAGGAGGAGCAGCAGGAGGAGGAGGAGGAGGAAGAAAAGGGGGAGCAAAGGGGGGCTCGGCCCCGGCGCCGGGAGCCCGCGGGATTCGCCGAGCGGCCGCCCAGAGCCGCCTCCTCCCGGGGCGCGGGGCAACCACCGGGGAGCGCCCGCGGCGCCGGGCTGGGGGAGCGGCCGGGCCCGCCCGGGGCGAGGGGACTCGGGGGCGGGAGGGGACACGGGCTGCGGGGACGGGACACGGGCTCCGGGAGCGGCGGTGGCGGCTGCGGGTCCCGCTCAGCCTCTGGAGTCTGGGAGGGGAGCGGGAGCGCAGGTAGCCCCTCGTTTTGGGAAGCGCGTTCCCTAAAGAAGCCGGCGCTGAGCAGCGCGGCAGTGCCGGGGGGTGGAAACCCTTTAATCTGTGCTCTAATGAGAACTGGGCGAGGAGCAGGTGTCTGGGGACTGGTTGTGCCGGTGGCTGGTGGCATCCCCGCCATGCGAGCTGTGTTTGCATTCGCCTTGATGCCTCGCTCACGGCATCGCTCCCATATGACCTGGATGCATTTTTGTGTCCCACGATGTCCTTTAATTCGGGAACATTATCTTTTTGTGGAAGGGTTAATTACATTAAGGGAATGGACCTCTATTGCCGTTTCTTCATGGTTTCATTTTTGCCTTTCATGTTTTGATCCTCTTCAGTGCTTTGATCCCTCATTTCTGCCATTCTGGATGGGAGGAAAGGAATTCCCCGGCTGGGACTCAAGCATGTCCCTAAGTGACATAAACTGAAATTAGGAAAAAAGTATTTTACAATACTCAGGAGCTGTAGTAGTCCTGGAAGCCCGAATGCCATCTGCACCTCCAGCACAACCACGGGCCTTAAAAGGGCCAGTAGAATGTCCTGCCAGAGCCGCGGTGGCCACGGGAGCGGGCAGATGACCACGGGCCGTGCTGCAGGGTTAGCAAGCACCGGGATGAGACCATCACTGCTGCAGCCTGCGTGCCCGGGACCTGCATTGCTCTGAAGGCACTGGCAGCGTCGCTGGTGAAAAATTGCCCTCATTTGGTGCTCTCATAATCAGGCAAAGGCAGGTGCACGGAGCGCGGCATGGGGAAACCCGGACTGGATTGATCCCGGAGTACGGAATGCATTCAGGAAAAACCCGGACTGGAATTTTCCGGAGTACGGAATGGATTCGGGTTGGAAAACCCGGACTGGATTTTTTTCTGGAGTACGAAATTGCCTCTGAGAAAAACCCGGACTGGATTTTTCTGAAGTATGGAATAGTTTCCGGGGAAAACCCAGACTGGATTTTTCCCAGCGTACGGAATGGATTTGGGAAAAACTTGGCACTCGAGGTTTTCCATGATTCCCTTGAGAAACCTGAGGCAGCTGGGATTGGCAGCAGTGAAGGACAACTCCCTTCCCTCTGGAGGAGGTGGCAGAAGAGGAGAGCAGCAGGCACCTTCTGGAAGGTGACAGAGTGGGGCATCAGTGTCCCTAAGGCAGCACCAGACCAGCAGCATTGTCCCTCTCTGCTGTGTCCTGGCACAGTCCAGGCTCTGTTGGCAGCTTGGGGAGGAGCTTTGATGAAAACAAATGTTTGGCTGGTGCTCCTGTAGTGCCACAGACTTGAAGGTTGAACAAACAGAGAGAGCCCAGCCCCTCTTTGATTAGTGAGTGCAATCTGCTGCCACAGCTGATGCTGGGGAAGAAGATAAGACAGAGAAAAAGAGAACAGCTCTGGAGTGAAGATGAAAACACTGGGCAGAAGATCTGTGGGCGGATGAAAGGGAGGCATTTATCTGCAAATAAGTTGCTAGATCAGGCTTCATGTGCTTCTGGGCAGCTTCTAGTACTATGGGCTTATTCAGAGCTGGGAGTTTTGACAAGAGTCAGAGACTCTTGAGACACCAGCCCACGTGTCTGGGCAGTGGCTGGTCCAAGTCTGTCTTGTGCTAATCTAAGGAAAATTTGGGGGTCTTCTTCACTTTTTACCATTGATTGTGTCTCTCTGTAGGAAGCCAGTTGCTCCATGATTCATTCCCACGAGAAAACATGATTTCAGGTCCCCAGATGGTTGCAGAGGCAGAAGAGGGGGCAGATAGATATTTTTACAGCCAGGAGAATGCAGTTTCAGTGTACAAGTTTGGCCTGCCTTAGAAGATCTGGGGAATATACAGAATGATTGTTTATTTATTTATTTTCGTGATTGTCTTCCTCTTGGCTCTGGATTAGGCCTTAGGAACACGGAGGAAGGAGAAGGCTGCTGCTTGAGCAATCCATCCCAGGATTTAAATTCATTCTGGTATCTGGTCTGTGTCTTCCCTGGGGTTCGGCAGAGTCCATTTATTGAGTCCAGCACAAATAGCTTTTCGTTTCCTGGTTTCAGAGGAGGTGTTAAGTAGGACAGATAAATTTGGGAATATTAGTAAGGGAAGAAGGGCAGCTATTTCTTTTGAAATAGATCTTTGATAATAGAATTTTGGGCAGAGCTGTGAAGAGCTGCCCTTTGTAGAGAGCTAGAGGATGAGATGTTTGCAGATAGGAAACTTTTTTCTGATTCCAATAAATTATTGGGCAGAAATGGATGTTTGGGAGCATTTCAAGCTTCTGTACATGCAGCCCTGTCTGGCACTGTGTCCTGCAGCATTTCAGCTCAGGGAGTGTCTTGCTGATGCCAACAGTTCAGGGCTGGGTCGTGTCCTGCACTGTCATCTCAGCCTACAGGAATTTGGGGACTGCTGTGTGACAGTGCAAATGGAGAGGTTCTTGCTGGTGGCACCTCAGTTTTAAGGTTTATCTGAGTTTTCCCTGAGATGCAGAGACCTCAGGTTTCACATGGTCTGTAACCTGAAACAGGCTCTCCCCTTAGGAGGGTGGTCTGTGACTGAGAGGCAAAGCCCTGCAACGCGCTGTCTGCGTAATTAAAACGCTGCAGTGAGATGAAATATGAGATGGAGAGCAGAGATAGTTGGAGGCACTGAAAAACAGAAGCATCTTTAAGTATTTTGCTGCAGAGGTGAGTGGAGAATTTGCCTGATTGTTTTCCCTGTGCTGTCCTTCACAGGTGACTCATGCTGGGCAGCCGGGTGATCACAGCACTGACCCAGACACCTCCGGATAACAGGACAGGTGTGGGCACTGAACCGAGCTCAGGCACAAGGCACAGGAGAACCACAGGGCTGCAGAGCCTTGAGTCAGAGCTCATCTCTGTCTCTTTGGGCTGATGAGTGGCTGTGATTTTTGGCTCAGAAGCCAACCACAACCCAGTTTGCTCTGGGCTGGGCGAGGATCTGCTTGAGCCCAGTGACGCTACAAAGGCGGCTAAAGGCCAAGTGCTGTCACTGGAAACCAACAGTGAATTGATACACGGGGTGTGATTAATGTGCTTTTTAAATGCATTCATGTCCTGTCGCACTGGCTGCGGCTCTGGTGTCACATTTGGTGTTCTCAGAACATTTATTAGCCTTACAGATCCCTTGATTATTGCTTTCTCTTTTATAATTAAGCCATGATACTCAGCATGGTGCAGCTTATGCAGTATTAATTCATGGCTGGCGTATTCTGCCTGTGCCCTAGGATAAGGCTAAATGCTGGCAGCTGGATTGCTCTCTGCACAGTTGCTATTCTGAAATTTTCTAATGTGATTATAAAAATCACATTCTGCTTGCATATGGGCAACTTGGGGCTCCGCACTGCCGCGAGCAGTGGTGAGGTGGGGTCTGACTTCCTCAAGAGGAGAATCTGTGCCCCTGGCAGTGCTGAGAGAAGGGGTTTCCTCCTGCCCCAAGTGCTGGCTGATGCTCTCCAGGTGGATGCTCTTAGCTCTGCTCCAGTGCTAATGCAGCCTCACAGCTCTCCACTCCCTGCCCACCCTTCCTAGGACATGCCTGTGAAAATGTGAGTCTTGCAAATGAGTTCTGTTTCACTCCTTTTTGTCCTCCTTTTCTTCATGTGAGAGTTAAGTAGAATTCAGGATTTCCTGCAAGGCTGCAGATCCACAGCCCCTTTCTGTCAGCAGCTGCTGCCGTGGATGTCGGAATAGTTTTCCTCCTGGCTGGTTGCTCCTGCCCCCAGAACAACAGTTTAACAGTTTGTGTGGCCATGTGGTGAAGCTGAAAAGGGAAAAAAAATAGCATTAAACATGTCTGGTTTATTCAGGTTTTTTTTTATTTTCCCTCTCCTGGGAACTAGTTGTAGGAGTGACTGCACTGAAGGAATTAGAACTTGGTGCTACTGGGAGGGAAATCTCTGGAATGACAGACCCAGTGCCCCAGCCACTGCTGGCCCAGAGGCAGCAGTTTGAATGCAGAATTCATGAGGTCTTTGCCAGGCTGGGTGTTGGGCCACTTGCTGTTTCCTTCGGGCAAATCCAAGCAGCTTTGCAGCCGCCTCCTCTGAGGCATGAGATGCAGCACAGGGTGGGCTCCAGCAGCTCTGCCCACATGACTGGTCTCCTGGAAGTGCTACCAAATTTCAGATGTGGAGACAAAATTCCAGCTGCTGAAGGGCAGTCACATCAGTGTCCCTCATGTGCTCTTCGTGGGCCACAGATTCCACAGTGGAAAGGCAGTTCCACTCAGCAGTGTTTGTGTCAGTGGCACACGTGCCCACACTGCTCAGGTTATTGATTATTGCTCAACAAACCATCTCTGCAGAGTCCTGACTGCTGATTATCTCAAAGCTTCTGTCTCAAACAAACGGTGCCAAGCCCTACGTGAAGGATGCAAAGCTGTAGTGCAGAAACTCTTTGAGCTCAGACGTTTCCATGGAGATGAATCTTTGATCTCGCTGAAATAAATAAAGGGCGGAGAAGATGCTCCCAAACTAGGGAGGAAAGCAAGGCTGATCCCTACGGGGCAGAAGTTCTCAACAGGAATTAGGGTGACAGGAGGCTTCTCTTTTTATCCCCTCCCTGACGCCGTGTCTGCGGTAGCGGGGAGACTGAGCGCACATGGAGAACGTGCCTTTCGTGCAGCCGCACCTCGGAGCTGCCCCAGCCAACGCTGCCCGAGGGACAGAGCTCTGCGCTGCGATATTCACCCCGCGCTGCAGCGCTGGGAGAGCAGAGACACGGGGCTTTAACACCAGTGCCAGGCACGCTCGTTTTCCCCACTCTGGTGAAGCGGTCTGAGGAATGAAAGCAGCCAGGAAAAGTGCTGTGTTTAGGGATAAAATATAGAGCGGGGGAGGAAATCACATTTTACTCTGGTGTAATGTGCAAAATAGAAGTGTTCGCTATGCTGACACGGGGATAGCGACCAAAGGCCACAGTCAAGTTGGCTTTATCCACACGGGTGAGCCTTGACCGTGCCAGCGACTCGCGTGTTCTTAGGGCTGTCGGCAGGATCTGCTACGGCTGGCACTGGAATTTGAGGCTTCCGTGGATGGAGCTGAAGAGGATTCATTAGGAAAGGGTATAATTAGCAGCAGTAGTCTCTGAGAAGGGGTAGCTGTGGTCCCAGCGCCCTGGCAGGGGCGCGGTGCTGGCAGCGGAGGTGGTGCCGGTGCTGGAGCTCCCAGAGCCGGGCTGGGCGCGCCTCTTGCTGCCTTTGCTGCTCCGCTGGGCACCCGGCCTCTGGCTTTCCCTGGGCACCCGGCCTCTGGCTTTCCCTGGCCACTTCGGATCTGCTCACGGGACAATGACGGATCCGTCCCTTTGTCACTGCTGCCAGCGCAGCCCCAAACAGGTTTTACTGCAGCGTGCGGGGTGAGAGAACTGCTGCCTGTAGCTGGTGCAACACTGGTTTTCCTCCTTTTTTTTTCTAAATAGTCTTCCTCAGATGCATTGAGCTGCCAGTTGTGCTAATTAGGGTCTCTCTACTCCAGGGGTTTTCATCTAGGCTAAATGGTGCTTAAATACCTTGGTCCCACCACTGCTTTCCCTGAGCAAGTGACCCCTTTGTGCCTTGCTGTATCTCAGGCTCCTGAACGACTCAACCATCATTTAATGGCATTTTAAATTTACAGTTTAAATACTTTATTTATGAGGATAAATGTCTTTTACAGATCTGAAAATATATCATCTTTTCCAAATACTGCTGAGAGCTTCTGTGTTGGACAAAGCCCACAGGTTCCCTTTAGAAGTCAACAGGTGGGGGATTTTGTTGATTTTGTTGTTTTTTCACATGACCCTCACTGAAAATACTGTCACTGGTCCCTGTTTTCAGAAATGGGCCATTTGGCTGAGAAATCTGTGCTGCTGTCTTACACACTACTTCACTGGGAAGAAGATATGTAGAAAGAGCATGCAACATTAAAGGTGTTTTAAATCAAACTCACTTCAACTGTTTCAGTGGAAGCTTTAGGGCTCTTTGTCAGAACTTAAAGCACAAAATACTCTGTTAGGTCAAAGTTAAGGTTACTAGACAGCATTAATGAAAACAGCCTTTTTGTCCTCAGTTCCGTGGACAAGACAGGATTGCTGTGCAGCCACAGCTGTTTGTCTCAAGGCTGTGACAAGCCTGTACCGATGCTGTCACTTAGCAACCACTGCCATTTGTGTTTTAACTGCAGCTTTTTTGTTGTTGGCACGTAATGAGAGTTGTAATCACGACATCAGTCCCATCAAGGGTGTTTGTTATTGAGAGTGATGGGTTTTAGGACTCACCTGTGCCCCAGATTATAAGGGCTAAATCAGAAGATTTCAAGTGTGGTGGCTAATGCAGCTTAATAAGGGTTTGTTTAGGAGCTGGCTTGGCTGGGCCAAGTCATGTTTCAAGATGTGCAGTCTGCATTCACCATCTGCCAGCCCTGGCTCTGCAGCTCCTCCGTGCTGGTCACAGCCCAGCCCAGAAGCTGCTTTGAGGCCAAAGCTCTGAGTGCAGAAATGAGGCACCAGCCTGGATGGGCCTGAGCACAGAAGCACCAGATCCCTGCTCCCTTCTTCTGACCCAGGGAATATGGGGTCAAGGGAGACTGGAAATGTGAGGAGTCAAAGACAATGAGATGGGACAACTGAAGATTGAAGGTGTCTCTATCTCTTAAGGGTAATTCCCACCTATATTTTGCATTGACAATGAGGAAAAAAGGTCAGACCTACAACAGTTCGAGCTCTAACACTCTACAGGATCTGTTACAGGTCATGGTTTAACACCTGAGCTGATCTAACCAAGCAATGTCTCTCAGAGAGGTGGGTGCACTCTCTGTCCCAGACACTGGGTTCCTGCTCTGGCATGGAGGCTAACAACCAGGCAAGTGAGGAATAACTTGGTTTGGATGGGTTTGTTTTGGAGGTAGAGATGTGAAAGGCATCTTTGCAGCCTTGTATTATGTTTATTATTATGTAAATAAACACTTTCAGCTGCTGTGCTCTAAAGCTGGGTATTGATACCACAGACAGAAACATTGTTTTCTTTAATTTCATTTTGCTTTAACTGAAGCTGGTGTGTAGCTCTGCAGGGACCCTTGGTGAGGGCTGCTCATCCCCCTTCCATGGGAGGTGGGATTTAAGAGAGCACCCAGGATGTGTTTCCTGGCAGCTGCACATCCCCAGCTCTGCTCTGCCTTGTCCAGAGGAGCAGGCTGCCCCTTGGAATGCCATTGCTGTGTGTGCTGGCTCCAAGGCTGAAGGCAGGACCTGTCCTGCCTCTGGAGCAGCACAGCTGATGCAGGCTGAGGTCAGGCCCTGCTGAAGTGCTGCTTTATTTCTCTGCAGAGGACAAAACCCACTCCTCTGAGGGGAAGTGAGACAGACCACAGAGCTGCTGCTACTGGTACGTTTTTCCATGGTAAATTGCTGAGTTCTGCAGTGAAGCTGGTTGGTGAGTTTCCTCTCTAATGCACACTGGTTTTTAGAAGCCTTGATGAATATGTATTGAAAGGTAGAGCAGATTTTATCAGAGGAGGACAGAAGGAATTGCAAAGATGTGCACAAATTGATCTGTAATCACAGATCATGTATGTCTAAGCTGAAGCAACAGTCCCAGACATTTATGGCCCATTTTTGACTAAGTTGTGCAATTAGTATAATTAGGGAAAGAATATTCTTTGTATTGTAAATGTCTAGTGTATTAAAGCAGAAAATTAACAGCCATTTCTTTGGCAGCTTTCATAAAGCCATTGTGAGTGCAGGGCTAAGCCAAAGATGCTTATTCTCTCCAGTGTCTGAGCAGTTAAAGGATAAATCCTTTCTTCAGAGCTTTGTTGAAATGTGTTGAAAAGCAACTCTAGGAATTTCCTACCTGTGTAGAGATCAGACAACACAACATTGACCCTGTGCAGATAAGGAGCTGAAATGAGCTTTAAAATTCTCTTCTTCCACAGCACCAGCCACCAGAGATACAAATTTTTTTTTAAGCTGTGATGTTTTGTGTCAATACCACCTGTATTGCTCCTGCCTGCTGTTCACAGCCCACTTAGAAACAAAGGACAGTCCTGAGCCTCGTTGCCCCTTGCATTGAGGCCCATGTGTGGCTACAGCCTCTGCCAGAATCAGCTCTGTGTGTAGGGGGGTGTTGGAAAACTCTCCGTGGTGCCTGCCTCCTGCAGGAACTGAGCACAGCTGCAGCTCTGATGGGATGAATGCTGGAGTTTCCAGAGAGATCCATCCCAAAATGTCCATAAGAGCAGGTCAGGCAGCCTCCTCCTTCTCTGTGCTGTGTGACAGGAGTGAACTGGTGGTACTTTCTGGAGGGACACCTGTTGTGCTGTGAAGTGGTGAACAGTGGCACTTGCTGAAGTGAATGCTCAGGATGCACCTGGGGGCAGCCTGAGCTGCTCAGAGTTGTCTCCTTGGGAGCCAAGCCTTCCCCTGAGGTGCAGCATGAGCACAGCTCCTTGGCAAGACTCACCACAGTGTGATTCTTAACCCAGCAGGAAGCTGTGTGGCTGGGATAAGGACCTTGTGGAGGTGCAAAAAAAAGTCTGGGTAGGTAAGAAGTGTATTTAAAGTAAGTTGTGAGTGTAAGCAAGTAGGGTAGGGCTTGTGAGAGTCCTCAGGTGTGTGAAGATGGGAATCCTAGAGAGGGTATCCCAGCCTGAGAGATGATGGACATCAGGTGTGTGTTCATAAACTTGGTACCTAAATTTCCAGCTCAAAAATCCCAGCCCATTGTTTTCTGTAGAAAGAAATGTGAGTTTTTTAGTTTGCTTTCATTTCCCTTAATCTCTCCTGTCCCAGGCATTTGTCCCACACACTGCCCAGATGCCCATGACCCTTCCTGTTACCAGGTGTGAGATGGCAGTGCCAGCACCTCGGTGTCAGTGGGACTCCACTGTCACTGGAGCAGCAGAGAAAACAAAAGGCCAAGCAGGGAGCTCAGAAAGGAGAGAAATACAGAGTCAGCACTGTCACAGAGCTGCTGGAGGTGGAGGGTTTTAATGAAAGAGGAAACAAGTCCTTAATATCCCTTCTAAAGATAACGAGCTCCCCCCAGTTTGTTGTACATTTGATTTTTAGTGTATAAATGTGACTTTGGACTGCAATTAGGCAGATGCTACAAACATAATGTCACCCTCACCCCAGCTGATTAAAAAGAAACAAGGGTTCCATGAAAAATTAATAGGTCTGGGAGTTGAGAGGCCTTGGTAATAAGCAGCGAGCTTTCCTTCTGTAACAACTCACTTTTTCAATTTGCTGATATCTGAATAATTCCTTGGAGTCTCCTAAACTGCAGAGCCCTGAAATGACAAGAATTCCAGTGCTGAATGGGAGGGAGTTGTTCACCCAGCAAGCTGCTGTCTCTTCTCCTGGAGCACAGCTGACCTACTATCCACACAGAATGCTGCTTTTGGAACAGTGGTGCCTTCACTAGGCAGGACTGCTGGAGCTCCACAAACACTCCACACTTCTTTAAAAGCACATCCCTGCTCTCTCACTAAAGCTTTCCATTTCTGAGATGAATGCAGTGGCAGGAAAAGGCCTGAATTTTAGTATCTTCTGTCTTTTGCCAGGGGTAGACCCTGCTCAGGTAGATTTGTGTGTCAGAAGCAGAGCTATTCTCTCCTAAAAACAGCTTCTGGTACAACACCCAAGGGCTCTGTCACACATAAAGCTGTGCATACAGCAATAGGCAAGTGGGCTGCTTTCCTCAAAAGGCACAGAGAAACCTTCAGCTTCAGCAGCAAAAGATCCAAACTACATCTCACCCCACTGTACTGCTGCAGGGAGGAGGCTGTACAAGTCCTTTCATTGCTTTAGATGCTACAGCCTCCACTGCCCTAAAATCAGTGTTCTGTTCCTGCCTCTCCTCAGGCTGCAGGAGGATAAAGGATGCTCAGTAACTCCTCAGTGCTGGAAGAGAACACACCATGGTTTGAGCTGCTGCTAAAGGTACTGTTTGGTTTGGGTTTTTTTTTCTAGGTTGCAGAAAGCTGCTCAGCACATAGCAGGATACTGGAGAAAGCTGCAAACCATGTTCCCCAAGTTTTTAAAAAACTGGCAGTTCTTTCTCAGCAAATCATGTTGCCATTCACACTACGGCTGCCAGTCTCTAATTGTTACCAAAACTAATCACAGATCAAATTCCTCTTGAAAAAGCTGTAGGTGTCAGTTTCTCTCAAAAGTTAGAAACTATCTGAGTACTTCAGGAATGAAAAATGGGAGCACTTGAAAAAAAATCAGCAAAATGGACTTGCTTCTGGCTTCAATTAAAACCAAAGTCAGCATGTTGGTGTCACTGCTGAGATCAAACAAGTCTGTGATCTCTAGGAGAAAATTTGTAATTCTAAGGATGATCAGCTTTTGACTCCTTAAATGCCATATTCTGCTCTAGAACTCAAAATGCACAAGGGAAGATGAGAGCTCTGTTTTTAGAATAAAATACAGAAAGGTCAAAACAAGTGTCCCTAAAAACCAGTCTCCATCAGTTTTAGCTACTCTGGCTCTAAAAGGAGCCTGCAACAGCTTGTTTTCAGTCACTCTTGTTTATTTAAAATGCTTCCTTATGTAGGCATGGTCTGGTGCTTTCTTAAAAGACAACAACTTTTAAAAAAAGGAACAAATGCCATTCTTGGTGTTTTTACTTTGAAAAAGAAATAACAATTTATTGGAAATGACACTTCAACAAAAAATATTCATCAGTATTAAAGCAAAGATTTTCTAACCCATTTAACAGCTAACAAAACCATCCTTCTCCTCCAGAAGGAAACTGCTTAAGCACTGCTCCTTCAGAGCAAGAGCTGTGTTCAGTAACAGTCAACTTCATTATCCTCTATGGTCCCCACGGCAGCAAGGATGTCCTGTAAGAGGGACTGAGGGCTTTCTTCCACATGGTCACTACTTTTATTTAGCTCATCATGTAGCTCCAGTAAGTCTATTGCTCCTAAAGCTAACATCATGCTCTCTGGATCTTGGAAATCCACCCCATCACCACCATCCATGGGGAAGTTCTGGGCCAGAGAACCCTGTCTTAGTGTCCTCTGTAACCAGGCAATGCCACGTCCTGCAGGGGAATCTTCAATCTCTTGTGGATTCTCCAAAGTACTCACGGGGTAGAAATGACCTCTTAAGCCAATCAGCACATCACAGGCTCTCTGCCCCACGGGTTTGTCACAGTCACACAAAGATCGGAACAAAAACTCAAACAGCTTTGCTCGACAGAACACCTGCAGCAGCTCACTCTGAGGGGTGGAACTTGTGACTGCAGAGGAGACAGGAGCATAGGGACATTGGGAAAGCTTGCAAATGGTCTGGCTACAGAAAACTTCAACCAGTTCCAAACCACCAAGTCTGACTTCCCAGTCTAAGTCATGCTCCACAGTCTGGATCACTCTGGAGACAAACTGCTCTGTATCTTCCAGCTGACCTGTGCAGCCTTCTCTCAGCCACGTGGTGAAGATGCTGATCACAGCCCTCCTAGGAAAGCCCTCAGAATCTGTTGACAAGATTTCCTGAAGCTTTGCTATAGTGCTCTAGATGCAAAAAGACAAAAGAGAAAGCACAGTGAGGAGAGGAACGTGCAAAGAAACAAGAAGAGCAAAGGTAAAAAATCTTGTCATCACTGGTTGTGCAATCTGCCTGCATGAACAGATAACTTGTGAAGAAAGTTATAAGCAGTACAGCAGGAAATTGATGGGTAGTTCTGCTCATGCAGAAGAAGTTATCCCACCTCTTTGTTATACTGATTGCCTATGACAGGTGACTCTGGAGCAAAGCAAGTAATGAAGGCCAGGTGTCCCACCGCAGTCACAGCACTCGCTCGCACGTAGCTCTCTGGATCCTCCAGCAGATTTTCTGTGAGCCTCAGCACCTCTGAGGACAGGAGACACTGCCTGAACTCCTTCTGGTCTGTAAACAAGAAAGCAATCCAGAGAAGTGGGACTTTATTCCCTCTGAGCATGAAGCTGTTTTCAATGCAAACAGTTCTTTGCCTCGTACAAGGATGGACACTGCCTGCAGGGACCACGCAGCTGCTCACCAGAGCACAGATGCTCTGTGTCAGACTCCCCCTCTCCCAGCAGCTTTTAGTCAAGCTCTGACAGACACTGGGACTTAGAAATATGCATTTACAGTTGTTTTAGCAGCAAGGAAAAACTTTCTGCAGGCAAGTGGGGACATGGTTTCAGCCTCATCAAATTTATGCCTTTGCTTCAAGGAGCTAAAAATAGTCTTCTTTTCCAGTTGTCAGGCACATGGCAGAGAAAACAAAAGTGGCTGGAGGGCAAAGTGCTAATGCAGCTGAGTGTGCTGGATACTTCCTTTGTGACCTGGGGACAACAGCAGTTGACAACATCCCCCTCTTCCAACATCGCAGAGCTACGGTAGGAAAATCAGCATTGCCTCAGTGGCTACCTGCTGCAAAGCCTGAGCCACCAGGAAAGTGGAAAATCAGTAATTAATCCCAAGTATGCAAAGGTCCAGGCCAGCCTCCTAAAGGCCAGCCCCCAGCCTGCTGAAAGAAACCAGACTGCTGCAGAGCAAACTGAAAACCAGAAGGTGTTCTCTGCCATTAAGCACTGTCACCTGCCTTGACAGACATGTCTCAACACCCCTCAGTTTGACTCACCAAAACTGCCATTAAGGCAGGTACAGCAATCTGAGTTCAACAGAAAGATCAGGATAAGCTTATTACTATTTTTGTCAGATTTTGATCATGATCTAAGAGTAAAAATCTTGACACTTCTTTCTTTTCTCAGCCTTCCAGTTACAGGTCAGAAGACGCTTCACCAGCCTGACTTTCACAGCTTTAAAAGAAATACTCCTCCAATCTGAACTGTTAAATCTTTGCACCTACCTCTCAAGCATTTAACCATGGCAGTGAGGAACTCCAAGGAAGAATCTCTTACTTCCCAGCAAGGACTGCACAAACGCTTCTGCAGCACCAGAAACACATCTATAAAAGGCAAGTGACAAACCTGAACAGACATGAAAGGCAACAAGCCTTACTGAAGCACTCACTGTACAAACTCTGCATCATTTCATCTGATACAGTCCCTTTTGCTGCTGCTGTGTGCTTCTCCCAGAGTTCTGCAAAGCACTATCTGGGCAGCTAAACTTAAATTCAACATAACTGTGAAAAAGTGAATCCAGTGCTTTGAGCAGGAAAAGATGGCAGGGGCAGATTTTGTATGTGCCACTGGCTGCTGTTTGTCCCAGCTGGAACAGCTTTGTTACCTTCCAAAATCTTCTCAGTTTGTTGCCACTGACTGTTGGAGCAGGACAGTTCCTGCAAGTGCACCAACCACTTGGATGTAGCTTGAAAGGTTTTCTTTAGAACCTGAAGCAATGTAAAGCAGATATACTTTACTACAGGAGGAGGTGGTATTGCCTTTATGCCTTTAAAGGTAAAATTCATTTTAGCCTTAAATTTACAGAGAAATTCTCAGAGTAAACAAGTGCATATGCCTCCTTACTAAGAAGCCAGCCACAAATAAATGGTGCTTAAAAATAATTTCTGACAAACACCTAGAAAATCCCTGTGTTCAGTTTAGTATTACGAAGTTCTAGTACATCCAGCTTTGGATTTGCAGTAGCCACTGGAGTCACTAAAGCAAAACAAAGCAAAAAACCAAACCCTCTTAATAAAAATAATTCAATACTTCATGGCCATTTCAAGTTGAGAATGTCAGTGCTACTCTGAGACATGATGGCTCCTGTCTTCTCATGAACTCTCAATATATTGGTCAGTTACTTGCTCATTGGAATTGCAGCTATTTTCTGCAAGCCACCCAGGACAAGACAAATCTACACATTCTAGTACAAAGTGTGCTAAGAAACAACTGTGGTCAGACCATTTTTCAGAATTACACCCCACTGGGGCAAGCTAATAGACTTGGATCTCTCCCTAGTTCTATACTCACAGTAGGGCTGGTGTTTGGACTGTGCAGATATGCCAGAAGGACATCAAACAGACTTCCTATGAGTGTGTCACAGTCTGAAACAGAGAAAACAAACCCAAAGGACCAATAATGAGAGATGGAGCAGCAAATTCCCTGATGAAGTACAGAAAGACACAGGGCTGTAAAACTGTTTTGGATAAGAAAGCAAAGATTAACTCACCTTTTTTCTCTGAGAGTGCTACAAGGACATCAAGAGCTGACTTTTGCACTCTGAAGCAATTGATCAAATTCCGGCTTATTGCGCTTCCCAGAGGAGAAGCTGGGCTCAGGAAGCCATTGCAGAACTGTAAAATTGTCATGAGAGAGTGCAGCAAGGACACACAGGGTAAGTCCACTCTTAAATGTTCCTAATGGATGAGAAAGAAAAAAAGAGAAGAGTTTCCTGCAACAGTCTCAAGTACAGAGCAGTTTTTGGTCAGAAGGCAGCAAAAATTGCAATTTCTAGTGAGTTCTTAAGGTATCACAATGCCAGTAAGTACAAATAAATTAATTTCCTCTTTTCCAAGAACTATTGCAGAGATGGAAGGAGATTCTTCTGCTTGGGAAAGCAGTTCAATTTGTGTTTCTTCTCAGGATCAATAACTGCAATACAAGTAAAGTATGGTAGCAAAGCTCGTCAAGACAGATTTAAAACTTAAATGCTGTCTCTCTTCATGAGCCCCAGTAGTCCTCTGTTTTCCTATTTAGAGTCTACTGTGCTGAATTTCCTTAAACTGTGGAAACCCTCATTGCCAACTCCTCTCCATGTTCTATTGTGCTCTACTGTGAAAGTTTGCAACCACTCTTAGCCCTGTCTTTAAAGGACCAGTTTGATTCCCAGGCTTATTTCCCTCTCTGAACGTTACCAGAGACAGCAGCTTCTCCAGGTGAGTAAGGGTCTGACACAGGAGACCAGCACATGATGTCTTGGAGGACAGAAGACTTTCAACGGTGACAGGATCACTGACAGACTCATCCAGCAAACCTAGAGGACCAAAGAAGGGGAGCTCAGGTTGTCAGTGAATAGAAAAGACTGTGATTTATAAAGTTAATCAAGATATTCAAGTGATGTACTATAAATACAACTGGCAGTAGGATTTACCACAAACACTGCTACTGTCTTTGACTTCTACTCTTTTTCCTCCAGTTTTGTCTGCACCAGACACTTGAAACACTGGCAAGCAGACCAGCCTCTAACTTTTCTGTCACAACTGTACCTGCATATTCCAGAGGCTGGGAGGCTGCTCTCAAAATACAGTCCATTGGCTGAAGCAGAACAGTCAGTGCCTGAATCCTGACATCTTGTGGGCTTCAAGGAGGAAACAGCAGTTACCAAAACAAGAACACTTCAATTTCTTCCCAAATACCTGCCCCCAAATGCTGAGCAGGATAATGATTTTCATGCAGGCTTTTAAACAAGCCAGCAATGACAGAGCAACAAAAGCAGTATCACAATCTCAGCCTTCTTCCAAGCTTCCCTTGCTAACTGAAAGCAAAGGAGAAATGGTACTGGAATTTAGAAGCAGCTTTATCAAGCCATGCAAATAGAAAATGGGATCCTGTGTAAGGAGGCTGAGAGAGAGCCATATCCTGTCAACAAAAGAGTGTCCTTCTATCTTAAAACAAGCATGTTATTTACCCTGTAAATCAATATCTGTATGTGCTGTATTCATCTGGTGATTTCCTGGTGCTTTTTCAGTACCTAAAATGGAATTATGGAGCAGAAACACCTCCATAGGGCAGAAATTTAATTGCATTAAGTCCTACCATTTGCAGAGCTTCAGAAGTCCCACTGCCAGAGGACCTGCTTGTACTGGGGTTAAGTGTTCCAGAGCAGAAGTTACTAATGCCCAAAAGCTGCCTTCAGTGCCACAAAACACAGGGGACCTGAGAAGAAAGAAATGTAAGTGCAACCTATCACATGGTGGCAAACAGATCTGTCTCAGCACAGGCTCCAAGGTGCCAGAAGATTTTTACCGTGCCACATTCAGCAAAAGATTGGCCAGCACGGGCTGTGCTTGAACAGTCTCCTCCAGCAGAAAGGATTCAATTTGCTTTGCTATGTCTGACCAAAGGACTTCAGTCCATGTAGCATAACAACTGCCAAAACTGCTGCCAAACAAACTGCTCAACAGCTTCAGTGACTGCTCGACGTGAGAGGCAGAGCCAGACTGCAGTGACTCTGCTATGTGCTTTACAATCATCTGGGCACAGGCTGGCCAGTCACAGTCCTTTGCACTGAGAGCTTTTGAGACTTCAGACTCTAGGGAGAAGGTGAGTATGTGCACCAGGAGCTGGCTGGCAGCTGAAGCCACAAACAGGCTGGGATCCCCTTGCATAGCGAAGATCACATCCATGCCTCCTGTGGGAAAACAAAAGAAATCACTGGAGGAAAAAACAACCATTTATGACTCTAATGCAGGTACCACACAGCTTTAAATGGTCCTGGTGAGGTTTTCTTATACTTTATTTTGTAGTCTCTACTCAAAGTCAGTCAGTCCTTAAGAACAAGCAAACAGAAGAAGAAAATAAAATTGTTTTCAGACCCTCAGGGGTTTAATAACTCAGGACCAGACTCCAATATAACATCAGTAACATTAAGAGAGCTGACAGCACACTCAGTGCGTATTTATGGGAAGAGCCTGTGCCACCTCTGGACATAACCAGTAGGAAAAACATGAGCAGCAGTATCAGTGCTACTGTTCCATCCCATGGACAGCAGCATGTGCTGCACTTTAATACCAGCCCAGTCTTTTAGGCCCCTCTGTAGATGGGATCTAAAGTTGGTGTTAACAGCAGAATTTACACACCTGCATAACAACACCAGGATAGCAAATGTGTGCGAACACTAAAAGATAAATGAGCCTCTGCTTAGTTTTTCTGCACAAAAATCATGTTAATGTACCCTTTAGTAGGAGTTACAAATAAGAAGACAGATAGCTCTTGATTTAATAGGGGAAATTTTGTACGATTCTTTCCCCTCTATAAAAAGCACCAACTTCAGAGTTGGGAGGAAAAAACCCAAATGCATAACGAACTTAACAGAAGTAAACTTAATGCTTAGCTAACTTAACCAACACCTTTCAGTGAGTTTGGTGTTTTTGACAAATGGCTTACTTTAATCTTAAAGAGTCCCGTCTTGCTCATTTGACATCTGAGCAGCAGACTGGAATGGAAGGGACACAGCAGAGCTGGGGAGAGCCCAGCCCCAGCAGCACTCACCCGTGGAGCAGAGGAAGTGTAGGGCAGGCTGGTGGTGCACCATGCTGTGCACACCCTTCACCCAGGCGCTGCGCACCGACGCGTCCTCCCACGCCGCGCTGCCCTGTGGCCCCTCCTGGCCAAAGAGCCTCCCCAGCAGCTTCTCCTGCTGAGGCCAGAGCAGAAGACAGAGTAAACAGTGAGCAAAGGGGCTGCTCTGTCCATGTCAAGAGTATCAGTACTGCAGGAAAATCTCCTGTTGCTACAAGTATCACTAAAATGGGCAATTTTCAGGATCTCATGCTTAAAGGTAACATATGGACAAACTAGAGTGCTCAAGACCAAAACTGCTTTGTTTTCAGGTGCTAAGGGACAACTTATGTATATCAGTGCCCTGAGACTGCTTTATACACCTGTACACATCTCTTCCCTGAATGATGCCTTTTGAGTATTATACTGTAAATGTATCCTGTTGTAGAAATCAGGGCTTTAAAAAGCTCCCATGTTTTTGCAGGGAATCAGAAACTTCTTGTCAACCTACCATGGAGAGAAAATGACATCTGTTAGTGCAGTTTAAATCTACACAATCTGTCCTGGGATACAGTACTGTGCAGTGATTGCTGTGAAGTAGTGTTATCCCATACACTCTTGAACTAAAAATGGGAAGCACTACACATCAGCATTCACAGTCCTGCTGGGGTGAGACAGAAGTGAGAGGCAGCTTTACATGAGAAATGAACAGGAATGGTGATTGCAGGCTTTGTTATCGTACCACTTCTGCTGAGTTGTTCCATGTAAGCCACACATTTACTAAGCAGAATGTGCACATTTTCAGGGGTCATCCCCACAGCAGGAGGAGACACACACAGCAGCAGGTACCCGGGTGGTCGACTCACCTGCAGGAGCTGGAAGCGGCTTTCAGAAGAGGCGAGGATCCCAGCTAGCTGCAGGGTAAAGGCCAGGATGCTGGGGCTGGGATCGGGCAGGGCCAGCACGGAGCTGATGAGCTCGGTCAGACACGGGTTGTCCTGCAGCAGCTCCACACTCGGGTCTGCCCGGGAGAGGCCAGGGAACAGCAGGTCACTGCCAGGACTGTCCTCTCTCACTAAGGTGGTCCCCTGAGCTGAGGTAGCCCCTGCCAACTGTTAAAACCGATGAATTCGGGTTCACCCGCAGCATTTTCGGGTGTCACAGCACCTCAGATAGTGGTGGAGACATCCAGATCCTACCTGGACACATGTTCCTGTGTCACCTGCTCTGCCTGACCCTGCCTTGGCAGGGGGTTGGACTGGGTCATCTGCAGAGGTCCCTTCCAACCCCAACTATTCTGCGATTCCCGTCGGAGCAGCCCCTGCCAGCCCCCGCCACTCACCGAACCACGTCAGGCTGCGGAACCAGTCCAGCAGCTTCTCCAGGCAGGTGTCGTCGAGGCCGGGCTGCCGCGGGTCAGCCAGGGCGGCGCAGACGCCGGGCAGCAGCACGGCGCACTCGCGGGTCATGGCGAAGCGGCGGCGAGCCCGGGCCACGAACCAGGACTGGGAGTCGGACATGGCCGAGGGCACCGACACCGGCACCGACACCGGCAGCGACACCGGAGCCGGGACGGCCGCACCGCGAGTGTCGCAAAGGGGGAGCGGCCAGGGGCAGAGGGGGCGTGCTCAGTGCCCGGCCAGGGGGCGTGACCCGGGCGCGCTCCAGGGGCAGCGGTGGGTGCGGGACGCTGCTCGTGGTGGGCAGGATGGCATTGCGCCTTGCCTAGGGTTGTCCCGGAGCTCTCGGGCAGAAGCTGCCGGCCCGGTGGCGGAGCGGAGGCCTCGCAGGGGCCGCTCGGCCGCCCGCCGGGATTTCCCTCCCTGCGGGGCCGCTTGGTGTCACCCGCGCTCCGCGGCCCGGCCGGGCTGTGCCCGCCACTGCGCCTGCGCCACCACCACGGTGGTTGCCATGGTTACCGCGACCCGGAAGTGCCGCCGGGGGGCCATGGCCGCCCCCAGCTCCGAGCCAGCAGCCACGGCCTGAGGGGGCCCCCGCGGCCCTGCCGCCCCGTGAGGCCTTCCCGCCGCTCTCCCGCTATGGCCCGGGGAGCCGGCGAGGCGGCCGCGGAGGGGGAGCTGGTAAGGAGTGGGAGGCGGGGAGGAGGATAAGGCTCCGGGTCTAAGCCGGCTTTGGCCCGGGCTCGGCTCACGTAACGCTCCCGCGAGGCTGGGGCAAAGCCTTGGGGCACCCCCGGGCTTGCCAGGCCGGCGAGGCGGTGGATCGGAGAGGGAGTGGGATGGCTTCTGCCGTCTCCAGCCCGCGGGACTCGGAGCTCTGCCCGTGTCTTCCTGACTGACCCGTAGCACGGCACAGAGCAGCTCTAAGGAAGGTTTAGGTTGGGAAGAATTTCTTTACAGAAAGGGTGATTAGGTATTGGAATGGGCTGCCCAGGGAAGCGGCGGATTTGCCGTCGCTGGAGGTGTTTAAGGGAAGACTGCACGTGGCACTCAGTGCCGTGGTCTGGTTGTCAACGTGGTGTTCAGTCATAGGTTGGACTGGCTGATATTGAAGGGCTTTTCCAACCTAAAGAATTCAGTGACTCTGTGATTCTGTATTGGCGTTTGTTTCCCACCCCTTCAGCAGCCAGATGAAGGTTTTGAGCCCCTTTGGGAGCCACCACATTCTTTTGTTGCCTGCTGTAGGTGGCTCTGGTTGGGGCAGTTTTGCAGGAGCAAAGGGGCCGTGGAGGTTACCAAGGCCAGTGGTGGAGCTGTTATTGCATGTTTGTATCCTGGCGAATGTTTTGTTGTTACCATTTATCGAGGCTAAGCCTCCCCCACGTTCTCTGATTCCAAACATGATAGCTGCAGTTAAGGAGAGAGATATTTCAGAATGAGAGGCCTTAAAATAACAAAATTAATCAGTGTGCTGCAAGGAGCATTGCCGCAGGAAATGAAAAACTGTGTGGCCTGGTGTGGGAGGACACATCCCTGCTTGCTCCCAGCCAGCATGGCAGGCTGTTTAACCTGCTCTGCTGTCAATCCTTGCTCCTGTTCTGCCAGCTAGGGTTTCCAAAAATATTTCATCCCCTCCCCTGCTTTTCACAGGCACAGATCAGCATCTGTCCAAAAGATGGTGCTGAGTGCCTCAGACTCAGCAGCAAGTGGAAAAGGTCTTTCTGTGAGGGCAGCATCCAGGTAATTTGAAAGCTAAGTGGAAGTTATCCTTCAGCTGTGGATATGTTTGCATTTGGGGAGCAGGGAAACTTGTCATCTTCCTTGGGTTTGAAGTTTTTTCCCTTGGATCACTTCTCCATTTCAGTGTAGGAACTGAACAATCCCATGGCACAGCAAGGGTAGGACAAGTGAGTGAGGAAGGGAACAGCTGAGTGAGTTGCAGCTTAAATGGTGGAGAAATTCATGCAGAACCAGCTGAAGGTTCATCTGGTGTAATGCTGGGCACTGCAGTGCCAAGTCTGTGACTCAAGAGCAAAGTGTCCCTGCTCATGGCACAGGGGTTGAAACTGGCTCTTTAAGGCCCCTTCCAACCCAAACCATTCTGTGATGGTTCATTTCTGAAGTGACTTCCACAATACCCAAAACCATTTGTGTTAGAGCAAATGATGCTGGCTTTTGCGGCAAGAACCCCACCATCTTCAAGTAGCTTCAGTGGTTTTGAAAAATGGCTTCTTTTTATCTTAAATAGTTGAAAATTCTTGTTTCACTCATTTAACACTTGAGCAGTGGTTGTTACTATTTGAATTTATTGCACTCCAGCTTTGCTGAATTGTAAAAGCTTTCTGGATGTGTATTGTAACTGGTTGTTCAGTAGCAAATGTCCTGTCTCTGTTTCAGGGAGATGACAGCCTGTCCGTGATAACCTGTGAGTCAGATACAGAAATGGTGAGTTTTGATTAATGCCCCAAAAGGCTTCTCAAGTTCCTGCTATGTCTGTGGGGTGCCTCCTGCTCACAAAGCACCCCTCAGAGAGGAGAGCAAACAGTGGCACTGAATGGGGCTTGATTCACAAACCTCCTCTAATTCCAGATGTGATTCTGGCTTCTGAATTCTCAGCACTGGGGCTGCAAATGATGTTTGGCTTTATTTTGCTGTTCTGTCAAGTTATGGGCTTAAGTAATCCTCTTGGAGAGTTTTAGTGCAATTGAATAACTTTCCTTTAGCTAAAGGGTTCTACAGATCAGCCTCTACTCAGGGATCATTTTGAATTTCCTGCTACTCATATTTAATATTGATGGGAAAGGTTGTAGTGTTCTGAGCAAGAAAATACAATTTATCTGTATAAGCAGACTTCAGTTGGCACCACCTTAATTCTGGTGACCATTTCTGTGCTCAAATCTTCATATGCTTAATGCTACTATTTTTCTTTTCTACAGAAAGGGTTTTGTCTTGTTAGAACTAAAGATGTTTGTAGAAAATTGAGATTAAAGCCCACTTTGAGATTACATAGTGAAATCTTAAGAGTTAATACTTTCAGTGCATAAAAGAATCTGTTTCTCTTTCAGAAGTTAAAGAAGAAGATTTTTCACAAGCCTCCAAAGTCACCAAGTAAGTGTTCCAAAATGTTTTATTCTGCAACTGCAAAACCAGATACGTTTGTGGGACAAAGGAACTGGAAGATTTCCTTGAGATATCTTGTTCTCTTCAGAATTATTCACTGCTGTGTGCAGAGCACATCTGTTTGAGATCTGTCCAGTAACCTGCGAAGTCCAGCTTGTATAGGCTAAAATATTGAAGTTTATGGGTTGGTTGTAATTCCTGATTCTCCAGCATAATCTGCTTTTTCTCATATTATGCCTTCTGATAGCAACCATTCTGAATTTCTTTTACTCCTTGTCTTTGTGGAGAAATGCTGATACTTGTAGAGGCACTCTGGAATTACTGCAGCTCTCTCCCATCCAGTCATAGATCTCTGTGTGTACATTTAGCAGTTCTCTGTTTCATTTGTTGGGTTGGGGTTTTTTCACAGTACAATGTTGTTATTATTATTAGATCTGCAGTTTTAATTTTTTTTTTCTGGGGTTTATGGTTTTTTGCTATATTTTTCCACTTACCTTCCTTTGTAGGCTTCCAGTGAATGTTTCAGAGAAGACTTTACCTTAAAGTATCGTTAATAACAACATTTAGATGTGCAGGTATCTTAATGATGCCTATCCAAACTGTACATGTAAATACTCCCACATGTGTTGAGTCATGCAACTGTCACTATGCATTTTTCTAAGTCTCTTCATTTTTTGGAATTGTATTTTTCTTTATAGTGGGTTATTTATGGTTTTGGGTTTGTTTTTTTTTTGTGAGTGCCCCATTGCTTCCTATCAGCCAGCATGGAATATTCTCTTAAATTCTATTTTTATAAGTAATAGGATTGAGTCTGAGAACTTTGAAGAACAAGACAAGAAGAATTTTTGTGACCTTGAGCTTTTGAAGGCAACACTGAGATATTTTCCTTTGCTGCAGAGTCTCCTTACAGCTCGAGCACACAACTGTATCCTAAAAAAGCTGCAGCTTGGCGATCTCTGCAGGGAACAGGCAGTGCTTGTTTTGAGAATTCAGCTGTTAAAAACCCAAGGCAGATGTGGCTGGGATCTCTGAACCAAGGTATTAGTATAGAAATGTTCTTTGCATTTACGGATAAAATTCATTGTTGTGGACAGCTTAACGTATAAACTATTAAAAATAGATTTGTATTTGATTAAAGGCTACATAGGAATTAATTGCACTCTTATTTATTTGGATGGTTGGAATTATCTGATCTTGAGCATTGGAATTTATAGAGGGAATAATTAAGAGCATCTGGAGCTTTCCATGTTGCATTTGCTCAGAATAACTCCACAAATTTAATTCACAATTATCCCTGATTTTCACATTTTTGTTCCATTTCTGTTGGCAGGAATGAGCCATGCTCTGAAATCAGATGTTGACATGGGGCATATGCGAGCTAACATTTCCAGTAGCACTCCAGAATATTTGAAGGAAGCTCTAGGAATGAAAAAGCCAAAACATTCTCGTTCTTCCAGTAATGGTAAACTCTGTAATGGTGTGGTAGATAAAAGTGAATGATCTTTTTTTCCTTCTAAAAACACACATTGCTTAAGATCTTAGCTCCAGTAAAGCAAGAGCCATTTTAGTTTACTGAAATATATGTGTCAAAATATGATCCATGAGATACTTTTTGAGATCCCTAAATTGGTTAAGGCAGGGATTTCCAATTTTTTTTTGAGCAATGAATCACTATTAGTTTTCAGAACTTTTGCAAATTGCCATGCATTTGCAGCTGAAAATGTTGCAAATATAATGTGGTTCAATGGGACAGCTGTAGACAATTTATTGTGACTTCAAAACATAGTTTAGGAACCATTGATAGAAACCATCTGCTTGCCTGAAATTCTATGTAATTGACTCCTTTTACTTCTTCTCTAGAAAGTGTTTTATCATGTGGTTGTGACATTAAAATCAAATGAGTTTTATGAGAAGAGCAAACTTTAAAAGTTTTATTCTGCTTTTCTTAAAGGAGAACTGTAAACTTTAAAATCCCACTTCCATTTAAAATGACACCTATACTTTTACTGGTAATACACAGTTTCTGGCAACTTTACAAGGTGATGCATTTGTACATGGTAAGCATAAATAGAAAAATGTATTCTGGACATCTTTTAGAAAGCTTTTGTAAATAATGGATTTATTGGGATGAGAAGACTGCAGTCTTCTGTAAAGTTTGTATCTTTCTTGAGATGGGTATTTTAATATAGCACCAGAGAAGAGAAGTAATTAGGAAAAAAAATGGCTGCAAACCACTTCCATTTCATTTCCATTTCCAAAATTAATTTCCTTGCTGATTTTTCTTCTTCAAGGAAAGAAAGAAGGCCTAGTTTCCACTTTGGTGCTGTTCTAGATATTTCTCTTTAACTGTAAGGTTTCTGGTTGGTTAAAAATACCTCTTTTGTATCTACTTATTTTACATACCCCTTTCTGTAGGCTACGTTCCTGGAACTCCTGACTACAAAGAGAAAGAAGATATGTATGATGAAATTATAGAACTGAAAAAGGTACAGTTTTTCTGATACTTTACATAAAAAGTCATGGCATTGCTCCATCCACTTGTACATGTCCTGGCCTAAATGATCCAGCATACTTTGGTTTCTACAACTTGGGACATCCACCACATTTTTTGCATTTGTAATGTAAGGCTAAACTAAAACTTGTGTCTGTCCAAGACAATTTCACTGTTCTCATGGTGTGATATGGTCAGAGTAGGTTTTCTGTTGAGGTTAGTGCAGTGTATGAAAGGTGAGGACTGGGCTTCTTGAACACTGGGGTAGCCTATAGACAAATACCTTGGCTGTGGTTGATCATTTGTGTGAAGTTGCCTTTCTTTAGACCTTTTCCTTTTATCTTTCCTCAATCTCTTCCCTAAGCTGTCCTGTCCTGGTGACTGCTCTGGTCTACTGTGATGATTTTGTGGTTTGGCATTCTTTTCCTCTTTTTTCATATCATCTTTGCCATCATAATTGGATTGGTTTTCACATCAAAATGTGTTTCCATATGAGAACTCTGTGTCTTCCTATTCTGAAATGTGCTTTAGATTTTCGTCCCTCTTTTAGACAATACAAGCTCAGAAGAATGAGGGAGATCGAATGAAAACGAAGCTCCGCCGACTGGAAGAGGAGAACAATAGAAAGGATAAACAGATTGAACAACTGCTGGATCCTTCCAGGGTAGATATTTCTTGTGGGGATAAAAATGGGGCAAAAGAGTAGGAGTTTGTAGTGTGGTGATTCCTAGGAGTGGTGAGCTTGAGTATGAGAGATGGTGTGATGGGATTTCTGGTTTGTGCGTCTCAGATCAGCAGTGCAGCTCTGTTCAAAGGAAGATGATGCCATGCAGTACAGATAAGTTCATTTATCACAGATACCTTAATTTGTGAAGGTAAAATGAAAATGCTGTCTCATTAGGGGCCCACTTTCTGAATATTTTGCCTGGGAGTAGAATAGAGGTAACCCCTTGCAGGGTGATGGGTTCATGCAGTCCTGAGACCTGACCAGGAGGCAGAAGAGCAGCCTTGTCAGGCCCTGACAAGAAGCATTTGTGGTTACAGTCAGACTTGAATTTTACTGAATTTCTTGTGGCTTTCACTTACTGTGTGCAGACCTACATCTTGGGAGAAATGTGCTAATAGAAAGCTATGAGCATAGGGAGTTCAGAATTTCAGCTGTTGGAATGTGAAGTGACTGTGGAGTTGAGTAGGTTGGATAATTCTGTAGAAAGTGCCAGCAGTGGAATAAAGTAGCAGTTGGTCACTTGCCTTCTCTGTGTTGTGTTGCAGGGCTCTGAGCTGGCACGAGCTTTGTCAGAAAAGAAGACTGGTAATGGATGGGTGAGAGTGTCTTCATTGCTTTCTGCTTTCATTTGTCCTTCTTCCTCTTGTTAAGGTGAAACACTACTGAAGAAATAAAATTAGGTCAGAAAGAATAATCAATTAGGGAATCATATAATCTTTATCTCTGTAATCAGGTAAGGAGTCAGTAACAAAGATCTAGAATTAACATTATTTTGGGGAGCTTTCTTTGTCATTGTCTTGAGTCTGTTTAGAAAGTATTCTCCCTGTTGTTTGCTGCCTTGAAATTGGCATGGTAATGGGTAATGTTGTTTTTATTTTATGGTTGTGTGTACATAAGCTGGTTATGTAATCAGGCATCTGATTTCATCAGTGTTCTCTTTTTCACAGGGTAGCAGATGTGTATGATTTACTAAGTACTGAAATATGTAGAAATAAATGTACCTGATTAGGTACAATTTATAAAGACAGGGCAGACAGGAATAGGCCTTCTGTGAAGAAACAGATTATTCAAGGACTCATGAGCTCTTTGTTCTTTCTGTAGGTGGTTACTGGGTTAAAGCAGAAGATTGTCAAGCTCGAAGAGCAGTGCAAGGAGAAAGACAACACTATTAAGTATGACTTTGAGGGGGCAGGGTGGTAGAGGCTTATATTGGTTGAGCTAATAAAGAGAATTGGAAATCCATGTTATTTTTCATTTGTGTTCTATTCCTTAAGATATTTTAACAAGCTCCTGAGAACGTATCAGCAATTATAAACCCAGAAATTATGAGCCACCTGGTCTTGCAGTGTCTTTCCTAATCTGACTGGATTATTTTTTGTATTATTCTCTTTTTAGTGAATTCCAGGCAGACATGAAGACCAGTAATTTGGAAGAAGTGAGGTTAGCCATGGAAACCTACTATGAAGAGGTATGTGTGACAGCTCCTTCAGTGTGCATGCAGGACAGGTTTCTTACACCTTAGCAGCACCTGCCATTGATAGGTTTTCATAGATATTCTCATAACTCCAGCTGTATGTATTGAAAAAATGTTTTTCTACAGTAAGTTGAGCGTGTTAATGAAAAAGGGCAAATAAAGAACCTACTCTACATCCATAAGTGTAGTGTTGAGATGGAAGCAAGTACAACAGTAGCCTGACTTTCAGTGGTGGCATCATTAGCTCTGCTGCTACCCAAAGAGTCTTGTTCTGATTTTCACCTAATGAGCAAATGTGTTGCTGTGGAAGCTGACCTTGCTAATGCTCCTTAATGGAATCTGTATTTCACAGGTTCACCGCCTCCAAGTCCTCCTGGCCAAGTCTGAGACTATGAGGAAAAAGTATGTTTAATTCTTCTGAGGCAAATGCTTGCATGCATGTTTGATACATCACTCGTGTCCTACTTTAACTGATGGAAAACTACTACATGGGAAGAGTTTTTGTCGTTTAGATTGCTGGAGTTGCTTTTTGGTACTGCTTTGGTTGGCTTCACAGCCTTGAAATATATCTTAGTCACATTTTTTTTGCTTACAGATAGATCATTTTGTGGATGTGGAAAAGTACCAGAGCTATTTAAAAAGCACATGATAGCACTGAAAATTTATCTCTGTTACATCTTCCCTCATAATCACACCTATTCTGGCATCACTGGTAATTGAAACAAACTCCCTGGATGTTTGGCATTTCACACTTGAGTCAGTTCTGCATCTTGCTCTAGAGTGTGTGCTGCAATGAAAATGTTCTTGGAGTAAACATTATTTTCCTTTGGTACAGAGACACAGACTGGTAAGTTGTTGTCAGAGGAGCTTGTTCTAGTGCTTGTCACTGGTGTGCAAGTGTGGCCATGGTGGTGAGGGTGAACAGTTTATAGAGGCAGTAAAAGTCAAAGCACAAAGGCAGAAGACAAAGCTCCACTAAGAGAGCAAATTAAAAGCATCACTGCGAGTGTTATTTGAGCTGAGAAGAGGGTAAGAGTGCCTTGTAGGATAGTAAAATTCCTTACACACCACTTCAAAATATACTTGACCTCTTAGTGTTAAGTACAGACAACTGTCTTAACATTGGGTGTAATTATTTAGATTGATAGAAACATGTGAGAATTTTTAGGCTCATTATTTATACTGCTCCTGTTCCCTGATTCACTGCTGCTCGTGGATTGAAAACCGCAATTTGTTTTGTCACTTTTTTAAGAAAATAGATCTTTTGGCTCAGGCATGCAGTGACCAGCCTCTTGAGGCTCTAAGCCATCACACCTAATTTATTTACAGGTGAAAATAAGTCATCAGGTCTCTTCCTTGTCCTCATTTATTCATAGCTTCAAAAACTGGTGGTCAGGGCAGTCTCTCTCCATTACGTGACTGTCAGTCTCTGCTTGAGAGGCTGAGCACTGAAATAATAAATCATGTTGAAGGTCAGGACTCTGGCACATTGAAAGAGTTGTTTGAGAGTATTTCTTTCATGGTGCTTGTCTCCATTAGTTCTGGCAGAAGTGAATGGCATTTGGTTCCCCTTTTTCAGTGTTAATGCTGAATTATGGTTACTTGTATGTGAAGCTGTAGTATCCAATTGTTGCTAGTAACTAACTTTTCAAGCCCTCAAAATGAACTGAAATATTTTTTTTTTTAGTTTAGGTTTAGATGAGCCTAAAATAATGTCACTGGGTGGTATGGTTATAATTTCTATCATTTCTGTCACTGTCCTGTTTTGCTGGTGTGTTGTGTTTTGGTTTTTACTCTTTTATTTCCCCTCCTGCCTGGGACAGCTGTGGAATAGGCATTTGTTACATCTGGACAGCCTGATTTGTTTGATTTTTTCCTTCATTTCCTTTTCATTTCTAAAAAGGAGATCAGCTAAAAATTCAGCTTTTCACTCTGATATGCTAACTGTAGTCTGTCTCCCCTTTTACCTTGTGATTATTGCACTGGATGGGATGTATTCCTTTACAAACCCTTCTGTGGGTGTTACTGGCAGTGACATTTGTGCAAAACTAAGTCCATCAGTTACTTCAGACCTTTGTTTCCAGAAGTAAGTTTTTAACAAATTTCTCATAGCAATAAAGGAAAAATATTTCATCTCACTAAAAATCTGGTTTGTGAACAAACTTTACAATTTTGCACATCTAGAAGCTCAGATTTCTTCCCCCTTTTATTAGAAAAAATTAAAAATCCCTGTAGTGTATTTAAAGTCATTTTAACACCTAACAGGCTTTCCCATTTCTGATGCCTTTCATTTCCATATTAGCTGTATTCTTCAAATCTTTTTGGGGTTTATTGACACAAAGTTAGTTTCTTCTGCAGTAGAGCAGCATTCCCAGTTATCTGAAAATACACTTGGGTGTTGGATTTGAGTTATTCCATCTCTGTCTATCCCTCTCCCCCTCCCTCTCTCTCAATCTCAATGTTGGCTCTCTGTGCTGGACAGTTTTTTGGAGGAGTCTCACAGTTGGCTGAAGTGTTTTTAAATCAGAGTGCTGGTAAAGCATTATAAGTTTGGTTAACAAAACAAACAGAGAATAAGATAAATAACATTCATACAAGTGTCCTTGTTTGTGCATAGATGGAACAGAGTGGGGGAGGAAGAAAAAGTAGTAAATGAATTTTCAGTGTTTCAAAGTATCTTTTTTCTCTGACGCAAATTAAAACAATTGTGAAAGTGTTGAGCAAGATGGTCTTTGCATGCTTCTTCAGAAAAGAATAGGTAACTCCCCAAGTAAAAAATGTGGAGAAATGTCATTATGGGGGAACTGTGGCTGTCAACTCAGCCAGCTGACTTGCACAGTGAGGCTGCTCCACTCTTTTTAATGCTGCTTCTTTGTTTTCTGCTTTTGAGTTAACTTGCTGCTTTTGACCCCTTCTTCAAGTACAGAGGGCAGAGACACCCAAAAACGACTGAAGGCACTGAATGCTGCTGTGCTGAGATTGTCCAGGAACATCAAGGAACTGCAGGCTGAGAATCGGAGGCTGAAGGAGGATCTGGATTATGTGCTGAGCAGTTCCCCTCCTGCCAGTAAAACAAAAAGTATGTGCTGGAAAATCGGTGAATGTGGGACAAGGGGACCCCACAAAGGGGGATATAAGGGAGTTGTTACATAGGTGAAGATCCAGGAGTGGCAAAGTTGGAATGAGAACCTTCTCTCAGGAGTCTCTCTGATATCTCCAGTCAGACCTGTATTTCCTCTATTATTGTCCCTGAGAATTCCAACCTGGAATTGGTAGAGGGTTTAACATTTCACTCAGAAAGCTCAGAAAACTGTTGAAAACTGGTGAATGTGAATGGCTTATATTGATTTCAGAGCTAATTAGTTTAGAAGTCAGGTATTTTAAGCCCATTCTCATTTTTTCATTGATAGATATTTGAAGTTGGGATTCAGAGATCTTTAAATGGTCTTTTGACATGGCCAGAAGTTTCAGAAAGCAAGAACAATGTTGCCCCATGGATGTAGTTAGGTGTTTAAAGCTTTGTTACTGTGTTTAGATTACAGTGAGTGGAGCAGACAGAGGCTGGTGAGGAAGATTTCGGATCTAGAAAAGGTAAGTGCACATAGTTGAGTGGTTTTCTTACCTGTCTGGGAGCAGAAAATGCAGAACCACTGCCTTGTGCTCTTGGCACTCAGTGTCTCAGCCTTGTGCATTCTGCCTCTCACACATAAACTGCTGCCTGTAGCATGAGCCCTCCCTCCCTGTTTTCTTTTATCATACTTTTTAGAAACAGATGCACATTTTAGAATTCACTTCCATCTGATCTTTTCTCATGGCCTTAATGAAGTCATTTCATGCTAAATTTGATTTTCCTTTTCTTTTGTGTTTTCCACATAAATTTACCCTGCTTAGAAAGTGTGTGCCATGGAGAGCACCAGGGTGTCATCAGCTGATAGTGAGGCATCACAAGTGCTTGCTGTGTCATCTTCACCTTCTGTAGACCTGGATCATCCAGCATCCCAACATTTAGACCATGCTGAGGAATGCTGTCGCCTCCAAAGGCTGGTGAAGAAACTGAAGAGTGATAAGAAGGAACTTCAGAATCTTCTACTCAGTAAAGAGTAAGTGTGACTCTTGTCTGGGGTGTTCTGTAGGTGTGAACTATTTCATTATTTCTGGTCCTGTTCTGAAATGAGGTAATAAGTACTTCACATTTTCAGCTAGAAAATTAATTTTGAGAATCCCTTCAGTTTTTAATTCAAAAGCTTCTTTCTAATCCTACTTGCTTTGTAAAATTACATTGCAGAAAAAAAGCCAGAGGATGGAAAATGAGAATTTCTCCTTGCTTCTAGCACATTTTTCAAGGCTTATTTTTTGGCCAACCACACTGAAAACCCTTTGAAGGGTTATATGTTTATGCAGCACTTCTTGCTCATATTGTGCTGTAAAAATTTGTGTGTGGTTGGGGTTTTTTTTTCAACATGTTTTGTCCTGATCTCCCACTTTCTCCATTTAAACCTGCCCTCTGCCCTAAGATGTGCTGTGGCTTCTGTTCTCCCCATAAGTGATTGATTTGCAGTTTGTATTGCCTGGACTGGTTTGGTGAGTCAGGGCCTTGGGGCAGGTTAATCTGAGCACTGTGAGCACGGACATGCACTTCATTTTGTGTAAAAGGAAAAATTAAACATTTAGTTACTTCACAAGTTTGAGAAAACCCAATTTATTTAGAAGTTTAAAGAAAAATATCTACTTTGTGAAAGTATGAATGTCTTAAGTCTCACTTAGATTTTTTTTTGTACCTTTCTAGATTAGATATCAAGCAGTTACAGCAGGCTAAGGCTGAAGTGGAGCTGGAGCTGCAGAAGTGGCAGAATAAGATGGAAGAAAAGAGTGCAGAAGAGCAGACTTTAAGGTAAAACATTTTGTTTTAATAGGTCCTTTCAGAACACAAAAAAACCTCTTAAAGTATAATTCTCTTCTGAAGTGGCTCAAAATCTATAGGAGTTCATCTGAACTGCAAGAAGCTGGGGATTCTTTTAAGCAGAAGTGTTGTGGAGGGATGGAGTAAGCTACTAGGGGAAGAATTCTGTAGAGTGCTTCTAGGGGAAGACTAAGTAGTGTAGTAAAAATAAGATTTAAATTATAATAAAAACTCATAAGATAAGTGGAAAAAGCTTTTGTGTTGGGCTCAGACATTTTTCTCTAGGAAAAAGCTGTGCTCTCTTTACCTTAGCCTGTGTTTTTAGACCATTGCCTCTGTGTCATTCCAGTTACTCTGTGTATTCTGTATAACTGTGAGTGACAATCCTGTGCAAGAGGGCAGAAAAAAAGTTATTTCAATATTGTTTTGTGAGAAAGGACTTTGACTGACAAATATGAAACTGTAGCAGATCTAAATGCATTATTAATAGTATCAATAGTATTAATACTAGTAACCTTGAGACTTCCTAATTTTAAGATAAGGCTATCCCAGATTGATGATTGATGTATTTTTTACTATGAGAAAAGGTATTATCCTGAGCAGTTTCCCTCTTTGCCCTTAAAAAACAAACCCAAAGCAACCAAGTGTTATGAAATAGGTTCAGTATTTTCAAAGCAGGGTCAACAGAAAACTTCTGTAAGCTATAAATATCTTTGCTTTTCCAACCATAGTGAGAAAATCCAGAACCTGACACAGAAAGTAGGGAAACAGGAGTTAAAACTGGAGGAAGAGAAAAGAAAAATGGCAGAAGATACAGTGGAAGAGCTTAATAAGGTACAGCCACATTTTTGTTTGTTTTTTTTCTTTTTCCTTTTTGCCAGATACAGATTTCAAATGGAGCTGGTGGTCTAAAGAACTGCTAGTTGTGTTTTTTCAGAGATACATTAAACCTTGTCATAATGATGATTAACTCCCAGTATTTCTTGGCAATAAGGTATTTCAATAATTAACCCTGCAACTTGGGGAGTTTTTTGAAGCTGTTCTCTTAAAGATTCTCTGCCTTGCTGCTTCGTTTTTTCTTGTTCAGTGTAATGGTGCAGAAGACTTAAACTCTTAAGTGTTTGGGGCTTTTCCCAATGCTTAAAAAAAATTAAAAATTTGTGGTTGCCTTTATCTCCTTATAGCATCTGAGGCCAATGCCTAATTTCAACCCAGTTTTGTAGAGGGAGGGAGGTCTTGTAGGAGTTGACAGTTAGATAAAGGATGGAGACACAGGTGAATATGCTCACTGGCAGACTGGCAAAAGATAAAAATCCCTTTTCAGTGGTTTTTTCTGCTGGCCAGGTGGTGACTTAGGGCACAAGTGCTGTCCAGTCAGAAATACTCAGTTTCTTTTCTGTTAGCATGGCAGTGAGGTGCTTTTTCATGGGAAGCTTTGCAGGATGTAGAACACTAATCATCATGGAAATTGAGGAGGTTTTAATTCTGCTGCTGATGGAACATAATATTTGAGTCAAGAATTAAGGAAGATGTCAATACAATGAAATAAGTGAGCTTCACTTTCAAGGGAAACCTTCCTAGAGCTGAGGTATCCATAACCTCTTCTTTCTGGTATTTCTGATACCTAATAAATGTATTGGTGTATCTGTTAATCCTGGACAGTCTTAAATGTGGCTCTGTAATCTGTTGGGGGTTTTGTGAAATATGTTTGAACCTTTTATCTTTGCAATCTTCTGTCCCTCTTCCAAGTGTGGTAATTGGCCAGCAGAGATGGATGGGCACTGCAGAGCTGCTTTCAGAGGCACTGTGGCCATGTTAGTCTCATTTCACTAAATAATTATTACTGGGGATTTTGATTTGCACTTAAAAACAAATAGACCCTGAAATACACATAGTAAAAAATACTAATAAAAATGTCCAGTGCCCTAAGAGGGTTTTGCTTTCTGATACACTGTGCCATTCTGTAGATTTTTTTCTGTGTGTTACAGGCTCATGCATACTAGAGGATGTTTTGAATACCAAATAACTGGAGTCTTTAAAAACAGCCAACAAACAGCTCCTTTTTCCCTCTGCAGACTATATATATATATTCTTGGCCAGTAACCATCCATTTATTGAAATGTTCCCATTATTAGTAATTATCACTAAGTTCCTACCAATTTTTCATTTTAATAGTAGGTTGTCATTTTTAATATGACATGATCCATTTGCTAAACTTAAGCCTGTAGCTCGGCGGTTTTAGGTTATAAATAAATCCTTTTCACAGAATCAAGAGGTTTTTTTCAGAGTCTATAAAATCTCTTGTTCCTCTAGTTAAATTTTTACACCAACAAATTAAATTAGTCTTTTAAACTTGCAGTTAACTTTTGTTTGGCAAGTGAGGTATGACAATTAGAGTGGGATAATTAGGGATCAAAAGGATCAAATGGTGAGAGGTGGAATATGCAACCACACCTCGGGAGAAATTACTGGAACAAAATCTTGTTTTGTTCTTGGTTTCTTTGTTTTTCCTCTAATTAATTTCATTAAGATAGAAGAGTAGATTTAGGCCAACTTATACAAGCTTGGTGTCATACAATGGCCAGCTCTCAGTGGGCATAAAGAGATGATTATGGGGCCACAGTTGCCAGGATGAAGCATTAGTGACCTCCCTGGTTAATTGATACTTGTCTTTCCTGGAGAAAAACTGCAAAATGAGGTAACCTGATGTTTGTTCTCAGTCTGTTGGTAACATACAAATTATTTCTGAGCAACAAAGCAGTGGGTTAGCAGTGCCTTAGCAATGCACAGAAAAATAGGAGTGGGTGCAAATGGAAGCTTTTCCATTCCCGTGCCCTGCTGAGGGTTGAAAGCAGGGCAGGGTTGTGTTTCACCCTAAGAGTCATCTCCATGCTGAGCTTGAACACGAGCAGGGCTCAGAACTAAGAGTTTCCTCTTGAATTTCCTTCTACCCTACAGGCAGAATGAGCTCTGGTGCTGATTTTCCTGAGTCACTTTAATGTGTCCGTTCACAGCTCTGTGCCTTTACTGCACTAACCCTGAGATTCTCCTTTGCAGGCTCTACCAGGCTGCACAGTTACAGGCAAAGAAAATCACAGGAAAGAACAAGCAGCCAAAATCATCCAGACATGCTGGAAGATGTACAAAACCAAGGTGAGATTCTCCTGTCAGGGAACAGCAAGGACATCTCTCTCTGAATCTGACTCTTGTTTTAGCATCTATCCACACACCTTGAAAGATTAAAAGGTTTTATTTCCTTGAGTTTGGCAAGGATTGGGAGAGGTGTTCCTGTGCCTTTTAATTATTGGGAAATTTTGAAAAATCTTTATTGGCTAGAACTTTTATATATTTTTGGCATTAACATGGGCATTTTTCATTTCAGAAAGAAGAAATTTCTCTGGATGAGGTGAGTGTGTTTATGACACCCAGCAAAACAGTACAACAGATTTAATTTGCATCAAAGTGCAAACAAATAACTTCAAAGATGTTTTACCAAGATAATGTTTGTTCTTCAGGCTGGCAGTAATCTTCCTTCTGACATCATGATTTTGTTTCATATATTTTGTCAGTGTTTGCCTTTTGGTCTCTAATTTTCCATACTTGGTACCTTCTGCAAGATGATAACTTCTGAAAATTTTGAACAAAATCTGATTCCAACAGACAGGAAAGTTTTTCTGAATGAGTTAATTCTAATAATGATTTAATTTTCATTATGATGAATCTTCAGAAAGATTTGAAGTAGGATTTGCAAACTTTTGCTAAGGAGAAATGTCTGTGAGAATTATAAAGACATTGACAAGTTTGTCACACAGAGTCACTTCTTGATAAATCTTTTGCAGAAAGATTTTGATTAAACTGTTTTGGTTTTTTTTTTAATAGCAGGATATAGCATCTTACCTTTGTTTCTTCCAGAACATTAAAAATTCCACTTTCAGAAATTAGAACTAATTCTAACCACGTGACACAAGGATGCTGTTCTAAGTGCTTTTTGTTGATTATAACCCAGTAAAATCCCCAGTGAGGGGAGTGGAAGGCCTTACACTCAGTGTAATCACCACAAGGTCTCCCAGGCTTGGCTTGGTTTCTGATTGTACCAGAGCATCTCAGAGCCCTCTGGGCAGCCAGAATCTAATGTGGGAGTGGGAGCATGGTGCTGTGTTGGTGCAATATGGACTGGTGTTGGCAGCTTGAACTTCACTGTGTTTGATAGGATCAGTCCTGAACACCTCCCAGATGGAATTTAAACCCCACAGCTGACCCTGGAGGTGGAATGTCTGTGGGTTACCTTTCAGAGGAGCTAATGGCTACTTCTTTCCATGCCAGGCAGTTGTTCTGCTCCAGGCAGCCTTCAGAGGACATTTAGCTCGACAGAAAGTGCTGCTGGATCACAGGGTGCCTGATGCAAAGTCTCACACCAAGGTAATTGTGGGGGCAGATGGGTATCCCAGCATCATTCTGTGTTTATCTTGCAGTGCAAAGGACTTTGCTTCCAGGCTTAATTTGTTGAATCACCTGGTGATTGTTTTAATGTGCTGGTTAGCAACACCACTGTAACTGTAGAAAGATACTGAGCTCATTCCCTGGCTTCCCTTCTTACTTTCTGTAGTTCACACTTTTTTGTAGAAGTGAAGCTGTAACTTCTGAGCCCTGTGGCCTGTCAGACTGTAACTAGGTCTTCTTTTTCCCCCTGGTTCTCCCATCAGATAGCACACCCTTTAACTGTTTAATTTGGAGTGCTGTTGATAACTACCTGCTCTCAAATGTGCACTACTGAATCACTAGTAATAGATAAACTTTTTTCACTGAACTTCAGAAATAAGAATCTGGAAAGCATCTTTTATTGGATTGAAAAGTAAAGGGCTCTTGGTGTGGCATGCTCAGCCCAAGACTTGGTGTCCTCTATCATGTCCAGTTGGCTCCAGATTATTTAGTCCAGAATATGAAAAAATTTCCTTACCAGTAAAACGTTCAGTTTCTGTAAATCATTTGCCAGGTTTTATAAATATCCTTTGGACCTTTAGCAGGCTATAGTTAATTTGTAATTCTCCATGCAGGTTGTCCATCTGATTGCACTTTACATGCTCTTTGATTCTGGTTAACTGGCTCAATGTAGAAGGACTGAATAGTTGGCTTGATACAAGCAGAAGATAAATCCATTATGAAGGTTCTCTTACCTCCTTAATCTTCAAAAGGTTTCCTTCCTGGGAAATAAATGAACTTTCCGTGCAGGTGTCTGCTCTTTCATTAATTGAATGCTGATGCTTCAAAGCTTATATGATGATCAGATTTGCATTTCCTGCTGATTTAGTCTTATAGAACCTTAAAATCTGCAGACTAAAAGATGGGGATGTTTGTTCTACTGCCAGTTACACAGTCAAGAGTGAGATTGTGAAAGGTTCTGTCAAGCTTCTGTGCAATCTGTAAAAGGTCAGTTTTCTTTAATCTCATTGCTTTGCAGAACTCCTGCCTGTCTTCCTCATCAGACTCCTTGAGCTTTTCTTCTGATTGCAAAGAGAGAGAGGAGCTTGTGACCTTCATCCAGTCCATTTTCAGGGCTCACTTAGCACGTACAGGACTGCTTCAGGAGAGGTGAGTGAGGAGTAGGTACTTCTGCAATGTGCAGTAGCAAAATAATTTTTATTACAGGAGAGGAGTATTTTTGTTATAGAGTTTTAGTGTGGGTTCCTTGGCAGAGAAGGAGTACAAGGCCATTGTTACAAAAAGGACAAGGGAGAGCTTGTTCCTGAGAAGATTCAAAAGATGTGCAACTAAAAAGAGCTTTGTGGCAGCAGGAGTCTTCCCTTCTCCTGCTGCATGTTCTCTTCCACTGCAGTGAGTAAAAGTAAAGAAAAATAATTCTCTGTGGAACAGAAAGGTTACTGTTGTTATCACACAGATTGCTGATACATTTGCTTAATGTGGGAATCCGAAACTCTGACACGAGCAGGTGAAGGGTTGTGTGGAGGAAGAGGGAAAAGCTACAATGCCATCAAGTGACTTGGCTCAGGCAAAGTGCAGTGATTTGATTACTGCTTAGGTTTATGGGGACTCTGTCTTGAAAAATACTTCCTTTCTCTCCAGGGTTTACTGCTCTGAAAGTTTTTAATGTTGGCTGCCATGGTTACAAGGAGAGGTACATGGCTGTCACCTCACTTTAGTGCCTGGGTTCACTTCTGCAGGTGATAAGGCAGAAACACAAGCAACTTTTCAGCACACCCTGTGAACACTGTTCTGTGCCTCATGCTCTGAGTGTGTCTCTTTGCAGGCCCTCTGTGCCCAGTGCCCCCAGTGGGAAAGCAGATCCTGCAGTTGACATCACAGAGAAGAAACCAGTCTCAGCAGCACTCCAGAGACCTTCAGTCCTCACTTCTCCTCTTCCTGGTAATCTCCCTCCCCTGTGTTCAAAAGTCTGGGTGTTTTGAGTGGCTGCATGCACAGTTTTATAGGGAACATCTGCATGTGCACACACATGTGCAAGTGCACCCCTGTACTCCATGTGTGTGGCTTTATTTGGTGATGTGTTGCTTCTACTGGCACGTGCAGTTCCCTACATAAAAATTAAAAGCTCTGACAGTCTCAGCACCAGCTTCTTCACAGTGCTTTTCTGTTTTTCTGTTCTGAAAAACAGTCTGTTTTTCCCAGCTGTGGTTTGAAAGGTCTCTCTGGTGTGAGTGGTAATTATTGAGGGAACGTGGTGTTCCCCTGCATTGCCTCTCTGCTTCCTTCTCAGCCCCATAGCTGGAGTATGGTACTTCCCATCACATTTTGGGCCCTTAGCCACAGACAAGCTGAGAGCATTTCCACAACTCTGACTTAGTTTCTGCAGAAGACAGACAGACATCTGCTAGGAAGAGCCATCCTAGGCAGCCATGTGCATTTAGTCACCTTTTTTTCAGCAGTCTTCAGTTGCTGCAGTAAGGGGGAAAATGAAGTGCTGGATAACCTTGCCAGCAAGTACTACTGTAATACAAACTGAGAAAATCTGTCTCTTTTATGGCTCTTGTGCCATTTGGTTTTCTTCTTGAGTTCTTGATTGCTGTTTGTGAGAAGATGGAGTTAAAGCCAAAGAGGCTTTTGGGAGGATGTTAGAAGTCCTGAGTAAGAAATGCAAAACAATGCTGCAGATAAGACAGCCTTAGACATGCAGCTTCAAATAAGTTAAATTGAAAAGGGCTGGTTCTGTCCAGAGTGGGGTATTTTAGGCTTTTATGGACCAGCTGGGGAAGAAAGGAGCAACTTTGAGTGTGACCTGAGAAACACTGACTTGGATTTTGTCAATGAAAAGCTGCCAGTCCCTGCAGACTCACTCAGAGACAGAGAGTGCTGTAAGCAGTGAGGCTGTTTCTCTAAGATAGGTGGGGAATAAGCCAGATTTGCAGGAGTTATGAAAACAGAGGTAACACTTCAGTGGAAGAAAATGTGTTTAAGGAACTTCACTGTGTTCCATATTTCCTTGTTCAGAGGCATGTTCTGCTTTGTGAAGGAGTTGGTAGTACTTGCTTCTGAAGATGTTTGAGTTTTGAGTGACTTGAATTATGTCTGGTGATAGTATTCAGGAAAAAAAAGTGCTGCAGCACCCTGTTTTGCCTGAGCTCTACTGCAGTAGTGATTATTGGCATGCTCACTCTAAAGCCAGAGCAAATCAGTTGTGAAATTCTACTCAAGGAGAAAGAAACCCTTAAATATACTTAGTCCTTCTAAGACCCAAAGAGGAGTGTAAGATGAAGCTAGTCCAGTACAGCCATATGAATAGCAGCAGAGCACAGTCATTGTCTAGCTATGAAGTCTCCTAAGCTAAGTTTTATTGCAGATTATGATGACAAGTTGATGAGTGAGGAAGTTCTGGAATGGTTTAAACTGCAAGAGAGAGAGTGGAAACCATCCTTTCAAACTTTCCTCCTTGCAGGCCTTTACTGGTGAATATCAAAAAGGAGCAGCTGGGAGCAGAGCAGGTTTTGTTTGCCACTGATTTTATGAATGTGGGAGATGTTTTCAAACTCTGGGATGGGGACAGAATGTGTCCAGGTGGTTTGTGGAGAGGCACACTGGGGATGTGCCCAGAGACTGTGTGGCACTGAGCTCTCTCAAGTATTAGGTCCTGGTGCACTGGAGTGTTTAACCAAACTCTTCCAGAAGATGAATTGGGAAAAACCTCCTAAAGGAAGGAGAGCATTCTGGTGTAAATGCAGCCCCTCAGGGATCTGTTTGGTTGTTTGCCATGTGGATTTATGTAGCTTAAACTAAAGTTAACTAAAAGTCCACCCCTGCCATTCCAAGCTCATGACTGATGCAAAAATCCACTGGCAAAATGGGGGTTTGATGGTAAATTGGGATTTCAGGGGTTGTCCTGCAGCTTGGAAAGGACATGAGACAAGGAGCTTGTTGAGCAACTGAGTGATTTAAAAGCAATCAAATTCTTTTAGCTTTAAATCATGCAGCTGTTGAACAAGTTCTTTCTTCATTTGTCCCAAGTCCAAACTTGCATTTCATGACCTCTAGGTCTTAATATGATCTTAAGCTTTCAGTCAATGTCTCTATTGCAATTAATCATTTCAATTCACTACCCCTTTGGTGTTATTTTAAGAACAATGGGGAAGATGAAAATGTGTTTTCAAAAACCTTATACCTCTGCTAGAATTAATGTATATAATCCTGGTCTAGCATTGCAGACTTGTAATTCATTGTTTGCATCAGGTTAGATGTCTCTGTATTTTCTAGGAAAAGAAAAAAAATAATTAAAAAAAAGAGTGTATTATTCAGTGCTGTTTTGCTTGCCTTCAGAACCTGGAGATTTTATAAAGCCATTTCTGCTATTTCCCATTACATGAAACAGATATTAATGATTCAGTCTGTGAAACTTGGTGTTTTGTTTTGTTCTGTCAGGGGAGTGACAGGAAGGAAGAATATGTTCTGTACATGCACAGCAATCTTGATACAGGGCAATGTTTCCCTTTGCATATTACTGACCACTCTGGCTGCAACTGTTAATTTCAGGCTTTCTTGGAATCACAGTGAATTTACATATAACCCTTAACTCTTATCAGTACTTAACCCTTCACAAGCACAAAGATAAAGTTGATATCAAACTGAAATTGAGGATGAGAAAATCTCATATGTCAAGAGCAGGATATAATCAGGAGTCATTTGGATAATATGTATATTTCATGTATAACACTGTTTCATGTATAATATGTTTATTCTTGGAGTTGCTTCTTCTGATTATCAAGCCTGGTTCTGGCAGTTCCTTTTGCTCCTCTGTATCACCAGTACTACTGTCTCATAAATCTCCCTGAAAAGCTCTGGCATTATTTGGTGACTGGTGCAGAGAAGAATTTCCCTTAACTAGAAAATGATGTGTTTCCTTGCTGTTGGAGGCTGAGGCCAATGTCGTGGCCTCCCTGCATCCCCCTTGCTATTCACAGGCTCTGTCTGTCACTCTTCTCCTATTCCTGGGCCAGTTGTGGTTCCTTTTCTTTGTTCCACATTCCAGTTTCTGTGTTATGCCTGCTCTTCCATACCAGGAGATCTTTTCCCTGTGTCAGGAATCTCTTATTTCACTACAAGACCCATGGCAGGTCTGTTCTCCCTGGGTAATATTCTCTTGTGTGCCCTCCAGTTCAGGTCAGAGCCCCAGACTGTGACTTCTTGCCTGTTTCCTTGTTCTGCCACAGGCTTTCTTGATTTGTTTTCTTCTCTGGGAGAGTCTTTTCAGAGAATTTATGTTTGAAACTGAAAAATAAGTGGAGCTGAGGGAAGAATATTGTGCTGGAAGGTATTAATAGCTGAGGGGAGGATATTGTGCTAGAAGGTATTAATAGCAGTCATGATTTAGTTCCTGCATGTCTTGCACAGGGGTTATAAGCTGCTGGTTCTGCTCTTCATGTGTCAGGGACTTTGTACATACTCATTTTACCTCTCTGATTGTCCAGTGTTCACTGGAATCATCAGGAATATCTGTTCACACCCTGAACACTTCTTCAAACACTGGAGTGAATGAGATGCCTAGAAACACACCCAGAAAAATGGTAAAGAAGCAAAATAAAAAAAATAAAGCGAAAGACCCCAATGGTGGGGTCACTATCTTTATTGTCATTATGATAGAACAGCATGTGAACAATATTTTGAGTATTTTACACATATAAGGGTTAAAGACAGTGACTGAGAGCTTCTACCTTCGTTTGTATCTATTTCCTTCTGTCCCATCTATATCTGAGTCAAGTTCTCATTGTGACCTTTCTGCTTAGTTTAAGCTTGGGTCAATTTTTCATTTTCTGGCCATTTAATAAGTATTTGGTTGTGACCTGTCATGGCTTCAGTATCAAATGCCTTTACTTGGTGTGTGTAGCCCCATGCAAAGATTTAAAGGCAATAAGACAGCTCAGGCATGCTCAGTGTGTCAGCTGAACCCTTGCTGTGCACTCTGGTTCATTAAAGAGGAACAGAAATAGCTCCATGCAGAAAAAGATCAGAGTCATCCATTACTGGATGGCTCCAGGTAAGCTTGGAAACTTAATGGCTCAGAGAATGCCACACTTGCCACAAGGGCTTGTTTTGGTCAGTGTTGTTTGTTAATGACCTGGTTTGGTGTAATCATTTCAGGCAGGTCCTCCTCTGCTCCCTCTGTGCCCCTGGATGAGGCTCACTCCGATGACTCCGATGACGACGTCGTTGTCCCTCCCTTGCTGCAGGTGAAGAAAAGCTACACCCCCTTCTGAGGCTTGGTAACAGACTCTGGTGGTCTTAAATTTTATTTGATTCACAAACACAACCATTTGTACCAAGATCATGCATATCAAAGGTGGAAAAGGGGGAAATATCAGCCCCTTTTTAATGACATTATTTCAGCCATAAATGAGTAGTTCTTTGGTATGTTGTCTCTGCAGACTAAAAGCCAGTGACTGACTGTTAACCTTACCCTCCTGTACAGTTTGGATTTGAATACTCAACCAAAACACTTAAATAATATTTTGTTTCACAGTGTGGATTATAAATTCAGTTGCCAAATTTAAATGAAAGCAATAAAGCCTTAAGCTATTTCATGTCAAACAAAGTTTTGTTTCAGGTCAACTAAAATAATTTGTTTAATCAGAAAGTGGTCAGTGACATAACTCCAGTTTTTAGCCTGTGTATGCAAAGGGTTACAACTGGTATTTGTTATCTGTGCCTTCACTATTTGAAATTTTTACTGTATCATATTCTCATTTTTGTTTATTTTTATACTGAACATTTACAGTGTGTGCAGACCTTGTAAAGGCTTTTAGAAAGCCATTTCTTTGTCATAGGGCTATTCTAGGCCTACTGTATCAGTTGGGTTTTCTTATTTATTGACCTTTCCCACGTGTGTATGATGATATGTGTAGTACTGTGTTGTGCTGAAATGTCTGGTGACATAATCAGCTTTTTGGATTTGTCAGGGCAGGAATGTGCTGTGAAGGGATACCCTTGTAAATGCTTTTTCTGCTTAAAAAATCACAAATTACATGTGTTTTGCAGGGGCAGCTCTTACTGGGTGAAAACATTTGACATAGGAGATAGAACTGTCTGGAATGTTCACCTGACTGCACTGCTCTTACCTAATCCATGCAATTTGGTTTGGGAGCAGAAGTGGTAAGTTGGATTATAACAGAAACTAGGACTGCATCCAGAAAAAGCACTCACAATGTCATTATCCATGGAAGTAAGGAGGATGTAATCAGAGGGGTCTTTCCTGATCTTCTCTGCACACTCTGCTTTTTGACTGGATGGTTCCTACTGTTGTACCAACCTCCTTCAAAGACATTGAAATGTGGGGGGCTTTTTTTGAGGTGAACTAGATAAATCATGATACTTATTGAAAGGGGAATTTAATTTTACAAGCACACAGTGAAGGGTTTCTGGAAACACTAATGGTTTCTTTGTCATCAAAGAGTAATAAAGTCTCCCGTAAACAGAAAGCACAGTCTTATATTTAAGATTTTTATCACCTTTTCTTTTCTAAATTAAAAATCAGTCACCACTGTTTCTCAGAATACCAATAAGTCAGGGCTGTCTCAGTTCTGTGATTTCAATGAAGCACTATCTGAGGCTTATCATGGCTTGTGCCAGTACTTGCAGCCAAAGAGGAAACTGGATGGCTGCAGCACAATGCAGCTGATTTCATTTAAACCCATCGGTGGAAATGCTGCCTGTGCTATTTCCAAAGGCAGTTTTGGGAGCTCTCCATACCCAAAGCAGTCTGAAGAATGTCATTTGCACTCCCAATGGATAAATTTTTCCTGCTGGTGCTTTGGTCACACGACTGTCATCTGCAGGAAGGATAGAAAAATATACATAAAATAAAAGGGATAGAATCCTTTTGGTAGAAGCTGGGATCTGTTTCCCTCTTTTTCTGGAAGTCATGTTAAGAAGCAGGGTCATTTTGCTAAAAGGAGGCAGTGCTGGACTGAGTTGTTGTGTATAATATTTCAGGTTTGTAACTGTGACTGTGTCATGGATCTCTCCAGAGAGTAACCAGAGCTGAGGCCTGGCACATTAAGGGGAGAGTGTGTAATGTGTCAGGACCAAGACTGATACCAAATACTGCCTAGCTGTCATCCTGTAGGGAAATACTGGGGCAGCAAATACAATAAAGAAAACTTTCTTTTACTTTATGGTGCTGTAATGAGCAATATGACAGTATTAGGAAGTTAATACAGAGCAGAAGGATTTGTGTTTGAGCTGAGCATGTGACCAGCAGTAGCACTGTCAATAGACAAATCCTGGGATAAAGGGGTGATGGTACCTTGGGATGACCCAGACACAGGCAGAAATCAGGATGAAAAGGAGCAGGTGTTTCCTGGGGTGAATGAAATTGTGTATAAACTTTCTAAATTTGGGGTTGCCATCTCCTAGCTGTCAAAAATCTGATGCTAACCTTGAGCAGACTTCAAGCTCATATCTTTGCTTTGGAAGATAATTATGTGCTCACTACACATCAGAAGTTTGGGGTGGTACAGTAGGAAGAGAAACCTCCACAGTATTAGCCCTAGGTGCTGTTCTGTTGTACACTGTGATGGAATGTGTTGAAGGGAGCAGTGACTGATGCTAGGTTTTGTTCTGTGGTTATCTATCTTAATGCCAGCACCCAGAAATCTGGGAAGAAGTGTGCCACAAAGAAGGAAGGAAAAGCTAATTTTTGAATAAATGGCATTTTTCCTCAACAGGGAGCTGAGGACAGTAAAATCATGGCTCAAACCTGCCAAGATAGGCCCAATACAAACACACAGTTTCTGATAAATGCCTCTGTAGAAAGCCCTGGAAACCTTGTGGGGGTGTCAAGGTCTTGAATTAAAATTCAACTTCCCTGTACCCTATGTAATCTAAAAGCACACTTTCCATTTGGTCGATAAGGAATAATGTTTCTGACTTAAAACCTCCTGCAGCTTGCAGCAGTGTTTAGTTAGAAACTGTGTATGAATACAGAGATCTGACTTTAATGGGACATTATCTCTCTTGATCTCTTTTTGCCCTTAAGTGCCTTTGCCTGTAAATCTTTACTGAGGCATCAAGACCTGAAAACTGTATTGTTTCCTGCATAGCTATAAAAATAATCCCTGCACAGGCAACTTCTAATGTAGTCAGAATGGAAAAGGATTAATCTTGGCAAATGAGAGCACCATTAATTTTTATGATCTTTTTAATATTTAGAATTGTGCAAGTATTTTATGTAATTTATTTTGGGATCTTTGAAAAGCTAAAACAATTGCAATGTATTTTCTTTGAATTGTTGACTTTTGAAATAAAGTTTATAACCGAATGTTGATGTGTTTGTGCTGCTGCTGCTGTATTTTCATTGCCCCTCTGCTGCATGCTCCTATTTTCTCTTTGCACCTGGGCTGACCTTTTATCCCTGACTTGCTGGGTGGAGAGTAAGTAACAAGATAACTCTGAAACATGTAGGGTGTGGAATTTCTTCTTTCTTTCTTCTAATGCAGGTTCAGTGTTGTCCCATCAGGAATGAGCAGTGTTCCTGACCAAAGCCTGGTGGAACTGGAAGAGGTGATGGGGTGTTGCTCAGACTGTCCCAGCTCCTTCTCTGTCTCTTTGGGAGGGTTTTGCCTCACAGACACTTTGCACTGGGTGCCACACAAGCCCCTTTAGGGCTTCTATTGTTGGTAGCATGAACAGAGCTGTCATAAAATCTTGATGCTCAAAATGGTCTGGGAAGAAGCAGGAGGTTCATCATGTCCATCCTCAAGGGCAGTCTTACCTCCCTCATTATCAGCCAGATGATCCCACACCCAGATCTCATTCCTCTCTCCTCCTCAGCCTGTCAGCTCTGCAGAGCTGAGCCTCTGCCTCAGTAATGTAGCACAGCTTGAAAGTCTTTGCTGTAATACGACTTTTGGGATGAAACAGTGTAAAATCTGTCACTTGGTTACAGTGCTGCTATAAAAAAAAAGGCTGTGCTTGAATGGCCTCTAGGTACAGACATGGAAAATTAGAAGAGCTTTTAATAAATGGGATTGACCATGAATGCCTGTAGTACAAGTTACAACATTCTGCACAAACATTGCTTTGCACTGCCATTATCGAGCAATAATCCTTGTTTGGAACTTACACAAATTGTGGCAGAACCTTCTATTTATCTAACCTGGAAATTTTTCCTGAACAAGCTCTCTGTAATCTGCTCAGAGAATTGGCAGTTTTCTTCCCTCTCTGGGCAGATACTTAATTGCCACATATTGCATTTTTATGCTAGTAAACCTTCATTGTTACACAAAACGTACCAGAATGTTAAGAAGAAATACCTTAAATAATTAAAAAGAAAAGAAGAGTGACAAAACAAACGAACAAAGTGCAATTTGAGGTGTGTTATTCTTTCCTTTTTATATTCACTTATTTGCTAATTTGCTGAACTTACTGGACTGCACTGGGTCTTGCTGTGATTAGAGAGAGTTTGCCAAGTTCCTTTGTAATTGTTTCTTTGCAATTAACTAAATAATAGAATGTTCTCTGTGTGGCTCTCTGGGGAAAAGAGCGGGCAGGTGCTTTTGCAATAGGATTTCCACATCTTCCACCCATTTCCCTAGAACTCACTGAGTTTAAAAGGACCAGTAAAACATGAGAAAGAGGGAATATTGCCTCAGGACTGGAAATTAGAGAATTAACCTTTTCTTATTATTTCTTTGAGTTGGCTTAAAGCTTTTTATGCTGGCCCTGGTCGTGGCTATTCGTTGTGTAAACCTGAAAGTCCTTGGGAGGCCATCAGAAGAAAGTAATGAAAACCCAGATGTGGGTTTGTGCCTGCAGATGCCTCCACTCAGAGGGAATCCTTCAAGCTGGGAGGAGAAGTAAACTGGGAAGATCCCTGGCAAAGTGGCTGTGCTGGGAAGAGCCGAGGCTGGACACTGAGCTGCCATGGAGGGGGCAGCCCTGGCTTTGTCATTTCCTTTGCCTTTGAGCAGAAAATTACAGAGGAAGCCCTGGGAGGAGAGGAAGGTGATTTTACTGGAGGCACAGTCTGACCCAGCGGGAGGGAGGCGCGGCTGGGTGCAAGGACAGCGCCTTTGGAGCGCCAGGGTCAGAGGTGGGGCCCGGCAGTGGCAGCTCAGGGCTGGGGCACGGTTGTCTCACTGACCTCCCCCTGTCCATCGGTCATTTAGTCCCAGTCCCTTCCATCTGCTGGCACTTGGAGTGCAAATTTGCCTCTTTTTGTTTTTGTTTTAAAACTCTGTATTGTTGGCTAAAACCTTTTGTAGCACGTATTAGGTTTGACAGTCAGGGGAAGATCCTTGCTCCACAGTATATTAAAGGCTGAATTATTTAATTTCATAGTGAATCAGAAAAGGCAGGGAGATCTGGAGTTTGCTGTTTTAAAAGGTGCTCTCATCACCAGTACCACTTCAGCAGCAGGGGTGTCTGGAATCAGAAGCTTGTGAAAAGTGAAAAACGCTGCATTTCTCAGAGGGCTTCTGCAGACTGCCCAGTGGTCTCAAGAGGATGGAGGACAGAACTGGCTGCCTTATTTTGGAGATTTAAACCAGTCTTTTTATCTTTGATGTCTTTAATGTGGAACATTTCTCATTTGCCTATTTTGTCCAGTGATTCTTTAGCAAAGCCACTGTCAGAGCAAGTTAGCAAACACTAATACAGCTCTTTGGGTTACTTCTCAGCAGGATTACCAGTGAACAAGCTGACATTTGCAGTTTGCTTTGCTTGACTGTAGATCTGCTTTCCATGCAAGGGTGATTTACTGTTAGATTTTATTCCTGGGATGTCACGACAGTGTCTCGTCTGTGCATTTTGCTTTGGCAAAACAGAGTGTACCTATTTGTGTGGAGAGGGAAAAAAAGGCTGCTGTAATCTAAACATGAGAGCTTTGATAACTGACTTTTTGTCATGTAATCAAGAATTACCTGAATAGGATCAAATGAGAGATGCTAGACATCCAAGAATTGCAGATACTTCTTTGTGATGTGTACAACAGGCAGAAGTGCCATGGAAAGTATGGCTAGTGCTGGATCCTGTGGTTTGTCTCTTACTCCTTGTCTGCTGAATCCATTCTGCTCTTCATTTTCCCATATCATTATAAATAATTGTGGGGGAGAAATGAAAACTGTTGATGCCTCTGTTTCTCTGTAATCCCCAGTCCTCATTCTGCTCTAATTTAATCCAGTTGTCTGGGCAGCAGGAGGCTGAGGGGAGCATGCAGACAGCACTGCCGAGCTTCACCCTTTCCCACTTATCCCCAGCCTTGCACAGCACCTCAAACACCCACCCCATGGAACAGCATCCAGCTTTTCCTGTCATTTATTCCAAAACCTTTTGTTCAGTTTGATTTACATCAGCCCCATCAAGCAGGACCTCGGTGCAGTGCCCTGGCTGCATCTGCTTCTTTCCCGTGTCCATCACTTGCTGACAGAGGCGCTTGGACTTGCAGCCTGGGCAGGGTTTGTGTCCATCCAGAGGCCTGTGGCTGCAGTAACAGCTGCAGGACAGATTCCAGCCTTGAGTGTTTTAGGGCCAAATTGCATAAACTCTGTGTCAGAAGGGGCTTAGGCAGAGATCTCTTGCCCTCAGCGAGGTCTCTCTGCTCCTCATCTTTGGGTTGTTAGAACTGGAGGTGAAATACCACCGTTGGCCATTGAGAGAATTCCTTCTTCATCCTGACTGGCACTGTGAAAAATATGAAAATAATAAGGAAGAAAAAAAAATTGGCCAATGTTCATCTGTCCTCCTGCAGAAAAAGAAACTCTTTTTGTGGAGAAAGCTGGAGGGAGTCGAGGTCTTATATCTTGTACCCTTGTATATCTTGTACTTGAGCACACAGCGCTTGGCTCTGAACCCTCTGACGTGCATCTTAATGCTATTGGTGAGTGATAAGACTTCTATTTAGCTGTGTTGATAATACTCATGAAAATCCCATCCTAGTCAAAAGCTATTAAAGTGGATGTTATATTTCAGAACACCAGCAGAAATATGTTTATTTGCCTTTAAGGGGTTAAATGGCCTGTTCTAGCATTTTTGCTTTCCTTATTTATAAAATGCATCAGTCAGGACAATGTGAAGTATGAAATCCCGGCTGCATTTGGGAAAAGGAATAAAATCATACTTGCAAAAAAGGTGTCTCCTTAATGTCCACTGATCTGCCACCATTTAGGAGAAAAAACCAGTTGGTGTTACCCTTTTTCTTTCCAGTGGGATACACAGCACTCCAATATTTTTTACGTTTTCAAGGACCATCACAGTTACTAATTCTAAACAGATGAGAGTTTCTCGAGCCTGTGAGACCTGGAAATCATTTATATGAAGTCTGTTAGAGGACTGGATGATCCTTTTTCCCCTTCCCATCCCCAAATCATGTCGAGTGGTATTTAAAGCACAGTGCTTTAAACAATCAGCAATGGGTGAGATGTGCAGCAGCAGGGCTGGGAGGGGGCACTGGGAGAGGTGGAAGGTCTGGGAGATGGTCTGAATAGACTGGCCGAGTTTAGGAACTCCTGCATTAACACTGCATACTTACAGCAAAAAATAAATTATTTGTTCTATTCTTTTTAAAAGAACACAGCAAGTATTTTTATACATTGTAATTGCAACAGGAGCAGTACAATCTTTATAATGAATTGAATGAATTTGGGATTGCTGCTGCTTATCGTTATCTTTTCTATTTTACCTCACTGTCCTAGCATTATCCAGAGTATTTTTTATGTACTTACTTGTTTCTAACATGATCCCCTGAGAAAGGTATATTAATATTTTTTACCTTTTACCTAAAAATACTTTCTGTTCTGTTTAGAAAGAAATGAAAAGCTTTTCCCATTGGGTCAGGGTATAATCCTTGGGAAAGTGGTGTGTGAGTGGCTCTGTGGTGTTAAGCAGTTAGATGCTGTCATTGCTGAAATATTCAGGTGTTTAATTCATGGCTCTGATTTATGATGTTGTCAAAACATGCTGAGAGTTGTAGGTCCCTTGGAGCTGATGAAGCAACACACTGGCTTTGGGTCAGGGTTTGGATGAGGCCAAACCTTTGCCTGCAGAGAGAAGGGTGGAAGCTGAACCAGAGCACTGCATCTCTCCATTGAACGGGTGGAGGGCAGACTCAGAAATCACACAAAGGACTCATCCATATCTTTAGACACCTGGGTACCTCTAGCAATTTCCCCCCAGGTTTTGGGCAAACCAAGCCAGTCTGGGGCAGCCAGTGCTAGGGAGCAGTGCATCAGCTGCAGTGAAGGCATTGGTGTTGTCAGCGGCACCAGGGGCTGGGACGTGCCGTGATTGGGTCTGCTTTGGGGTTACTTTGGAGGGAGAGGTTTTGGTGTGAAGGGTGGGGATGTGGTTTGGTGCTGGGTGTGGACACCTGCCCTCTGCCACATGTGGCCCTGTGCCCAGACACCATGTTCATAGGGTCACATTAAGGTTGGAAAAGACCTCCAAGACCTCCAAGACCATCAACCCAGCACCACGACCATGTTCACCACTAAACCACGTCCTCAAGTGCCGTATCTGCACATCTTTTTGAGATATTCTGAGAGATCCCAAGACTCTGTTCAAATGATTGTTTTATTATTTTATTATTACATGCTGACACACAGTGAGAGGTGAATGTCTCCTTAATGTTCCCCTGTGCTCCCGCTGCTGCCATTGCCATGTGTGTGCCCAGTCAGGGGAGTGCTGGATAACATTCTGCCTCTATGAACTGTGAATTCAGGAAGGGCAGACTTGCAGTCTCTGCATTTTAGGATGGGCGTTGAG
>VXAC01007295.1:628687-743216 GCA_013399225.1 Rhipidura dahli | reverse complement strand
TTTTTTTTTTTTTAATGCTGCTTAGCCCGTATCCTGTGCTTGGTTGGCTAGGCATGTAATTAAAATGATTGTGGAGTGAATCTGTGTGCTCCAACATCTGTGTTCTCTGCTGTCATCTTGGAACAGAGCTGCAGTGGCTCTGCTGCCTCGTTTTGCCACGGTCTCTGGTTTTGAAAACACCATTTTGCTTTTCTGAACATACTTGCAGTGTCCTATATACACAGCCTGCTATCATGCACACAGGCACGGAGGCTAAGGCATCTGAGCAGTTCTTGTTTATCCTAGAAGTAGAAGGTATTAGAAATACTTTAGGAAGCAGTATGTTTTGGCTTTTTGTTCTAAACAGATGAACAGGTCTGAGGACGGAAGCTAAAGCAAAATGTGAGAGATGTATTTAAAGAGCCATGGGTAGATACAAAGAAACATTTTTATACCAGAAAATCAAAGGGACTTTTGGGCTAACTTTGTATTTTGAGGCTTCAATTTGTTAATTTGTTTTAGTTCCCTTGCCTTAGCAGAGTTCAAGATGGCCACATGCAGATGTAACGCTGCACAGCAGCTGAACTGTATTTCCATGACCTCAGAGGGTAGCTGCCTCTAAAACAAGGGATATGTGATCCTGGAGATCAGAAGTTAAGAGTTCATTGAAAGATCTTCTTGGGAGTGCGTTATCTTGAAATAAGCACTCGGTGACCTTTTGAATAGACAGCAGACGTACCAGTTTTCACTTAAATTGCTTAAAAGCGTTCCTAACAACAATCTAGTGTTGTGTTTGTTTGTCAGATAATTTTTCTACAGTAATCATTTTCCCACTTCAAGCCTTCTGCTGTTCTCCTCCTGTGTGGCTGCCTCCCCTCCCTTGAGGATATTAAGGACTTTTGCACAGCAGTCGATGGCCTTTTAAGTCTTAACATCAGCTCGCAAGAAAACAACTTATCAAATCTGAGCTCAAATGTCTGGATTACTGAGGCGTCTGTCATCAAGAGAATGATTTGAGCAGCAGCAGCTTTGCTGGTTTTGGTGTTGGTGAGGGGTAGGGAGCAGGCTCCAGCAATGCAGCCTGTGCTATCAGTGTCGTGGTTATGTAACGACGCTGCTGTGGCTCTGCAAGTTGACTCTGGAGTTTGTAGCCACATAGATTAATTCTAATGCAGTGAAACAGGGGAACTTAATCCAGGACTGGGAACTGTAATGCTCTTGTGCTTTAAATGCTTCTGAAGGCCTTTTGGTTTGAATTCTAGATTTTTTTAAATTAATTTCCACCTTTTGCTCTGTTTGCAGCATGTGCTGGCATTGTCTTCCCTTATCTTTAGGAACCATTCATACTTAGCAGGTGAGATCATATACATCCTCAAAATTAGGAAGTCCATTTTCAAATTTTAATATCTGCTTATTTTTCTTTACTTTGTAGGTCTCACTGGCACAAATTGTGTGTATTTTTGTTTTCTGTTCCGTTAGTGATTGATACTCTGAGTCTTAAACTGAACTGTTAAACTGCACGCTGCATTTGGTTTCCCCAGGGGCTGAGGAGGTCAATGGGGATGCTAGATGACGTTAATGGGGACAGGTAAGGGCAGGGTGTCCCTAGCTGTAGTAAGAAAGGATTACCTCTGCTCAACTCCATGACTTCAGTTCATCAGGTAGCTGGGCTGTTGTCATAAATAGCCATACAGCTGGGCTCAGTGTCCAGTCCCATTCTGACGTGTTTTGAGGAAGGAAGCAATGTACCCTGATTCTTCACTGCTTCTCTAGAAAAGATTTCCCAACCTGTGACCAAGGGAAAAAGCATCACTTTCCTCATAAAACTCTTTTTTTCAAGTAACCTCTTAGTAAATACCCTCCTGTTTCTTGTACTCACGTTTTGATGATGGGCTTTGAAACTGTGCATCAGCTAAATGTTCTGCTCCAAGCAGAAGTGGAATGCAGTGGCTTGGATTTACATGTTGTCCTGTCACTTGTTGCAGGGCCACGTGCTGCTGCAGGTGAGGAGGCTGCTGCCTGAAGAGGCTTTGCACCTCTGCCTGGAGAGGATTAGTGCGGTGCCAAGCGCTGTTCCCCTGAAGCAGCAGCCCAGTGATTGTGCCCTGAAACCCCTCTGAAGGCAGGCAGATAAGCACACACTGCCAGTCTTTGAAGTCTAGGTCTTTGTTGAGTCTTCTGGGACCCTGGGTGATGGGGAATGTCTAGCAGGATGTAGATCCCACGGCTGCTTCTGCTGTTCTGTCCCGTGTGGTCCCTTGGCCAGAGCAGCAGGGACGCCTGCTGTGCACTGGGCTGTCTCAAGGTGGCTGTGGCCATTGTGTACCAATCTACCGGGGCTTCCTGCTTTTGTCTGAGAGCATGAGAAATGCTCATGGCAGTGTTGCTGCCAAGGGCTGAGATCAGTGCAGCTGCAGATTTTGGCTGCATACCTTCTTCACCTGAGCCGGGCTCTAAAATGCTCTCTCTTTGTATTACTTTACTCCTTATCTTCTCCCACAGCCTATCTTGTTGCATTAGGTTAGAACAGTGTGTGTGAGCATGGAGGAGCAGAACAGATCCTTCCCCTCTGGATTAGATTGTTTAAAAATGTATGTGTATCCTGATGTCCTTCAGATGCTCTGCTTCTGCCACAACAAGCTGTGGACAGCAGTACAGCCAGTTGTTTTCTTTTTCTGGGGGAATTGAGGTGAACCTCCACATAGAGTGAGCTGGATCCTTCTTCTGCAGGGGTTTGGCATGCTGGTGAGTCCTATCAGAGCTGCCTTCGTGTGCTGCTTGCAGGACTTGCTCCATGGTCCTCCCTACAGAGGATCTTATCAGACCGGTTCTTGTCCTAATCCTCCCATGAATCATTGGGGTTGAAAATATCTTGATATGAACAGCTTTGTTCTGGCTGTGTTCTCATCTGAGTCATACTGCAGTGCTCTGCAAAGCCTTTTCATTGTGTAGTGAGTCACAAATTCTGGAGTGAAGGGAATGTAAAAATGGAGCAGAGCTCCTGTTCCTTCTGACAGCATCATGCAGTTCTGGTCTCCCTGCCTTTTGCTGCTGAGCAAATGATGATGATCTTACCAGTACTCTCCACTTTCCAGTGCAGTTGGTTGGACCAGTGAGATGGCCCTGAGACTGCTGCTGTCACTAGTTTAATTTATGTAGCAATGTAAGTACTTCTGCTTGTGACTGACCTAGCTGCGTGGCTTTGAATTCACTTTCTTTCTCGGGGTAGAGTTGGTTAAGAGCCTCGAGGTAGTGTGGAGGTCACGTGCTCGAAGGAAATAGCAAAATTGAATAGCTTTGTAATACAGCACAACAACAGGTAATGGGATATCTGCTCCAGTCAGGCTGCCTGTGTGCTGACAGAAAAGGAGACTACAACACTCTCAGCTCTGGAGTCTGACTGTGGGCTGAGAAATGCCCTGTGAACAGTGAAGGAGGAAAGAGGCTGTAAAAGCTAAACTATGGAGCACTTTGACTGGAGTTTCTGCTTTTTCTTTGTTGCTGGAAACTGGCAATGTTGACACAAACCTATGTAAACGCATAGGTTACGTGTGAGTCAGGCTAGAAGAAAGAAAAATTCCTTAGCATCTTTGAAACTCATCCCTTTCACCACTTCGTGCCTTCTCAGTACGAGTCAGAACTGCAGATGCACGGTTAGTAGGTGTAATGGCAGCTGCTTGTGCTTTGGAAAATGACTGATGATTGATTCACACCAATTAAGATGCAGAATCGTGCTGAAGGAAGCCCCGATAAGAGCAGGGACACGCTCTAGTCCTTGGCTTTGAGATGCTCTCTTCAGTGTTGTCACCCAGGAGTTTCCTATCGTGCATCTGTCAGTGCTTTCGTGTTGTAATGTTCTTTTTCTCCCTCTGTACGTGTGCTGAGAAGGGATCCAGCAGGGAAAGGTGCTGTGTAAGCCCAACGATCCTTCCCTTTTTTTGGCTTGCAGACTCTAATCCAAGGCATGTGTGTTTGAACCCATAGCCAAAGGTTCAGCGAGGAATTAATTCTGTCAGGTCCTTTCTGGCTCTGTGAGGCTGTTTCCCTACACATAACAGCTAATGTCATCTTTGGAAGTATTCCTTGGCTGGAGAAACATGATGGAGCCCAAACTGCCAAAAAACTTGGATTACAGAGATTGTTTTAGAACTTCCTCTACTGTACTGGTGTCTTATTTCAATTTTGAAACCAAGAGTCTTTCTGTAAATTGGAAACATGTGTATTAGTTGAGTTGGATGACGTGTTTTTGTCTAGTTGGCTCCAAGTCAGAGGGTAATGTGCCTTTCTTAAAGGGGTTGGGCTCAAGGTTTCTTTCTTTCAAGAATAGATGGATCTCTTCCAAGGTCTGATGAGCTACCCTACTGTAGCACTATTTGCTTTTATTTCCAGAAAGGTTAAGTGATCCCTGTTAGTAGAATCCAATGTTTTCAGATGAAATTGAAGTTGTTTTTATTTTTTTAAGAACTGCTGGTAAATTTCTTCTTCCCTTTACTCATCAGTCTCGGCTGCATGAGTAACCATGCAGTAATGCCTCCTATCAGCAAATTGGTGCTATACTCTGACTCTTCTGTTTGATCTGGAAGAGCCTTTACTAAGGAGCTGCATCACGATGAGTAACCAAAAACATAGAACCAAGACAATTTTTGATGGCTGTTTTTTACCAAAGGTAGATGTACAATGTTTTCTGTTGTCCATACATCCAGCCATGCAGCAGCATATGGTACACAGGGAGGAAGAAAGGCCACCTTTGCCAGCTTTCTGTCTGCAGCCTGGCTTTGTTTGGCTGCCCCATGCTGTGCTGCCGTGTTTTCAGATGGTCTCCTGAGAACTGTCAGTTTCTGGAAACGCTGGCTATAGGTTACCTCACTCTAGTCCAAAAAAAAAAAAACCCAGCTGTTCTAAATGTGTGGTTTTAGCAGAATACACAGGGGTAAAAGGTGTCTTGGAGAAATGTGAAGCACCTTGTGAGGCGTGCAGGAAAGGAGATGCAAGTGAGTATGCAAAGATGTAAACCACACTCACTTCCTCTGCATAGGATCCTGGAAGTATTAACCCTGCACAGAGAAGATGCTGGTGCCCAGCCTGGTGAGCTTCCCAGTCTTAAGACACATTTATGCAGCATGTGGTGCTCTGAAGGTGCCATGCTGGAAGAGTAGAATCAGAGTTTAAAACGTGTGTCTGGTGCTGGTGGCCGGGCACTGGCACCCCGGTGCTTCTGCACCTACACAACATTTGTCTTCCTGAGAATCCTCCATTTTTATCTACATGAGTGTAACACCATATGACTTCTAGTCTGCAAAACCTCATCTCTAGCAGTCTGGAGAAAGGGGTAAGCAAAATCAGTTCAGTCTTACAGTGTCTTGTCTCTTTTTGTTCTTTTCCCCGTAATTCTTAATGCCCTTTTGAGCAGAGGAACATCTGTGGTCTCCAGGTTAACACAGCACCTTTGTTTAAATGTTGATCCAATAAAGCAAGCAGTGCTTCAAGCGGATGTTGGTGTGGATTTTTAGTGCTCTTTATTTTTCGTTATTAGGGAAAGTGAGAAATTCTCACCCAGAAGAACATATCCCATTAGGCATGACTCTGGAGATTAAGGATAGGAAGTCAGATGCTTTCTCTGACTTTAATCCCAGGGCTCTGAATGTGGATTAAGGAGCTGTGCCACATACTCTTACTTGTACTTTGGTATTATATTTATTTTTGAACCTGTAAACAAAAACCTGTCCATTGAGTAGGAGAGAGGGGGAGGTTATGGGCCTGTGTCACATCAGGTTTCTTGCCGTGTGTCTTCAGAACAGACACTTGGAGGAACAAACACCCTCCAATTCCTTGGAATATCTGCCTTTTTTCTGTTCTTTTGGTTTTATTTGTGTTGGGTTTTTTCCTCTCCTTTTTCTTCTAGGACAAGGCTAATTTTCCCCTTCTCCTTGCTCCCCTTCCCCCACCAGCACTTACCGATGGCAAGGGTGAAGTCCAGAGTGGCTGATGTTTGTGTTGATAAGGCTGTGCTGCTCAGAGCTTGGCTGGTCACCTTGGTGTGACCCCTTCCAGGGGACACTCCTGTGCCTGTCAGGATGGGTGTGCTGGAGGCAGAACGATGATGGCCAAAACTCTTCTTTTCTGAAGTCATTCTTTTACAGTCTTTGATGTCAAGTGAATTTGCTGGGGTGGCTGCAAGCAAGCAGTGAGTAAGGTGGTGCTCACTCTTAATTTTCTTGGGGTGGAGGGGAGTCAGCACCTCGTTTGCATTAACCTCTTGGTGACTGCCAGTTCTCTTCTTGTTTCTGTTTTACCTTTCAGCAGTAACCTTTCAGTGTTTCTGTTTTACCTTTCTACCAGTTATGGTGAGATTTCCCATTCCCCTTGAGCGAGTAGGAGAACTTGGCTTGTTTTCAACTGAATGTGAATCCCATAGCTGGGGGAAGGGATGAGATGTCTGGGAATTTATTTGTTTCAAGAGTCAGATGAGTAATTTTGGAATATTATTGGGATTACCTTCTGTACTGAACCTCAATTCTCACTTTTAAGACATGAATAAGACTCAGAATACTCAGGGACTTATTGATGTATGCTGAGGAGTTAATAATAATAATAATAATAATAGTATTCATGCCCAGTAACCTTGCTCCTCTGTTGGCAAGGCTGTCTGTACTTTCTGGGTATGTCATCCTACCAGTTCTTTGTTTTAGCTGATGACAATGATTAACAAGACAGATGAGCTAAAATCAAGGAGGATCAAGTTCATGTAAGACTTCTAGTCCTGGGGATGCATTCATATGACAGTCTGAAAATATGAAAAAGTCATCACTGTTGGAAATTTTCTCCTTTCTTCCACTTCAAGGGGTGACTGATGTTGTGTTGAAGTGGTGAAAAACTAGGAATTGGTTACATTTATTCTCAAACCAGAAATTACGTTTACTGCATGGTGAAAGAGACTCCAGGTACCTAGTGGATAGTGGCTGTGGGGCAGAGCCATGCTGATACTATTTCTTTTTTTTGTTTGTTTTCATGTTAGATAAACTAGGAAAGAGCAAAACACAGAGCACTTTCATGTTGCAAAGGCTTTAATTTCAAACTTTTTTTTTTTTTTTTTAGATTTCTGCATAATGAGCCACTTACAGTTTTTGAATCTGATCTCGTAATTGTGAGCTTTAGGGTTTGGTAAGCTGCAACTGTGCACGTTTTTGCAAAGTAGTCATTTGTGTGCTAAGGCTATTCTCTTGCAAGAAAAAAGAAAAGTAGGTTAGCGTGCAATCCATGGCCACAGCCATTGGTGTAACTCGGTCACAATTCCCTTCTCCAAGCACTGGGAGAGGAGGGTAACATTTGCAATTATGTGTGCTTTCACATGCTTATCAGCTTGCTTGCTTCAGCAGATGCAATGTGTGCCAGCCTTAAGTTATTATTTTTAAAAATGAGCGTTTTTTGGTCAATGGTAAGGCCAGCACTGAAACCATCCAGGGAAAGAGCTGACACTCCCCTCCAGCTTCACTTAAACTGGAGCTGCACCCTGGGATTGCGATTTCCTCGGTCAGTACTAAATGCTTTTTCTGGCTCATACGGCTCAGAATGGTGCCACACGTGCATATGCATGAAAGCCCTTTGTAGTGTGAAATTAGGGATGAAAGATATTGCTAATCAGCCCTAACAATGTGGGACTTATTCCTGGCCGAGGGGAGAAGGGAATGTGGGAAATGGATGTTTCACAAATGTCCAACACATTCGGGAGCGTTGTTATGCCAGTGTTGGTGTCTGTGCACGGACACCCTTTTCAGGCTGTAAAATGCTGCTGTTCATGCAGGGAATTTAAACAAGCCTTCTATTCAACACCGAAATTCAAAATAACGCCAAAATCCAAATGGAGGCACTTCAGTTGCATAATGGTGTCTGTTACAAGGAGGCCTTGGTGCAGCAGATGATGTAATGGTCCTCCAGATAAGGCCCAAGCTGGGGCTGAGGAAAGAGGGAAGATGGTGTCAGTGGCAGAGACATTAAAAGTGTTGCTAATGGTATCAAAGCCATCCATAGGGTGTTGATTAGCACGCCTGAATAATTCCAGAGTTGATTGTGCTACAGCTGTACATGTGGAAAAACTGCTTGGTGCTCCCTGTTTCCTCCCATCATAATCTCCTTTTCCCTGGGGTGAGCTTTTTTGCAGTCCCAACGGTGTGCTCAGGCTCCTGGAGCTGATAAATGGTAATTTTGACACTTGCTGTAGGAGCTGAGGATGCCTCAGTTTGCGGGAGAAATGCTTTCTGTTGCTTGCTGAAATTGGAATGCTTCTCACTGGGGCTGTGCCTGTAGCTGTTACTGTTCCGAGGCCTCCGGCAGGTTGGTACTTTATTTCCTCCTTAAACTTGTGGTTGGTATATACTTATTTTCTTTGGTTTAGGAATAATCCTTCGTTGCATCCTCAGTGCAAGTGCCTCCAGTCTGTTTTTGGTCAGAGGGGTGACACGGGGTTCTGCCTCACCTCCATGGTCCGCCCCATCCCCTTTCTCCCCGGTTTTACAGTACTCACTCCAGGAAATGCTGAGAAAGTCGGGAGTAATGGAATTCATGAAATTCAAGCTGTGCTTCAATGAAAACGTGTTTTCAATTTCTGCCTCCTTGGGAGCCTGAGACTGAACTGTAATTGTTGGCGCTGGGTGGGGGCTGGGGCCGGGATGAATGGAAGCGGCGGAGTCAGCGCTCTGCAGAGCCCAGCGCCGGCATCTCTCGGCATTCAGAGGCTGCTGTGCGCTTTGTGGCAGCTTCAGGAAGCGTTTTTGTATTCAGCTGTCCAAAAAGCCCAGGCGTTTTCCTGCTGGGTTTGATCTGGCTGTCGGGCTCTGAATGACAGTGACATGTTGGAGAGGAACGTGATGGGGGAAGCATCAGCTGGGGGTGGTTTATCCCCCCCGCCTCTGCTCTTGATCCTGCTCACGGTGTCCTTTGAGTGTCCTGCAGCCGATTAAGGGTGAGAATTATAATGGTGACTCAAAAGCCTTTGGTAAAACTCATTAATTCATTCCTCCTTTAATTAGACACCCAGCCATGGGCTTATAATTATCAGAGCCCGGGAAGGTTTGCAGCTGTAATAAGCTGTGCCGCATCAATTGTGGAAACCATGGGGTTTTGGCAAATGCAGATATGGAGAGCTCTTCTTAGGTCTGGGTTTTGGTGAGGAACATGCAAGGGCATAGAAATGAAAAAAGCAGCTGAGTTTGTGTGTTGTGACTGACCTCTGGCTGAATCTTGCCTTGGGGTGTTGAACTAAGAGGAAAGGGTGGAGTTGTCCTGCTTGTAAATATTTTTTTTTTCCTTTGGGAGGTGTAATAATGTAACTTTCAAAGGGAGAAAAGAGGAAGGTGAATCGAATGAAAATATTATCATAATATGGAATATTGTCTTAAACCTTTAGCACCTGAGGGAATTACACTTTTGGGAGAAGTGTAGCAAGCACAGTTGCAGACATTGCACACAGCACCCATTTTGCTTTTGGAAAGTTGGGGAATAGCCGAGTCTTCTACAATGAAAAGTACCAGGTGCTTTTTTTGGGTCTTCTGGGGGAAGAAAATCAATAGTGAACTTCTATTATTTTATAATCTCTTCTTGTTTCTGAACTGGGAAGCAAGGTAATTTTCAGAACTAATTTGTGCAGATGACCCCCAGCAACAGATGACTGGGGTCTTCTGAGAGAAGCTTGTGCTGTTTCTGGTACCTTTGAAATGTTCATGTGTTTTTTTTTTTTCTTTTGCAGAAGTAGAACTAGAGGGAAATACTTGTTATTTCTACTCTATTGCATCTCTACTTGTAGTTCTGACCCCTGTGAATGCCATGGCAGACCCTGGAAGGGTGATCTCCTTTTAGCATTGGACTGACAGGCTGTCAAGTGCAAGCAATCCAGAGAAAGGCACAGACCTAGGAGAAGGCTGGGGATGAAGATAGCTGCCTGCCACTGGGCTTAGACAGATATGATTGAAGAGATAGGTGTGCTTTTTCAATATTTTTTCCTTAGGATTTTTAACTGGAGTGAGGTTAGAATGAGCACTTTGGAGATGAGAAAATGGGAGCTGTTGCACAAGAGCAGATCAGAGGTGCTGCTATGCAAGTATTAATGTTCATGTTCCCTTAAGAGGGAAACTGTTTCAATTGGAGTAGGTGGCAGGAAAAAATGGATCAGCTGTGTTTTGGGTCTTTTTCTGTCTGGATTTAGTGGAAAGCACAGATAGTACATCCAGTGAGGATGGAATGATTTGTTTGACACTTTTGTAGCTAAACAGAAGTCTTTACTTCTGATGAGGGTGCTATTTTAAAACCACTGTACAACACTTCTTGTGTGCCTTTTTGTATTTCAAAATGAGGCTGCTGCCTTCTGTTTGTCCTTCCCATCCTCTCCCCACACAGTCTGAGTTGTTGTTGTTTTAGGAGACTGAGTAGTGCCTGGAACTTGGGTAGGACAGGGCTTCATCCCTGGCCTCTGAGGTCAAATATGCTGGGTCTGCTGGCCTTTCCTTACATATGTCTATATTTAAAATTCTTGCAGGTTAGACTACAAACCTTGGATCAACCTGAGCAGGCAAATTAGCAGGAGCAGCAAATTTACAATGTTAAAATTGCCTCTCCATCTCATAAGTACAATTTGGTAAATATCCTGTTGAGTTTCTTGGCTGGTCTTGGAGACCATGCTCTGGGGCAGGTTTTGTGCTCTAGCAGTGAATCTCTTGATCACTGCAGAGGCTGAGGTTTTTTTGGAGCTTTTTCAGCCTGACCCGCTGCAAACTCAACCATCTTCAAACACGGGCTCTCCAGCATTTTAAATGCTTCAATATCAAATGGCAAACTGAAGATGATGGATATAAAATACACCAGGTGCTGTTGACAGAATGCTCCGTGTGGACAGACGATGCTCTGGGAGGTGCTTCCCAGCTCCTTGCATTAGCAGGCGGCTCCTGGAGGAGCTGTGGGGGTGACTGAAGCTGCTGGGAGCCTTCTGCTGAGGTGTAAATAACGAGGTTGGACAGTTTCTGCTGCCTCTGCTGTTTTTATTAGTGAGGCTTAGCTTTTGCCTCGGGTAACGTGGAGGTTATGGGAGGAGGAGGAAGGGACAAGCTGCAAACTTGCCTCCTCTCCCAGCAGAGGATGATGAGAAGGTCTGGGGATCTGGTTACCCTAATCCCCCCCCTTGGCATGTTAATTCTTCATGTCTCTGTGCTTGTTTCCTATGTCTGCAATTCTTAGTGAGGCAACTGTTTGCTGGGTCACGTGTGTCTCGCTGCAGTGCCCTTTCAACCTTTTTTGTGTGGATTTTGTTGCAGCTATTAAAATTCAGTTGGCTGCTATAGTATTTCATCGCTGTTAATTTTGTTCTCAAGAAAATGTTGCTCTCAGATATGGCTGCTTGTCTTACTCCTGTCCTAAATGCATTTACTAGTTATTTGCTAGATATGACATCTTCTGCCTGTGATTGACCCACCTCTTAACGTCCTCTGCAGGTCCAAGTTCATTTTTGTGGATAGATCTGAATCACCTTCTGCTGATGGGAGGAGATGTACCTCTCGGACCACAGCAGTGACAAATACCACTGGTGAAATGTAGTTCTGCAGGTATAACCTATGGGCAGGACTTCCATCACTAACTTAATTATCAGGTTTGGTTTACATGTACTGGCTCTGGTGAGGGTGGTCTTGATCACGTGATGCAATAAATGAAATATAAGGTTCCTAAGAAAGAACCAGTTTCAAGGATAGGCTTTGAATGCCCATCAAGGTTCAGGTTCAAACCAGCACATCTGCTTTTCTTTACCAAAGTCAAATTTGCTGCTTTGTCAGATGTAGTGAATGTTGAGCTTCCTTTCTAACATCTGTGCCTTCAGATGGGATTCACCAGCAGTTTACTTCTTTACTTCCTGCTCTCAAACACATCCATCAGCATTTCTTTGATACTAAAGCTAGTCCTACAAGGCTGTCATCCTTGAGGATGTGATCAGCCAGGCTTTTATCCTCGGGTTTGTGCTCAAGTAGCCTTTGACATGCTGTTGCCTTCCAACAAGTCACTGGTCATGTCTCCTGGGAAAACAGATCCTGAGTATTTTCTGTGTAGCTGCACTCAGACCTTGGTCAGTGCGTGGTCATGGCCTTGTGCTGTGAATGTGGCTAACTGTAAACAGGGCTGAGAGCTTCTGGAAACTGCTGCTGTCCTCAGCTTTATTCTCAGTGAGGTTTATTTTTTTCCTGTTAGGAGCAGGACACGTGTGAAACAGAACTGCAGTGCTGTTCTAATGCTGCAGCAAGGAAGTGCTACATGGTGAAAAGTTTGGTGTTAACTGCAAGTTGAGTATTCTTTTTGTATTCAAAGCATTAACTGCACTGGGGTAAGAATCTTGTTCTTGATACACCTGTGTGGCTCTTTGTGCTCCAGGACAGTATTTGAGGTGATGCTGATGGCTGGAGCTGTGCTGGGGGTGAGGAGGGGTTCAGTGAGTGCAGAGACCATCAGCTGGGGGAATGGTGCTGCCCACTGCCTGTGCCCATCAGTGCTGTGCTTGGGGTGCTGGCTCTTGCACAGTCCTGACTATAAAGATCTGAAGCTCTCCCAGTGCTGCTGAGTGGGGTCTCAGTAGGGAGGAAAGCTGCTGTGATTCCCAGCTGCTCACCAGGAGCAGGGTCTTTAGGCTATTTGCATTGCTCTCTGTGCTGTCACCTATTTACCATCCAGGCAGCAGCCAGATAACCCCCCGAGCTTGTGCCCCTGGTAAAAAGGCTTCCAAGTGGGGTTACACATTCCAGGCACGTCCACTGCCCTGCTCTGCTGGCTGAAGCTGAGTTAGTCATGCGTCTCACCGAGCGTGTCAGCTCTGAGAGGATCTGTCTCCCGTGCTTCTGCTGGCTAAATCCGTGCTCTATAAAAGACAGTAATCAACAAAAGGGCAGCTGGAGTTGTGGAGCCTGGTTACCTGATCTTGTCACTTCTTTCACCCTGATCTTCAGAGATAGTGTTTTGAGTGCAGAAGTATTTCCAGGGGCCTGGGAAAGAGGCTGGGACTGTTCAGCTGTAGGGCACTGTCTCAAATTAAATAGTGGCAGCCAGTGACAAGAAAATGAAAAAAAAAATCTCATTTTTTAGGAGAAAACCAAATGAAAACTTGATGCCATTCTATCCCTCGTGGTCATATTTTGTGTCTGGAAGCTACTGCTAAAGCTCCTAGTCATTATGTGTGGGATTGCACTATCATGTCTTTAAATGTATGCAAAAACCTGTTCATGTGCCTTCCCTTACATGTTTCCCACCTGAGGGCATAATCTAGTGACAACACAATCCCTTCTATAGCAACCAGCATGTCATAAACAGGATTATGGCACCCAGACAGGATGGAGGCAAAAAGAATTCGGGAAGGAAGTGCCCCCTGATGCAAATGCCCTCGCTGTCATGGAGCAAAGCAGGGTGAATAGTGGTGTGTGTGTGGCACCCGAGAGCCGGGGAGGAGGAAGGGCACAAACTCACGTGTGAGGTGTGTCCTTAAACGAATGCTGCAGAGCCTTAAGAAGGTGAATCTGTGTCGTTAGCAAGGCAAGGTAAACCCTTCAGGGAGCCTGCTACTGATCTCAAGGTGCAAGTGCACCAGGCTGTGTTGTCTCAGCTAATGGGATTAAAACCCTGAAGGCACCAGGGACACGTTCTAAGCCATCTCTTGCCTTCCTTCTCTCCACTGCCCAGCCACTGACCCTCTTATCCTCCAGTCTGCAGAGGGGAACGTTTGTCTGTGATAAAGTACTGCGTTTTTCCCACTAATGCTCTCTGTAGAGTTAAATTAAAATACTTTCTCAATACACATTCAAGCCTGTGCTCTCTTTTAGTACAAACTCGAGCTGTTTTATTGTCCAAGATGATGGGAAGAACCAGCAAAATCAAAAGCTTCTGTCTTTAGCTCCTTCCACGGAGAAGACAAACAGTGTCTTGTAATGTTCTTCTGCAGACCCATAAAGGAAAGAGAACTACTTTACTTGCACACAGTTACTGCCAGTGGTATTGTAGTTGGTTTTATGCTGCATAGATTTAAGTGAGAACAGTTACCGAGTGCTTTGTAGGAGTGTTTGAGCAGCTGCTCTGCTCTACTTTGTTCTGCAGTTTATGCACCACTTGCTTTCATTCAATAAAAAGCAGCATGAAAACACGGGAGATATTGCAGATATTTGGTGTGTGGCTTCAGGGTATCTTATCATGGGGCTGCTCAGAACTTCCTTCTAGTGAATTGCTCTCACTCTTTGCAGTGTTTGGGTGATGTAACGAATGGCTCCATTGCTTCAGTCAGTCAAAAGCAGTGCTTGGCTCTCTCCCAGAAGCTTTAACACCTGCTAAGAGGGTGAAGAACACTGGGCAACTGCTGCCAGCCCTTAAGTGCTGTGAAAAGCCTCTTGTCAAAGATCCAGCTTTCTGTCCAGGTTGGGAGTCAAGATAATGTTTCCCACTAATCCAATGGGCTCGGTCAGAGTGGCTCTAACTCTGCACTGTTGCCCGAACCACTTTTTGTAGTGATGGTGTTTTTAGAGAGCTGAGTTTGTGGAAAAGGATCCTGATCACCAGTAGTGATACAAAACTGCTGAGGAGGACATGACTCTCTTCTTTTTATTGTGTTTTTACTGCTGGTCCTGCAGTCAGTGAGGTCTGACAGCCCCACCTGACTAGAAAACAAGTAAGAAATGCTGTGAGTCCTACACTGGGGCAGGTTCCTGGTTAGGGTGATCACTGAAAATACATCCACAAATAAGGCTTAAAATACCTGTCTATAAAGAATAGGAAGAAAAATTCCCTGTAGGGGAAGGGTGGCTCTCAAGCCTGAGATATTTCAAGTGCAAGTTGAATGTGTGGGGAGGCCTGTCTTAAAATATAGGTATAAAACTACTCAAATGCAAAATGATGCACCTGGCTTCCTTTTGTGGCAACCTTTATGGGAGAGTTCATACATGGCCTGGGGTTTTTCTGCTTTACACACTTTACACTGGTGGACCCCACTTTGTGATAATGCTCCAAACAGGCAAATTGCTGATCTGCACAGGTAACAGGTATTTATTTGGTGCTTCAGAAAAGCTGTTTGCAGATGCAAAGTTAGCCACGCAGGTAACTGTAGGTATTAGAGCTGGAGGTTGCTATAAAGCCAAGGAATGTGGCTCACTGGTGAAGATAAGGTGGCTGAAAGTCCATCCAGCTGCAGCAGTGAACTGAAAGACACTGAAATAAAAGTAAACACAGCAGGCAAGTAGCAAATAAGTAACTAAGTACCAGTTCCTGCTGTAGATTTGATGAAAATGTGTTTCAGGAACCACAGCAGCAAGAAAAGGTGATATCATGTACTTTGCATTTGTTCTTCTGGAAGCTCTCACTGAGAATGCTGATCTGGCACTAACAGCTGTTTTTAAGGAGCCTAATTTGATTTTTAAGTTTGTATAAGTAGTCCCTGCAATAATACTCACTGATAAATGCTATTTGTGTTGTTGTTAGTGGAAGTGACCAACCTGGGTGATGTTGCAAACACACAAAAGTCATGGTAAGGTACCACAAGGTGCGTGCTGAATGACAGGCCAAAAGTCAGAGGAACCACAGGGAACTGACCCCTTGCTCAGCTGTCAGTGGCTGTGGCCTGAATGTTGTGGGGGAGGCTGGGTTAAATAGCTCTTCCCAAGAGTTTTCAGGCCAGGACTCTGTGTTGCTTCAAAGAGCTGAAGGAGATGAGTGCAGAGTAGTAAGTGGAGGAGGCAGCTGGCTGTTATCCATTGGATTTCTTCTTCCTTTGCTGGATCCATCCTCGTACTTCCAGTTTGAATGTTGTGGGCTGTGTTTCTAACCTGAGATGTGAGGCTTAAAACAGCAGACTGAAGAGTCTGTGCTCCTGAGTTTTCATTCTGAAAAGTGCTGTAACCCAGAATGTGCCAGCCAGCAGCTCTGAATATTTGGGAGAAAGAAAAAGGGTCTGGTTTGTGGGTTAGAAGTGCAAGTCCCTCCCAGGGCCAAGTGAGCAGGAGCACTGGAGCCTGCTCTTCAGCAGGTGCTGCTGAACCTCCTCCTTGTGCAGGTGCCAGGTCAGGGCTGTGACCACAGCAGCTGTCTGGAGTGAAGAAGCTTTTCCCTTGAGGTTTGTTGGGTGGTCCTGCAGCACCTTGGGCTTGGCCTGCCAAGTTTGCCTACTGTAGCACTTCTGTCTTGTTGAGATTCTTCCTGGATAGAAAGCATTGGTTATTAATGCAAAGGTAGCATTGAGAAGGCACAGAAATACACAATATATGCAGTGATCTCAGCATACCTAGATAGGGACAAGAGAAAGGAGTTGATGGGAAGAATAGCACAGGATACACTGTGAGGCAGGAGCTATCAGCCAATTTGGGATGTGAAAGAAAATTTACTTCCTCCTTCTACTTCTTTATAGTTTTGTCCCCAGTGAGTAGTGTTGTTGCCTCTCTGAAGGAAAGGCTTCAGAGTGTTTAAAGGTTTTCAAGGTCAAAGGCCCAGGGCTGCTGACTGGTGAGGCTGTTTGTTGGTGGGAGGATGTGGTGCTTTCAGAATGCAGAACTGCACTTGTGAGATGAGTAGTCTTTTAGGAGGAGGAGAAGTGGGGGAAGTCTTCCTTATCAACAGCAAGTGTCCAAAGTGGCTTAAATTTCCCAGTGAAAGGCTGCAAAGGGTAACTTTATCACAAGTAGGCAAATCAATTTGCAGTCAGTGCCTTTGCTAAGAGGCACAAATTTTGCTTTTGGCTTGTGGGGCTCACTTTTTTCCTAGACAAAAGCTGGTGTTTAGTGCAGCTCGTAGAGTTATGTAAGTCCAGCATGGAATGGTCCTCGCAGAACAGGGTTGCCAGCTGAGGGCATGGCAGGATCAAGGCTCTCCTCCCTGTTTCTCAGGTGTGACAGTGACAGGGGAGCTGCTTGCTGTGCTGGCCCTGGCACTCCAGGCCAGACTGGAGCAGCAAACCCAAGGGTGGCACCTGCTCAGTGCCTGTGCCCAGGTGACACACGGCTCAGTGCATAGGGCTGGGCTGCTCCCATTTACAGGGTGTGGGTCTGTGAAGCTCCGAGCAGCTGAAGTTTCCACAGGGCACGTGGACTTTGCATTTCTGCCTGTCAGACTGATCCAAGCAGTGTTCTGCTGACAGGTAGAAGCTCTGCAGTAATTTCTTCCCCAGATGTAGCTGCTGTGAAAACAAATGTTGAAGGACTATTTTCTCACAATGGTCCTCTATCAAGGGCGCTTCAGCGTTCACAAGTTACTGGATTAGCATAACAAGGGTGGTTTGAAGCAATGCTGATAAGAGCAGAGTGTTTCCTGCTAGAATTATGATCGAGCAACTTATAATTCTGCTGTCTTGCACTTTTTTCAATCCTGGGTTTAAAAGGGAAGCTTTGGCTGCCTGAAGTGTCACCACTTCCTCTTCTGCATCTGTAAAGTGCAGAAGGATTTGGTGGTGTCCAAGTCTGCAGTGCACAGGCTGGGGCTGGGGCTGGAAGAAGTCACTCTTCTGGGAACTATGGAGCATTGCAAAATATTTCCTCCCTTGTGCTGTGTTTGGAAAGACTGGTTTTTTTAATAACCCAGATAAACTGCATGTTCTCAAGTCCTGTGTGGTTTGAGTGTTTTGTTGTTGCTGGTGGTTTTTTTATTTAGATTCTTTTTGCAACATGCAGGTGCTTAGATATATTTGAAGAGCCCAGGAGAAAACTTAGTGTTGTCACTTTCCTTACAAGCTGAACGAGAGTTTTGAAATTGTTTTTAAAACCCCCAAACAATCAAACCCAAACATCTTTATGTTGTAGAAATCCATGCAAACAAATTGACTTTAGGTTTGTCTGTGTGTACACTGAAACCCCAGGAAATCACATGGCTATATAGAGCCCAAACTTTGCTTCAAGGTTTGTATTTGTGATCTGAATCTTTGAAAAGTGGGTCTGTTTCTCTACAGAGTTGCAAATCTCTTTTAAAAACAAGATGGGGAGGGAGATTCTGACCACAGCTTTCTGGCATTGCTGTAACTGTGTGCTCAAAGTCTCCTTCACTTTTTCTTGACATTGAAGACTTTTTTTTGGTCTTGATTTCCCATGGAATGGCACTGCTGTATTAGTGCTGCAGTGCCAAGACCTGTGTGTGTGGGTGAAACTGCATCCAGCACCCATTTGGAATAAATACATTTATAGTGCTTGCTGAACAAGATAAAGAAATGGATAGTACTGGATTCTAATATACTGAGCATGATATAAAATTAGATTTGGGCTGTGAACATCGATATTTGTCTGTGGTAGGCACCTACAGTCAAGACATCAACAGAGAAATACTGCAAAATTAGGGTTTCAACAGAGTCTTTGTGTAAATGGCACCTAAATCTGAGGTCCTGCATGGAGGAATTCTAACACTGATGTGTCTCTTCTGTCCATAATAAAATTTACAGCTTTTAATCACACCTGTGTGAAGTGGAAGTTTGTGGTTCCTGAGGTCATGGTCCAGGTGGGTGGCTGGAACACTTTGCACTCTGGGGCTGCTCAGTGATTAAATCAAGGGACTGACCAGGCTGGAAACAGGTTCTAACCCCAGCTCAGAGGCAGCTCTGATTCCAGTTATAGTGTAACTAGGCCTGGTATGCACCCCTGCTAGCCAGAGGCCAGGGGGTTTGAACAGCTGCCCAGTGAACCAGACTGGGCACCTGATCCAGGCATGAAACCCTGGAGATTCATGGAAAATGAATTGTTATAAACCTGGGGGGGAGAAACAAAGTCCCTGTGCCTTCATTGTGCTTCAGCACTAAGAGTTGGGTGGAAAAGTGTGGGGCATGATGGGCTTTGTGCTGAATCTCCCTTTTGGAATACCTTGGAGTGCTGAATCAAGGAGCAGAAATAAGGAACCAAATAAAAGTTTGCTGGCTGGCTTTGGTCTTCATATGGCCCCATAGGCTTTTCTAAACCATAGCTTTTTCCAAACCATCATGGAAAAAACACACTTCTGGTTTGGGCTTATAGATGAGCTGTTTCCTGCTCTTTATGGATCCTGGTTTGTATTCAGAAACAATGCTGAGAGCAGATAGAACAACCCACTGGGCTGCTGGTGAAAGGGGTCTCTAATAGCATTTTATTTCTGGTTAATTTGTGACCTGCAGCATCATAGCTGAGCAGGGGATATTCCTCTTAAAGTGCTGACATCAACCCATCCTTTTCAGAGCTTATTCTCTCTTTGTTTCTCTCTGCCCTTAAGACCACACTTTCCATCACTTCAACAGATTTGAGCTGTCCTTGTTGCCACGTGAGCAGGCAATCAGTTTTTCCCTCCCACGGCAGTAGATAATCTGTGATGTGATGCTCTCATGGGGTGGTCTGTGTGCATCTGCTCCTCACCAGTGTGCACGAAGGCTGTGGATGTGACCTGTGAAATGGGATGTGGCCACTCTGTGTGACAATGGCTGAGCTGGGGGTGTAATGCCACTCCACAGCTGGACAAGCAGTGGCACAGAGGACTCCTCTCCCTGGAGTCCTGGAGCTCAGCTGGTGTCTGTAACGTGGCTCCAGTCCTCACCTTCCTTGCAAGCTCCCCTCTCTTGCATTTTGAAGCCCTCTTCAGAGTTGTTCCTCTTCAGAAGAGTAATGAGGTTGGAAGTGAGATCCAGGGCTGTGCAACTCAGCTCAGGCCCATCCATTTGTCAGGGAAATGGTTTTCCAGTGCTGTGTTCTGGTAGGAAGTGTCAAGCCTGATAAATGGGCTTGAGCTTCCTTACTTCTTCATTTTCCCTAGAGCTTAGTTTCTAGAAAGACATGTTGTTATGTAAAATATTGGAGATAGTCACCAGGGACCAAGCTGGAGTGGAGACAGCATAGAAATATTTTAATTTAATTTTGAAGCTGGCTGGATAAACAGTTAAATGAACAAACACTTTCTTTTATTTTATAGAGACTTAAAAAAAGAAAAGAAAAAAGAAAGGAAGGGAACCAAGATTCATACACTGAAGTGTCTGGGAGGGAACATCCTTTCAGATGTTTGGTGTGCTGGAGATAAAGGCAGCCTCCCTTTAATCAGTAGCCTTTTTCCAAGTGCTTTTTTAACACAGTGCAGCCAGTCAGTCTGGGTTTCTGGGTTTCTTATTTCTGGGCACTGGCTGAAATAGCTCTTCCTGCTGGAATCAGAATCGGAAATGGCCTGAGCTGAACGAGAGGAAGAGGGGGAGTGGCTTGTTGGCTGGAAACTTGGTAGTTCTGTTTATCTGTTCAGTAGCTGAGAAATAATTACTTTTCAAATGTTCAGAATTTGGCTTCTGGGACCATTCATTGTCTCGTTGTCCATGGAAGTATGATGATGGGAACAAGTGGTGTTCTCATAAGATTTTAGTTGTAATAGAATTTGTGACTAATATTGTTATGGAACCACTTTTTTCATCAACACCACTTTCGTTGAGAGACTTGCCTTGAATCTGCATCAGATTTATTAATCTGAACAAGGATTTTTACGTGCTTGGTGAATAGAAGGAAGGCAGTCAGGTGACAGCCACGTGTGGGATATGGCTGGATATGCTTTAACCCCAGTCACATTGGTTTGCAATGTCACACTGGTCATGTATGGTATTTAAGTGTTATCCAGTTATTCCCTGGCTCCATGGATGGAATTTTAAATTAACTTTAGAACCAAGAACCACGTGAATAGTTGTTTGGTTTTTTTTTCTTCCAATATCAGCCTGCATTCAAAAGTGTTAAGAGTTTTATTTTCAAGATCTTAAGTTATGTTGATGCCTTTGAATCCTTTAGTCTGCATTGAATCCTTATAAAAGGGCTTCTTATCTTATTTAATTTTTGTGGGAGTAAATTTTTCCTAATGCCTATTTTCTAGGGAGTAGCCAAAGGATCTAAATCTTGACTATGGCTTAAATTTTGTGTTTTTTCAGTTGAGGGGAGAGAAGAAAAGGAAGAGGGTGTCTCCAGAGGGCAGACTGAAGTGACCAGCATGTCTTAAGTGTGAATGATGAGGTCTTCCTTAATGCTTTGCCCTGGCAGTCTGGGTGCTTTCATATTTGCTTTGGGATGGTCAGTGTCTCCAGAGTAGCAGTAATTCTCAGGGATGGTGATGTTTTCCAGAGGGAAGAACTTCAAATGAAGAACAATGATAATAATGAAGTTTTGTGAATAGCTGTTCTTTTCTATACCTGAGAGAGCCACTTTTGTGCCTGGAGAAATCACTAAGGGTTTGAGCAAAAAGGACTGAAGACTAAACCTAGCTTGTCTAGAGATCAAATGCTCCACTAGATTGAGTACTGAAAATAGTTTGGGGAGCTAAAATGATCTTTGGTGCCTACAGCAATGAACTACATGAAATAATCCTGCTCAGGTCCTGGGATATCAGAAGCTTACTTTGAGCTGACCTCCTGTTAAAGGACTTGAAATGACAGCCCTTGCAATTCAGCTTGTCCAACTTGATTAGATTTTATCTGGAGCTTGATTGAATTTGTGAACAAGATTATGAAAAGCAACGTGACTGTCAATGAGGTGAACAGTCTTTGAGGGGAAATGCTCTAGTATCCCAGAGGGTAGTACTTTTAAGTTCAGTTATGAATATTAGAATTCTTTGATTAAGTTAGTTGCAGGGTTTAAAAAGGCATTCTTGCTGCTGTGCATCAGTTCAACACAAAGCTTGTGTGGTGTTTGCTTCCATCTTAAGCATCCTGAAAGGGAAGGATCTTCTTCCCATCTTAGCTGTTACCAAACTGGTCTTAAAGCCCCTGGGATCTTATTATTTTAGGGAAAAGCTTTGATCATCAAGCACAGCAGCAGAAATAGCCTTGCCTGTTAGTGTGGAGCTGTGTCTGCTGTGCTTCACTGCTCCAGCAGGTCAGATGGGAGATGATGACCTCTGGATAGTTCACCTAAACAACACATCTTGGTATTTGTGTAGTGGATATCAAAGTCAGTCTCACTTGAGGATGTGGGGATTTACAGCCTTTTTGTTGGAGGAGGAGAAGAAAACAGAGGAAAACCTGGATACCTTCACTCTGTGGATGGGGTAAACAACAGGTTTTGGAAGCAGCTGTGCTGCCTCCTGTGCTTCCTTTTCCTGGCTGCTCTAGGAAGGGTGGTGGTGTCTCCAGCTCAGAGACCACACCAGTGATGTGGTGGGGGAGTGATTGCTTGAGCCCAGGGAGAGCCACACTACCTGTCACAGGCTCAGCTGTCACAGCTTTTCATGGTGGCTTTCTTGTTTTTCTTCTGTTGCTAAATGTTCAGCTGTGATGTTGGAGAAGAGAAAGAAAAAAGTCTGACACCTTCATATGTAGCAGCAGCTGTTAATGAGGGAAGTAGTACTTTGTCAAAACTGGGGAGATCTCATTAAAACTGTTTACCTCTTTTTTTTTTTTCTTGTTGAAGTAAAAGTAAGTTTATTCAGAGACAACAGTAATTTATAAGCTTAAGAACTGTGCCCATATGAATGATTGCAGACCTTTCTGGCTACTGCCAAGTAATAAAGAAATCTAATATTTAGCTGCCTGCTTATCAAATGTCTTTACAAGTAGTTTTGCTGAAAGCAACCATCAGCAGATGTGACAGGTTTTGAAATGAATTTACACATAGTCCCTAAAAACTTTTGAATTGTTTTAGTACTGAGTAGGCTGGCAGGATGTACTCCCTTCTGACAAGAAAGTGTGTGAAGGTGCTGTATGTCTTGGAGCTTTTCTCTGTTTGAGACAACCACAGCAGCAATGGGTGTGGGTATGTTTGCTTGCAGGAAATCTGTGGGTTTTGTCTTCAAGATATTAAATCTGCTCTTTGTTCTATCCCCAACAGAGCTGGCAGCATAGATTGCTTCAGGACCTCCCATTTCAGTGCAGAGTTGGGTCATCAGGAGCCAGGCTTATCTATTTGACTTCATGCTGGTGCTTCTCCTCTGCCTCGCTGCTGTTTGATCAGCTGAGGGGCAGGCAGTGACACAAAACACAGTTGTTTCTGCACTGGGTTGGCTTTTGGTTTATAAACAGTGGGGAGCAGGTAGGTGTTCCTGGCTGCATGAAGAATTGATGTAAGCACAGCTGTGTGATGGCAGAAAGGGAGAGGTGCTGCTGCTTTCCCTCTGCTCAGCCAGGGAGTGGGGCAACCTCAGGGTGAGAGCTTTGGGACTCCAGTGCCTGAGAAGATGCCCCTGATCTATGGTGAGGGCTCTGAAGATGAGCTTCTCCTGCACATACTGGGAAATAGGGCTCAGGAGTTAATTCATTTCTTGGCTCTGAGTGCTCCTGGAAGATAATGACCTGGGGTCTGGATGGAGAGAGTGAGACCTTTCTTGTGCTAGAGCTTGCAAATCATTGCATTCGAGTTCTGTGTCTTAGATTAATGTTTGCTTGCATCTAATGGGGAGTTGGTTTAGGTTGCTGTGCAAGAGGGGAGCTGTACCAGTTCTCCTGCTGTGAGCTGTGGTGTTCAGGCAGCAGAACCAGCTTTGCTCCTCTACATCCAGAGCAGGCTCCATGACCTGCTCTGTGGCCCTGGTGATGGTGGTGGTGAGCTCAACAGCTGGATCAGTTGCTTTCTCACGTTATGCCAGTTTCTGTGCTCTCTCCTGCTTGTTCTGTGAGAATTTTGATCTTCTGTTGTAAACTTTGGTGTGATCTGGAACCCTGGGATTGGAGCCCTTTCATAGGGAAGCTGAGGCTGGGTAGCTTTCTCTGTAGAGACCACTTCTTCCCTCTCTTTCCTAAATTAATGGAGTGAAACACCTACAGAAGCAGCACTTGTGCTGTGTAGTGCTGCCTTTGAAGAGTATTAATCCCTTCTGGGTGTCAGCACTTCTCTGAGCTGTGTCAGGCACAAGCACAGCTGCACATCTCACCCCTTCCCCTCCACCCCCTCCTTGTTTCTGCAGTTCTGCCTTCACGCTTGTCAAGCAAAATCTGAGTTGTGGATGAAGACAGAGCATGTTCTCGTTGTGATAACTTGGTGTGGCTGCTCATTTGTTTCACCAAGGTCCTGTCTCCTTTGGCTGTCTCCCCGAGTGACCTCGGCTGGGGCTGGGTGATCAATGCTGGGATGAGCTGGGCAGGGTGAGCTGGGGCAGGGGCGGTGCTGGCTGGGCTGGGCTGTGGGGCTGTGCAGGAGGGGTTGAGCAGGGAGCTCTCATGCGAGCTGGCAGCCTCCCACCTCCCGGGCTGGTTGCTGTGCAGCTCTGGGAGGCAGCAGCCAATGGGCTGCAGGAGCATCCGTGCACTTGGGCTCGCTGAATAACTCCTGAGGTGCCTTGTTCTCAGTCTGCAGCCTGTAACTTCTCTATTGCTGCTTTTTCCCTTTCCTCTTCTCTCCCCTCAGCTGTCTCCTGTGCTGTTTGGAGGAGGAACCCGCGCGCTGTTGGGTTTCTCTCAGACTCTGATGTGTTTCTTGTGCCCCCAGAGAGGCTGCCAGGTGTGGGGGACATCTGTCACCTCTTGCTGCTTGGTGGCCCTGTCAGGTGGCATGGGTCATGCAGCAGCAGGCAAACCCCAGCTCTGGAGGCTCGTGCTTTGCTCAGCCCTGTAAGCAAGCTGAAAGTAGCACTGAAATTGGGTCATCAGCCATTTCACGTGCATGGACTCTCTTCCAGTTGTGTGCCAGCAGAAATGTTGTGTAATTGCCTCATGGCTTGGGGGCTCCAGTGCAGGAGAGGTGCTGATGAGCTGGAGAGTGTGTAGGGAAAGGCTGCTGAGATGGTCAGAGCCTGACCTATGAAGGGAGGCTGGGAGACCTGGGACCCTTCGGCCTGGAGTGGAGAAGGAGAAATGACAGATGTGTGAGCAGCCTTTGCATAACTGAAGGAGGGACTTGGAGAAGGTGGTTCCAGGCTCTTCTCAGAGATGCCCAGCAAAAGGACAAGCAGCAACAACAAGTTAAGCTGAAATGGAACAGGGGTGCAGTCACTTATGAGCTTTTTTCTTCACAGTGCTGAAGCAGGGGCTGGGGGAAGCTTTGGGAACTCAGGCATTGAAGACACTCAAAACTTGCCTGGAGAAGACTGTGAGCAACCCCATCTATTAAATTAGCCCTACTTTAAGCAGCAGGTTGCACTACAGTGACCTCCAGAGGTCTTTTCCTGCCCATTGTTTTCTACTATTGTATGGAATCTGTGGGATTGAGGTTTGTCTCTGAAATCTCAGTGATGTGTTGCCACAGCAGCAGTAACATGCTGACACAGTGGAGTGGATGCTATGAAGCTGGAGCTTCAAATGTGGACATTTAACATTTATGGGAATTAACCTTTCAGAACTCTGTGATGCCTATTTTGGAGTTACTGGGAAAGGAGGTGAAATAACCATTAATGCTGCTTTCTTCCTTCTCCATGGGGTGCTGAGTTAAGGCTAAATGGTGCTTTGTTTTCCCAGGTACCCCCTCCTGCCCTGTTAGTGTGATCTCTATTTTAAAAGTACGCCTTGCATTCATGTATTGTCCAGACAGTCCTTTGGGAAGAGTCAAGGCTAACATTAAAGACACAGTCATTCTTATTTTCCCTTTAATAAAGTCCAGGGGCGTGCCAGTGGGTTACAATCTAACTGTAATGAAAAGCTAATCACCAGCCTTCTCTACCCTCTGGGATCCCAGGAGGTTACTGGAACAGCACACTGCCCCAGTTTCTCTTCCTCATGTGTGTGATGATTGCATTTTATAGTTTTGTTTGGTATTTTAAGCATGACTCTTGATAAGCTAGTTTGATAGTTGGCTGTTATGTCTGGGACCAGCGTTTGACAGATGACTTCAGAGGGGGAAAGCAACTTAAGTAGCTTAATAGGATTTAGCTCTGTCTACACTGTCCTGCCAGAGCATGTTATAAAGCACTTTAGTGGGATTCCTTCTTTAAATATAGCCATGACATAAGTGCAGGCAGAACCTCTAAGAGAACTCTGGGAACTTTCCTGAAAAATCAATCTCTGTGGTTCAGAAGAATTGCTGAATGAATGAATATCAGTGCAGGAACTCGAGGAATCCTACCAGCACTGATCTCATGAGCAGGATAAAAGGATCTATGAAGGCAGGCTGTGTGTGTATTAAATTACCTATAAAATGCATTGATTTCTAGTGGATATGATGTGTATGTCCTGGGAAAGCAAAGCAACTAATGAAACATCCTATTAGGACACAGTGGGGCAAACACCTCCTCCTTTTAACTCATGTAACCTTTATTCACAGCCAAATAGCCCTGGGTCCTATGTATTCCCAAACTTGGTGGTAAAGGAAGCTAAAAGTGAGAGTATTTGTCTTTAAATAGTTGATATAAACCAAATACTTTAAATTTTTTAGGCCAGTGGTCCATGACAGCTTTCAGCTTTGCAGGCAAACCCTAAGAGAGTTAAACAGCTTTGAAACAGTTGAAAGGAGACAGATTCCCCTCTTCCCCCAACCCCGTGGGGAAATGAAGAAACTGCAAGAAGAGCTGCTCAGAACCAGAGCCACAGAGTGAGATTGATGCCCTCTGTGAATAAGTGTTGGGCCATCTGATTTGCCTTGAAAAACTGCAAGGGTTCTATTCCATCAGTGCATCTGCACTCAGGAACGGCATTCAGGGGGTGAATATAAAATGGGTGTGCTCCCCTTTTATCAGGGTGACCCATAAGCAGAGGGCTGAGGCAGTGGTCACTCCCCAGGATGCTGCTCTGCAGGGGCAGCTTGACCCTGGCTGCCCAGAGGACCATCTGCAGCTCTGCACTGCTGCTGGGGAGAGCTGCAGAGAAAACTCCCCGTTCAGATGGCATTTCCCTTCAGGGCAGCAGCCTGAGGAGGCCCTAATCCCTTCTCACATTTGGCCAGGAGCCTGCAGGAGGCTTTTCTTAGCTCCCTAGCCTCCCTTGCAGGGGCTGAGGAGAAGTGGTTAATGAGGCTCCCAGTGCTGTCAGTGGTGCAGAAACACGGGCTCCAGCTGTGCCTGTGGTGGGTCTTGGCTGGCTTGGGTCATTTTTTTGATCTGCTTCCTCTGTTAGTCCCTCTATGGTACTTCTTTTTTTCCATGAGTTTGAAGGTTCTCAATAGTGAGTATTGGTAGTCTTTGTGCCAGAGGGTTTTTTAGAGAGCTTTTTTTTTTACTTTAAAGAAAGAAAAGGAAAAAAAAGGCAACTCAACTCCAAAATAAAACTAAGGAAGACTTGATATGGAAATGTTTCCTGCACATGAAGGAGCCTCTTTTGTGGGAAGGAAAGGTACAGTTTTAAGTTGAAGGAAGAGATTTCCTCCCTTTCTCTCCCCTGTTTCTTTTTCAAATTATTATTTCTTTTTTTTTTTTTTAAACTCAGACTGTAGTAATCTTGAAAGAGGCAGTCTGGAGTGAATTTATGGTGAGAAGCGTGGCACTTGTTTGTCTCTGGCAGTTAAATGGCACCTTTGCATTGTTTGTGCCAGGAGGTCAGTGCAGCTCCACAGCCAATAGATGGGTCAGAGGTCTGTGTTATCCCTCCCCCAGCTTACAGGAGCTGGCCCTGTGGGATGCTGCCCCTTCCCAGCTCTCCATGGCCTCTCCACAGGACCGACACACTGCATTAAAGCTGACTTCAAATACAAATTATTTTAAGGAAGATGTCCTGTGGGCTGCTGGCTGTAGCACAGTGGGCCATGACTCTCTGAGGATGTAGGGCAGTGTGCCTTTGATTTTGTTCTTTATCCCCTCCCAGAGGTCAGTCCTCGGGGCAGCCAGGCTGGTGTCATTTGCTGATCTGGCCAGGAGTGCTGCTTCTCCCACCCTGCAGCAGGCTGGTGGTGTGTTATGAACTGTGCTGAGTTTTTGCTGTGCAAACAGCCTTCTCACCTGCTTCACTCGTGTTGGCAAATGCCAGTAAAGCTGGATGGGGTAAATGTTATGGAAACTCAGTGCTCTGTTGTTTTCCTGTTGGTTATTCTCCTGTTGTTCCAAAACTTCTCACTCCCTGTTCTGCAGATTGTGCTGTTTGCAACATGAAGTCAAACTGGATGTGGATCTTCCTGTCAAAGGCACCTGAGTACACCAAAATGATCCATTGCCATCACTGACGCATAAATGCAGGAGCCCAATTATTGCTACTTACCTTCCTGTCCATTCAGTGCTAATAAAAGCAGTTTATGAAGCCATTTGCAGTGGGTTTGTAATCTTGGCTAGAAAATATCTCTTTTCCTTCTAATTAATTTTATTTTTTTTTTTTTCAACTCAGGTGCCTCCAAATGCCAAAGTGTGCTAGAGCTTCTCACTTAGGCATTTTCCTAATAGCTGCAGTTTAGAAAAAGACCTCTTCATTGTGCTAATGATATGGAACAAGTTGTATACATTAAAAAAAAGGCAACATTAAGTTGCCTTTCAAGTCTAACATTAGTAACAATTCAATGTTAAGAGTTTCCATTCCAGTTTGGATTCTCTTTCTGTTATTCTGTATAACTTTTGTGGCTCAGTGCAGCAAATGTTATGCTCGAGTTTATAATGTGCAGCTGTAGATGCTCAGTGCCAAAACTCTCAAGACATAAATGGGATTAAAATGGTGCCTGAAGACAAACCAGCAAGTTCAAAATAATGTAAAATAGTGGCAGAAGGGAGCAGAACCACGTTATCTACAGCAGTCATGCTCGTGGAAGCACTGCCATCCCTGGTGATGGGTTGGGGAAAGTTTCCACAGCTGGAACAAGTATTTGTTTTCTGTTCCACTTTGGGGTGGCTCTGCTCATTTCCGTGCTGTTTCCTGTCCCTCCCCAGTGCCTTGTTTATCCTCTCCCCAACAGAAATGGCAAAATACTGGTGACTGGTGTGTGCAGCTTGCAGTGACCTCCCTGCCAGGACATCAGAGCTGAGGATTGGGCTCGGTGTCTTCAAACTCCATGGTGGCTGATCAGTTCAGATTTGGTTGGCTGGTTTAAAAAGAGCTGATTAAGAAGATCAAGAAGTTGCTGTGAGCCTAAATACTGCATTTAATCTTAACTGGTGCCATATCTGCTGCAAGGGGCAGGGTTTAGGTTCTGCAAAAGAGCAGGAGACTTGTAGGTGGTGCTTCCTCTACTGGAAGGTCCAATCTTTGTGGGGAATTCTTAAAATTCACAGGAGCAGGATGAACACTTGGGTTTGAAACCCAAATCCAATAAGGAACAGCAAGAGCTGAAGCACAGCTAACGTGGAGTAAAGCACAGACTCTGTACAGCTGGGGTCTTGGAAGAAAATCCTTGAGGCTGTTGTGTGTGCCAGAGCATGAATGGCCATCATAGATTTAAAAAAGCAGTGTCCCAGCACTTGGCTTGATAGAATGTAGGGACAGGCACTTAGGAGAGATCATGTTTTTCCCCTCTAAATGAAGTGTATTGTCTCTGAGAGCACGTGTTGTAGGAGGGGGAAGGGAAACAAGGCTGGAAATTGGATTAAATCACTGGGCTTCAGGCCTGAGCCTTTCCTGCTTGCTTTTTTTTTTTTTCCCCCTAAAATACACCAGTGCTGCCTCACTCTGCTCTCACTCTCACTGCTGGGCTCTGCAAGTGTGCCCAGGTCCCTGCCTGCAGGCAGTGCCACGTTTTGCCTTCAGGGAGCCCCAGGCTTGCAGGAGCAGAGCTGAGCTCCTGCTGGAGGGCTGGGGCTGGGGAATTGGCTTGGCTTGGGAATTTATACAGCACTTGAGCAGGAGCCAGGTAATACAGGCAGTGCTTGCTTAGCCCTGAGCTGCAGGAGCATTAAATTCATGCTCCCTTTATAGCATGGGGTGTCTTTCCATTATCCAGTTTGCAGGAAAATTTCCTTGTGAGGAGCCTGAGTCTTAGGACATTAATGGATTGATACAGTTTTCTAACCAAGGAAATCAAGTGGCTTCTAAAGCACCTCAAGCAGAGGAGCCGCTGCTGGGTGGGAATGTGTGAGCTAATCTGACGTGGGAAAGGAATGTCTGCTGGAATTGTGGGTCTGCCCTGGGTGAGCTGGGCAAGCTGAGTGTGGATGTGAGTGGTGCAGGATGCCTGCCAAATTCCTCCAGCTACCCTTTTGGTGCCCTTCACCTCAATGTCCCAAATAATTATCTGATTCTTGCCTTTTAACCAAGTGAACTGATGGCTGTAACTTTGTCCAGGTGGAAATAGTAGGAGGAAATAACCTGAATCTGAAGGTTTGTTCCCATGAGGATTCCTTACATGTTTTGCTGGTCTGGGATCTGGGGCAAAGGCCTGCAGGAACCAATGCATCCTTGGTGGTGGGGTTTTTTTTAGAGTCCTGCAAGGGAATTTGCAGAATCCCCAGAAAGGAAATCCGCCTTTTCAGCGAGAATGCTCATTTGACAAGCTGCCAGTTCTGAGCTAAGCCTCATTTAATAAAGATTTAGTCTGTGGGGACCTGTCAGTGGAAACTGAATTTGGTGAGAGTGTCTCATTCTTTTCATTGCTGTAGTGCACAGAGGCTTTCAGCCAGCATTATGGAGAAACTAGGGATAAGAACATCCAATTTAGAGGACCCCCTTACCTCTGGGAATGTTTCCTTGCTGTGTAAGATGGAGATTGCTGAGCTGGTAACAACTAAGGGAATAAGTGGATTGTTATTTGACTTCAACCCAATAGGACTCCAGTGTTCACTGCTGATTAGCACAGCTTAGATCTGCATTCATGGGCAGGAAAAAATATCCAGCCCAATTGTTAAGCAAATCCTTTCTACTCTGTGCTTTCCATCTCTGTTTGGTGTGTGATAGGAGCTGCTCTGATGAATTCTAGCACCTGATGAATTCTAGCCCCTGCCCCCGTGGAACCTGTGGAAGGTGAGGTGTGCAGACAGACCCAAGCCATGTATTTATTCAACCACAGCTCTCAAAACCCTGGCAGTGATTATGTGGAGTTGGTTGAGCCAAGGATCAGCAAGTTGTGCCTTTTTGGCCTCTACACTGCTGGGTTCTGCAAATTGGACCAAATATAAAGGCAGTGTTGAAAGTCTTTAATTATGAAATAAGGGGTCACAATGTCAGTACAGAGGAAATTGTGATGACTCTTTAATCAACCTAGCCTTGTTCTTAGTTGTTGCTTACACTTGAGAAATTAATCTGAATTAACTGGAGGAATAAATTCAAAACAGATTAGTTAAACCACTTTAAATGCACTAAAGTGAATTAAACTACACTGAATTAAGCCCTTTCTAGTTAAACTACATTAAAACCCTGTGTGAACACTCATTTGTGATTAAAGTGGCTTTAGTTCACAGCTCTAATACCCAGTAACTGTGTAACCATGCCTATGTAGAAAGTGTTGAGGAAACTGGCCTGCTCATTTAACCAACTTGGTAAATAGAATTGAATGATGGAGTCACTCTAGGAGAGGTTTTAGCTGCAGATCTGTTTTTATTCTAATGTGTCTGCTGTATTGTCTTAAGGTGTTTAAAAAAAAAAAAAAAAACCAGAAAAAAAGCATGACACAATCCTTGGCATTTCCTGCTTTCAGAAAAGGAAAGCCAATAGCCAAAAAAAGCTGAAGGCAAAGTGTTGGCCTATATTGCTTGCTCCAGTGTGGACTTGCCCTAAATATATCTATAATCTACTGCCCTCCCTCACCAGTGTGCTTTCTCTGGAGATGTCTGTAGGAGGGGATGAGACAGTGGAACCTGTTCTCTGTTTCCATGGTGCTCTTCCCTGTTGCAGATGGATCCCTCATGGAAGAGAATTCATCTCACTACCGTGGGAAAAGCCTCTTCCCCAGCACATTTCCTGCCCAGCTTTGCTCCTGCACAGTGCTGAGCACAATAATTGGCCTGGGAAGGGCTGTCCCCTGTGAGGAGATAGGGATGCTTTAGTGCTGACATCAGCAGTGGTTTCCACATCCTCCCCCTACATCACGTTGGCCAATGTGTGGTTGGCTGTGTTCCCTACCCTTCTGCAGGGGCTGTGGGATGAGTGACATCCTGGGACACTCGAGTATCTCAACAAACACCTCGTACAGCATTTTTTTAAGTACTGAAAATCAAGTCTCTGACCATGCAGCATGTTCAGAGCAAGTTGATGAGGAGGTCAGAGTGTTCCTTGTGTTGCCAGCATTAAAAAAAAAAAATCAGTTAGCTTGGTAGGACATAGCTGCTTATGCTGTGTGAGTACAGAAGCTTTCTAGAGAGATGTCCTGAAGTCTGGAAGGAAAAAAAAAAAAGTGGTGTAGGAAGTAGTGTAGGCATGACACGATCCCACAGCAGTTTCTTTTCTTGCTGAGATGATTTCCGTCCTTCATGGAATAAATAGAGATGAGTGCTCCTTTGGCAGCAGCCCAGGCTGCTTCATTTGTTCTGGGTGAACGTTTTTCTCTTCCCACACTCCTTTAACCTCTCCTCTCTGTTTTATTATCGCTATCTCGAGTCGCTGCATAGAAATACAGAGAGAATACTAGCTGCAGATCCAAGGGAAAGCTTTCTTTTGGCAAAAGCTAACATTAAGGTAAATCTTTCTCAATGTGGCAATGATTAAGGCAGCTGTGTTTCTGAGGTGCTCCAAAGCTGTAGCTCTTTTGTTCTGTGGGCTGAAATGATGAAGTTTTAAGATTGAAATACCTTCTGAATCATTGATGGAAGATGAAAAGTGAAACTGCAGTGCTTCTCAGGAACCACCAGAAGGCTTCAGCTTTGCTCTTAAGTTTCTTAAAGAGTTTTAGTAGACTTTGTGACTAGCAGTAAAATAAGAACCATCTACTCCATGGGAAGAACTTCTCGCTATTCCATGCTGCTGTTAGTGCAGTTAAGGTTTAAAGAATGTGGTAATTGGGAGTTGGATAAATTGAGATTGATAAAACTTGTACTTAATAAATACCTGGATTGTTTTGAGCCCTTGTGTGTTCAGAATTAACTTCTTAAACCTAGTCTGCTGCCAGCTCTTTTTGTGCCAAATAATCTTCGTGGCAGAGGGGACATGGTGGTGTGAAAAAGGGTCCCTAAGCCAATACTCTTCTGTAAAGTCAGGTGATGAGCAAACAACATTTAATGCAGTTCTATAAACCTTGACATTTAACATGACTGCAACCCAGAGTTCACCTCCTGCACTGTGGTGCCTTGTGGCTTTATTTAGGCTTTTTCCCCTTTTCTAGGGAAATAAATACATATTGTATATCCCTTTCCTTGTGTTGTTATGTAGATTTCTTTTCTTTGTGACTTCATCTGTTGGATGGGATGAAGTGTCCTCCCTTAGGGGCAGTTTCAGCAGCTAAAATTAGCCTTGCAGGAGCACAGTCCATAGACACACTCAGGTAACCAGTGCTGTGGATCACCCTTTGGAACTTGCAAGCTGAAAGCAGCTGTTTCACGTGGGGATTTTTCAGGCAGCAGACAAGGCTGTATCTTGGTTTATTTAAGTAACATAAGGCAGGCTCTTGGAGAGCAGGGATTGAGCAAACTGAAGGCTCATCTACCTGTAAGTCCTTAGGAATGGTATCAACACCAGACCATGTGGAAGAGCTGGCCAGCCCCTGGGTAGCTTTGTGGGGGATGTTTTTGCTGTGCTCTTTGTTTCCCCTTTCTGTACATGAGGATCTAGATGTTTTCTGCCCCCTTTTTTGGCATCTTCCTCTCGTGGAGGTGGTGAGTACCACAAATCCCAGCAACCACGCTGGAGCTGAGCAAAGCTGTTAAGGCTGCAGCAGCATCCCTACACAGCACCCAGTGCTCTCAGGGTCCCTGGTGCCTTTCCAAGCCAGCAATGCTCCTGTGGTGACTTCCCTGCCTGCAGCTTTTATTTTGAAAGTGCTTCCTGACACTGCAGCTTCCCTGCCAGTCTGGCAGATACCACTTGGATTTACTCTGGTTTTCAGGGACTGCTCTGTCTCCACTTCTGCCATTAGTGTCAGTGCAGTGGTGAAATGCTGTTCCTCCAAGTTGTCTCCATTTTCCTGTAAGGGCAGTTCATGCATCATTGGCTATAAAGGTTCTGATAGCTCAGCAAATGTTCCAAGACAAATTGATGCTCTTTTGTGGCAAAAGGCCCAGTGCATAATTTTTCATTTACTTGGGATAATGTGGCCTTGGATAACCGAGTCCCAGATTTACTGTTGCAGGATAGTGTCTAAGGGTTTATCCAGCCTCAACCCCCCTATTTTAAATACTGTAGTTTAATCCTGACAAGCAGGCAGAGGAATATCTTTGGCTGTGACCAAGCTTTCACTGCCAGCCAGTCCCTGGGTCCTAAACTCACTCATCAGTCAGAAAGATTAATAACTGCTCTGCTGGATGATTTCAGTTGTTGTCATGGCACATATCCATTAATGGAAAACAAATATTCTCTGGAAAATGAAATGCAGATTGTGGTATAGTGGCCAGCCAAGTCCTTTTGGTCAGATGCAAATTTAAAGCATGTATTAAATGTCCCTTCAAAGCAAGGACTTCAGGTTGCTTGCTGGTTGGCAATCTAATATCCATTTTTCCTTTTTTTTTTTTTTTGGTTTTTTTTTAGTATTTCATTTTATTTCCTTTCAATAGGGGCGGTTCCCCTACATCTGGAGCTGCATTGTGGATTTTTTTTGCTGATAAAAGAGTTGCTGGGAGGATGTTTTCAGCTGAGTTTGTCTTTCCAGCAGTGATGCCTTTTAGCATGTGCAGGAGGTTTGAGGGTGTGAAGAAAGAAGTGCAGGCGAGCAGGGCAGGAAAGCTTTGCCTTACAGCAGCCTGACATGTTTAAAAAATAAAGAGTATCCCTGAGGAGCTCTGGTATGCCAAATGTGTTAGTTAAATTAGCATTGAGTGCTCGTGCATGGCGAGGCTTCAGAAGTGGGGGAATGTGGGGCTCCGAGTGCAGCTTCCCCCTCGGAGGCCCCTTTCTGCTCAGCAGCTCAAGCAGAGCTCACACCATCTGGAGAAAGCATGGGAAAGGGGGATTGGGCTTTTTCCCTTCCACCCCCACTCCTCTACTTCTGGTGGAGATCCCAGAGTTCTCTTTGCACGGCGAGTTTGTGCTCTTTAGCTTGGGGAAAGCAGCACCTGTGAGCTCCCCAGCCGAGCCCAGCCCAGCCCAGGGAGCTCCGGGGGCTTGGGGAGGGCTTCTAAAGGCTGGCAAAGCCAAGGGGCTGCCTGGAGGATCTGGGGTGCAGCTCTTGGGTTTGCCTGGCGTGGCTCTCCTTATGTGTGGCTGATGTTCCTTGGCTGGGAAGGGCCTCGTGTGGCTCGTTTTCCAGGATAATCCCCCAGCAGGGAGCACCTATGGAGCAGAGCAGGGGGAAAGAGGGGGAAGAAAAGCCTACAAAGAGCAAGTTCCTACCAGACCCTGTTAGAAACAGCCCCCAGTTGTGAAAGTTCTTTGCTTTAAGCTCAGCATTCATTGTTGTGTTCCCTTTGATCAGGAGGAAGTTATTGTTTCGATCGGGAGGAAGCACAGAAATGTTCTTTAAGGAGTTTCTGCGTGGGGAGGAAAAGAGATACTGATTTGAAAACCCAAACCTTTGTTCTGGGTTGGCTGATACAGATCTATGTCTGCATTCCCAATACTGGGGCAGCAGCAAGTGACTTGGACCCTTTCCAGATATTTAAATAATTTCTAGTAAGTTGGCATTTGTCACCACTACTAAGGATTTATCAAAAAAGCCCTGGGGATAAAATTGTATCCTTTTGCTTGATTCATGCAGGTGGGAAAATATGGCTAGATATGGTGTTGGAATGGATTTAATTTTTAAAATTCTATTTTATTTAACAAAATTGGTTTGCATTTTTGGATTTTAAACAGGATTTTTCAAATAAAAAGAAATCGGAGGGGAGTTTAACACTTACAACTTCCCTTTCCTCTAGAAACATGGCTAGAAATAGGTACAATTCACACTAACTCAACTTGTGACTTCTTCAAGTGTGCCTGTAGCATCCACGTTTGTTGTACCTATGTGTATGGATGGTGTATGGAGGGGTTTAGCATTTATTCTGGGTTGAACAGAAGCATTGCATGGAGATTGATTTTAAAAAAAATTAATCTCATGCATGTATAATAAATTCCACCCCCTTTCAAGCCCACTCATGCACTTGGATTTCTAATGAATAAGCCTGCATATTTATTCATGAAGATTAAAAAAACTGTACAGATAGAGGCAGCTGGCTGAACTATATTTTTTTATTATCATTATTATTTTTGTTCTCTAAATCTGCTGACCTGTGATCAGTAGTAAAGAGGAAACCCTCTGATTAACTCAGGCTGTTTGCAGGCTGGGACAGACGAAATGGCTCAGCTATTTACTGCTGAGGGACAGAATGTGGTTTCATCGAGTGGGATGGAACGAGGAGAGCGAGTGGGGCGAAAAAAAATCACCTGTTTGCATTTCAAAAATCTGCCAAACCCACCCTTGAACTTGTTTTCAAGGTGTGCCTCACAGAGCCCTCCCAGCCCCGGGCCCCGGCTGGGCTCCCCAGCTGTGTCCAGATGTGACGCCCGTCTCTGTTCCCCGCAGGCCCTGCTGCTGTTGGGTGGCATCGCTCTCTCCTGCCTGGCTCTGGACCTGCTCTTCCTCCTGTTCTACTCCTTCTGGCTCTGCTGCCGCCACCGCAAGAGCGAGGAGCACCTCAATGCTGACTGCTGCTGCACGGCCTGGTGCGTCATCATCGCCACCCTCGTGTGCAGGTACGGCCCCAGCCGGGGGACACCCCCTGCCTCGGTGCATCCTGCCTCATCCTCACCCTTCAAATGCTCTGCCTCTGCTTGGTGAATCCTGACAATAATCCCTCTTTCCATCTGATGGGTGTATGGTTTTAAATAGCTGTAATGTATTTCCCTCCTTTCTGCCGCTCGCGGAGCTGCCTGGTGGTTGGAGGGATGTGCAGAAGGAAGAGCTGATGTCCTGCTCTTTGGTACTCCCTAAGTGATAAATCAAGGACCCTCTGTCCTTGGGAGCTTATTGCTTAAACAGGATGGATATAGCTGAAATATTTATCAGGTCTAAATGCAGATTTCTCAGAATCTGGCGTCCAAAAAGAATCACTATGTGTAGGAGAGTAGATCAGGAAGAGGGACACAGATGATTCTTTTGGGCTTGGAAGGATTGGTATTTGACTGGAGGGAACGTTCAGGTTTTGTTATCTTCTGCATTTTGTTATCTGCACTGACATGCCATCTCCAAGGGCTGCTGTTAATGGTGCTGGGGTAAGCAGTGTATCCTGTTATAACTGAGCAATAGAACCTTTTGGAAGTGGGGTGGAAAGAGGGATTGCTGAAAAACAAGAAAATATCAGTAATTAGTGGAGAATGGGTGCAGGAGAATTTAAAAGGTCATTTCCTCAAAAGTGAATGATCGGGCATCTAAAAGCAGGGACATGTTTGCAGATGTGCAAGGAAGGAAGGAGCCTTTGATCTTGTTTTGACTTGGGGAGAATGAGTACTCTGGATGTGTGCCCCATGTTGAGCACTTTCCAGTTTGTGTTTCTTTCCAATTCCAAGCATCTCCTGCCCAAGACTCCTCCAGGTGGTCTCAGCTGCTTTTTGCAGGTCTGGGAGCAGTCCCCTAGTCTGAGAGGAGGGAGCAACGAGGTGATGGTGTCTTGTGGTTCACTTTTTGCATCAGCCTGCTGAGGGGTGGTGGGTGGGGTGTGTGATCCCTGGGGAGGTGAGGGTGTTCCTCGGGGGCCAGGCTGAGCTGCTCGGGAGCCAGACCCTGCTGCTGCTGCTGCTGCCTTTGTGTGTTTGCTCTTTCCAGGCACTCAGGAGAGCAGCAAAGCCTTGAAGTGTTGGAACACCCAGTGCAGAGCAGGCATTCTGTGGGGAGTTCAGCAGCTGGGGGTGGATTTGCCTTCAGAAGCAGGGGCTGAGGAGGAGACCTGGTGTACCAGCCGGTGTTGCTGTGTTTGCAAAGAGCTCTTCAGTGCTTTACTCATTGCAAGCAGGTGCCTGGGGTGGAAAGGCAAACTGCAGAACAACTTCCAAAGAAGAAACCTCAGCCTCATTCACCGTTGTTTTGGTGATCTTAAGAGCTTCAGCTGCATCCATTCCAATCCACTGAGAGAGCTGTGGTCCTAACCCTTTCTTACAGAAGCTCTGGCTGATGCTATTTATAGTTGTGCTGCTGCTACAGGCCCTTGTTAGCTATTGTTGTGCAGCAAATGTGACCAAGGCAGCTGCTGCTGTGTGGTGGTTGTGTTTGTTTTGGATTGTGGAAAGGGTGAGAAGCAGGTATTCTGCACTTCTCCAGAGCATGTGTGAGATAATTTAAAATTGGAAGGGCAGCGTATAAATTCTGGTAAACTTGATGTAACTCTGTCAAATCCACTAGCTGGAAAGCTGCTTAGGCTTCCTCAAAATCTGAACCACTGCTTCTCATCCTTGGTGTACAATTTCTCGTTTAAGGTTCACAGCATAAGTTTCTATCAGAATCTACAGTGACATTGATTGATCATTTTTCTTGACTTTTTAAATTAGTTGTTTATTTTCCCCTCTGAAACCAGCATGCTTGAGCAAGAGCAGCTTGGTACCATCATGGTGAGGAGTGTGCTGTCCAAGTGCTGCTGCTCTCCTGCAGAGCTGAGGTTGATTTTCTGCCTCTCTGCAGCAGCTGGATGCCACGGTGCCCTCAAATCCACAGTGCTTTGTGGAGAGTGTATCAGAAAGAAATGGGTGCAAATAAATGCTAAAAACTTGCTTTATCAAGTGCCAGTAATAGCACTTTCCCCTGGTGTGAAAGTGCAAGGTGGTAATTAGCCAGACAAATTAACATTCCTCCTGAGAACTTGAAGTCTAAAAAGGGCTCTTCTTATGAAGTTCCTGTAATTAAAGATGACTTGGTGTAGTTAGATTATTCATTTCTAAGGATGTGATGGGAATGGCTAGTGCTCATCTTTTCAGACTGGTGACTGGGTACCCAGAGGGTCACAGTGGTATTACAGCAGGAGGAGCTCATCACCAGAGGGCACATATATCCTCTCTATGTCAGATTGATGCTCTGATGTTCATCATGTGTAAATGCAGAAGACTTTTTTTGGTTTTTTGCAGGTCGTGTTGCAAGCAAATTCAGAATTTCACCTGATTTGTCTTTTCTGGTTCTTTAAAGAGGTGTCTAAAGCCCACGTGGTTCTTGCATACAAACAATGGGCAAGCTGCTCTCCAGACTTGGATTTCTTGAGTCTTGCTGAAAAATGATCCTGAAGTGTGTGTACAACCTGCAGGAGTTCAAATCACACTGTTGTATCTGTAGGAAAATACAGAAATCCTGGCGTGCACCTTTTCCATCTCACTTGTGTAACTCTCCAAAGAGCTGGTTGTGCACTGTGTCCCGTGTGTGTCTGTGGGTGTGCACTGGTGGTGATAGCTTTAAGCTCAGAAGTGCAGTGTTTTCTTGACTTAAATAAGTGGGTTTCCTAAAACTTGCCAAACTGAGTAGCCAAGCAGCCTTTAAAGTGCAGTGTTGAGTAGCAAGAACATTTTAGATGGCCTGTAAGACCTTGACTGATGGATTTTTAAGATGTTATTCAAAAATATGAGTGAGAGGGAAAGCAGAGGAGAGGTGGTGATGGTTGTAGAAGTGACAGGGGAGTGACAGAGGTAGGTTTGGGAGGAGGAATTGAGGATGGGACAGTATGGATTTGGGAGGAGAGAGGGGTGTGTGCACTAGGAGGGGAGTGCAACAAAAGCAAGAATGGCAGAAATAGAGATGACTTTGCCATAGGAACATTGAATGTGTGTTGGAGTATCTTCCAGAGGGTGCTAGGGTGGAAAAGAGCTGTGTCATTCAGGAATGCTGTTCCTGTATCCAGGCTGGGGGACACAAATACAGGCTTCATCATCCGTTGGGTGATGATTTTGTCATCCTGTACTGGGAGATGGATCTGCTGTATCTGAGGCTTCTGTGCCTTCGGGGGTTCGTGCAAGAAGCCCTGTCATTTATCCTGACCTCAAGGACTTATGCTGTTGGGTTAAGATGAGTTGATCTATTTTTATTTTAGAAGAATGCCCTTAAATAGAAGGAGCTCCTCTGTTTCCCTTTAATCATATAAAAAGGTAGTTGAAAACTAGTGCAAATCCTTAAATCTGCTTTAAACAATAGCAACTCCTATCAGTGTGTGTGGGCAGGGATTTGAAGAAACTATTGGATTTAGATGAAGCCAAATGCAAACAAAGCTAAGCAGCAGCAGTTCCCCCCTGCCTGCCCTTCAGCTCTGCCCCCTCCTCAGGCACAGCTGCCCCCAGCCCAGGCTTGTGGGATGGTTTCCTTCCCTCTCTACCCTGCTAGAAAGGGGAAGTGCCACAGAACTGCATGGCTTGCTCCTAGGGGAAGGACTGGCTGTGTGAATGGCCCTTGCCAGCACAGGGTGTGAGTGCAGAGCTGGCTTTTGCTGGCAGGAATGGAATAATTGACACTTTGTGTGTAATTTGCAGTGAATGTGTGATTTGCATGTCTAGAGGAGTTTATTACCTGGGTTAAGTGGCTTTTATCCCAGTTTTTGTGCTGTAGTGTTTCCTTCCGGGAGAAGTCACTGTGCCTGGAGGGTTGGGGCAGTGGGAGCTGTGGTTTGTACTGGGTGGGTTGGGAAGCCAATGGAAAACTGCTGGGGTGGATGTGCCTCCAGCAGGGCAGTGAGTTTAAAGTCACTTGTGTTGCCAGCACTCCACAGCTGGTACCTTTGAGCAAACTGGCTGCTGTACCTCTCTGTGCAGCATCCCTAAGGACAAGGTGGCCACTGCTGCTTCAGAGTGCTGCTTCTGAGTCTTTCCCACCAAAACACGCTCCTGTGCTGGGAATACTGAGAGCCAAGCAGCAGATTTTGGGCCCTTACCAAGTCTTTGCTGAAAGAATAGGCTTCTAGGAGCTCTAACAGGCTGAATAGAAATTGCTCGCTAATTAAAGGGGTCAGATCTGCCTGTTCAGTGTCAAGAATGTTCTGGAATTTATTTGGTGCCTGTGGTAGAAGCAACTGCTAATGTTCTCTGGAGGCTGAAAGGGTCTGTGTGAGTTTCTTTGCTCTGATAAGACAAGGAGAAATTCAAGCCATGGTTTTGCAATTTCTGTGACGGGATGCTGAGTTGCCTTATCCTGGGCATAGCTCTGCATCTGTAATCTCTCTACTTTAGGGGAAGGGGGTAGTGTTTCTTTTTTATCCCCTCCACCCCTGTGCACCCCAGGCATGTGTTATCAAGCTCTGATAATAGCTGCAACCAGGGAGGAATGCAGAGGGCTTTTCTCTCTTTAGTTATCAGCATTATTTGCATCAGGAAAATGTTTGAGGAATGGTGTTCCTGGAGAAAGTGGCCCGTTTTTGTATTAATGCTAAATATTTGATTACATAGCTGCTGCCTCTCTTTCAGTGTGTGAAGGCTGCCTCTTGTCCCTAGAAGACCCCTCAGCTGAGGTTTTTATGGGCCAAGCTCTCCATAATTTATGGAGATTCAATTGGTGGAAAAAGCATGAGGCTGACACAGATTTTCCTGGTGGATCTGCTTCAAGTTCATGATCTTTGCTTCTATTTCTTGTCACATACGAGGAGAAATATGACCAGGTGAACTACATTGTTCTGCTCACTCTTTTGAAGCAGATGAGCCCTGGAAAGGAGGGCTGGATTTGTCTATCTGCTGGGGAGGAGTGAGAGCAGGAGCAGCACACAAAGTTGTTGTGAAGGAACTAAAGGTTTCATCCAGAATAACTTTAGGTTTACAACGGGATCATCACCACCACCTTCCTTTGCACTGCCACAGACACAACCTTGGTGTCTTGAGAACCTTCCTAGGAAAGATCCTGAGTGCTCTCAAGATAAATATAACATGAGAACAGAAAAACTGTGTCTTGGTAATGTTTGTTTGCCCTCAGTTCAGTTGTGTGATCCCTTCACAAGTTCTTTCCTTGTCTATTATTAGGAAATATGGGCTTGGAAAGAGGAACTGTGAGTTCCTGCAGCGATCTCTTAATAGAAGAGGCATTGCTGACTTGCATGAGATAATCTTCTGGTTGCAACTCATTTACAGGATCTTCCTCCTTTAAGTGAGGCTTAAGCTAATATGGTTTACTTCATAATTGGGGCAGACTGATATGTGTGGACAGTTATGGAAAATCAGCTGATAGGTGGTAATTTGCTAAGCAGCTGGAGTTGAATTCTATCTGCAAGCTTGAAATTTGCTTGCTTTAAAAATAAATAAGCCTTTTGTCCTAGTAAGTTATTAAGCTTCCCTTCCCAGTACTCTAAATCAGTGTGACACAAATGTTTCTAATGGGAAGATAAATCAAGATAATGTTCATTGATATTTCACAGGGTAGAGAAGAGGGCATAGAAAATGTATCTGGAGGAACCACCACCATGGGCAAGCAGTCAAAGCAGGCTCTTTGTGTCCTGCTTTAAAAAAAAAAAATGTAACAAAATAATCTGTATTTCATGTCCAGAGAAGGCACGTGTCTCCTGGCACAGCAATGGTAGCTCTTGCAGGAGCCACTGGAGAGCTGCCTGGCTGGATTTCTGGTTGTCCATGGCTGGACCTGAGCTCCCAAACACATCTCAAACAGATTTTCATTATTTTACCATAAAGAAATACTCACGTTGTGCTCTGCTCTTTGCCATATGGATGCTGCATGGAGACCTGGGGGCTGTGAATGTTTCCAGGTGCATTTTTTCAGCAGCTGCTGAGGAGCAGGACGACCCCAGCTCCCTCTGGGGAGTGGGGAGAGGCTCCCATTATTGTGGAAATCGCTGGCGTGGCTACCCAGGCACTGCAGCCACAAGCCCTGAGTTGCACACTGGCCTTTTAGCTTTATCTCTGCCCCTCTTTTTTCTTCCTCTCTCCTCAGTGCTGGAATTGCTGTCGGCTTCTACGGGAATGGGGAGACCAGCGACGGCATCCACCGGCTGACGTACTCGCTGCGCCACGCCAACCGCACCGTGGCCGGCGTCCAGGAGCGGGTGAGCACCACGCCACGGGGCTCGGGGCAGTGAGCAGCCTCCCTCAGTGCCTCTCCCCCCGAATCAGGCTGTGCCTGTGTTCTCTCCCTGTTTTCTCCTCGTATCTGGGTGTAGAGATGTGCTAACATTTCCATTAGCGGCGGGGCGATCTCTTCCGTTCCTCTAAAAATAACGAAGCGAACGCGGCTCGTTAAGCGAAGTCTTCTCTTTGCTGGGTTTAAAAACAGCTTGTGATCAGCTCTCTCTTCCACACCCGGAAGAGGAGGCAGGCCAAAGCAGGCAAATCTTAGTGAAATGCGGCATTTTAGTACCGTTGGTTGTTCCTGTGCCATCTCCAATTTCATGGTATCGTACTGCAACCCCGATGGCTGCAAAATGTGGGCGTGTGTTAAGGGCCAGCTGAGGTGCCATCACTGGACTACTTGCAAACAATCTCCCTTAGAGATGCTTTTAAGTTGCTTTTGAAGGGTAAGCAGTCTGAGGCTCTTACAACAGAGAACTGGTAATCTGGAAGCTGTCCATGACTTGCTAGAAAGAATGAATTCCCTTTTACTTCCTTGGCTTCCTGTACTTTAATTAATTTTTTTTTTAATTTGTTCACCCCCCATTTCCTTTCCCATGCTTTAGGTACTGGACACTGCAGTGGCCCTGAACCAAACAGTGGAACCAAACTTGCTGGTCCTGGAGGAGATGTTCAAGAAGCAGACAGACTACCTGCATATTGTCCAGAAGCTGCAAAGTCTCTTGGATGATCTGGTCAGGCAAACAACTGAGATCCCCTTTTGGAAGAATGATGAGCTGTCTCTGGAGGAGCTGGCAATTCAGATTGACCTCTATGACTGGTACAGGTGTGTAGCATGCTGTAGTGCAGAGGTTGTAGCATCTGCTTTGGCCTGTTTTGCAAAAATTGTGTGCATGTTCTGGATGGCTGAGCCAAAAGCTCTCTTCTATGTTGCTGCAGGTGCTCTTGGCCCACACAGCCCATTTGTTTCCTACAGCAAGACTGCATTCGGTTTAAATCAAAATGCACAGCTTTTTTTTTGTCTTAGATGCCTTTATTACCAACTGATGAGAAACAAATTCTCAACATACAAAATCTGTAGTTTGTGTTCTAGCACCAGGGGAAAAAGCAGATACAGCTACTGCTCTGTCCTGATAAGTGCATAAGGAACACATTGAATAGAGTAGAAAGTGGCACTAGTTCTGTAAGTTAACCACTGCCCAACATTCCTCTTTATTAAACATGTTTAGTAAGATATTGCATCAGTTGTATTCCACAAAAGAAAATCTCTATCCAAACATGTGGAATAAATAACTGAAGCATTTCCTAACTAATATCTAGGAAGTTTAAGAAGCTGCAATGCCTTTTCTTCCTCTGGTGATGACCAGGGTGTGTAACTTTGTAATAGAAAACACCAGCAGTCTCATTTCTCAACAACTATTTGTTCTGAGAGTATTGTGTAAATGCTTTTACCTGCCTCAACTCCCAGTCCCACAAATACCCAGAGCTCTCTGAAGATTAATCACTGGAGGTGGTTTTGGAGAAGAGAAAGGCTGTGTTTTCCCCATAAATCACAAGAGCTTCTGGATCTGTGCTATTTACACTCCAGTTTTCCTTTGCAGACTATGTTTTTGTTTGCTGCAGGTGGCTGGGATACCTGGGCCTGCTCCTGTTTCATGTCCTGATCTGTCTTCTGGTGCTCTTTGGGCTCATTAGAAACTCCAGGGCCATTCTTATGGGGTAAGTCCTGACCCAAGGACTGGGCATAAGGAAAGTCAGCTGAATGCAAATGCCTGCTAGTGGGAACCTCTGCCTGTTGTCAGCTGATGTCAAAGACATCTGAAACTGAACTTCTTAAATTTGCCTCTGAGTAGAGAGACATTGTAGAGCACAGCTCTGTGGAAATAGGGCTTCATCCAAGAGATGTTCACAGGAAGGTTCTTGAGCTATAAAATGCAATGCTACTGGTGTTCACTGCCTTCTCATCAAAGGTGAGGAACTCATCCAAGCAGTCTGCTTTCCACTGGGTGGCATTGGAAGCCTCCAGCTGTTGGGAGATAATAGAACATCCTTCCTTAAAAATTACAGGCTTTAAAAATCTCCCCTTAATTCTTTACAGCTGGGAAGGCATTTGTTAATTGATGGTAAGCATTGCATGTGTCTGCACAACCTGGTGGCATTGCCTTCCCTGTCACTGTCTGCTCTTGTTACCTGGGGCTGTCACACCTGAGGAAACCTTAAACTGAGAACAAGCAATGCTTTGCACAGTTATGAGGAGGAGTCTTGTTGCCATGGTGCTGCAATGGTAATGCATGTCTGTTTCTCAAAAGCACCAAAAATGCCCCATCACAGGAAAAAACTCTTCCTCTCCCTGTCTTGTAGCTTGGCATATTTGGCAAAGATACTGGTATTGTAAACATAGTGACAGTTTGATAACTGACGTGGCCAAGGGCTTATCCTGGTTCGTGGTGATGCCATTAATAATTGGAATGTGTATTCAGATTATTTATTATTTACCAGATGATTTCATACCTGGCAGGTTATACAGACAAAAGTCCAAGTGTATGCACAGATGGCAAACCCAGGGTTTAAATTAGAATCTCATTCCCCGTTAGCCAGAAGTTCATATTAAGGCATTCCCTAAAGGGAGCACATGGCACAAAGAAACAAGTGTATCACAGCCAGGCAAGATGGTGAAATGCCAGTTTTAGATCTTTTAGCCAAGCCATCAGTTACTGACCCAGTCATCTTCATTTAAAGTAAAACAACAAATGTGTCTTATTGATTAACATGCTCAGCTGGAGGCACCAAGCTGTGTTGTCCTTATGTCATAAACCCACAGAACCTTGCTGATCCGTGGCTGATAATTTTTGCATCCATTTGGAAAAGGCATAATAAAGTCTTAAGTGTCTCATTTCAGAGTGCAGCACAGATGTCAGTCTGGTGAAACTCCCTTACTTCTGCAAGATGAAGCACAGATCCATTCACAGAATAGGGGTTATTTGGAATTAAAATAAGTTGATAAACTGAGGGATAGGTTTTTTTTTTTAGTGGAGACCCACAGGTTTATTTTTTTGAAGCTCTAGTATTCAGTGAGACAAATGTAGCAGAAAAAAGATATGTCCCTTCCTCACAGAGATGCTTTTATTAGGTTTGAATAAAAAAGTCTTGGTTATGAACAGGTTTTTGTATTGTTCAGGGTGTGGGTGGGAAGGGATCGACTTAAGTTTCAAAGCCTAAGGGGAAAAAGCATCCCTAAGAGAGCAAGCCAGTGTCTCTTTACTTTGAAGATAGAAACAGATAAAATGAAACTGCTTATTAGTCTGCAGCCCTGTACCTGAGGGAGCTGAGGAGCACTGTAGCCTAAATATCTCTACCACTCATACTGACAGCAAGGGTGAAAAGCTAATGTGCTGGCTGGGGAAGTGCAAAAGCCTTTTCCATGAGAGTGTGCTCCTGAGTGTCACTGGGCCCACTGCTCTGTCACCCCTGTGCCTTGTGCCTGTGTGACAGCAGCCACATCCCACTCTTTCTGTCAGTAATGAGGTCCAGCTGTCAGAACAGAGCTTCAGATCTGTGCAGAGATGGACTCACGTGGCAGGGGTGGGCACCTGAGCTGTTTGCCTGCAGGTGACTGTCTCTCTCCTGGAGCTCTGTGGGATGCTGAGGAGCTGTTCAGGTGTCCTAACAGGGGCTGTGTTCCCTCCCACCATCTGTGGCTGTGTTGTGCTTACACCCAACAACCTCATTTATTGTAGACACAGAAGAGATTTCTCCAGTTTTGGATCAGTATGGTTTTGTGGGGTTTTTTCTTTATTTAGCATATTTTTCTTTGGATATCTTTGGACCTGGAAAATGAAGTCCAGAATGGGAACAGTGAAAGTGATGGGACTGTAATCAACCTGCTGCCCATCTGCCTCCCCTACAGCCACCTCTGTGGCTTTGTCCCTTTGGTTTTCCTGCCAGAAGCAGGATAATACTTTGCTTCCCTACTTTTCCCTTCCCCTGTAGCTCCATGGTTAATGTGGTAACCAGCAGGACATGAACCTCTCTGGTTGCTGCTGTCCCTGACATTTAAAATAGGATTGTTTATCTGAAGGTACAGTCAGTGGTTGATAATTTCTTGGGTTTGGTAATTGCTTTGGACTCCAAATAATACATCTTGTGAAAGGAACTGCTTGAAATCAGAGCTGCTACATCTGCCATCTGTCTGTCTCCCACAGGGTGTGCTTGCTTGGGGTGTTTGCCCTGATTGTCAGCTGGGGATCCCTGGGCCTGGAGCTGGCTGTCGCTGTGGTGAGTGGCTCTCATCCAAATCCCATTCACCCTTTGCTGCAGGTTTAGCAGACACCAGATTAATGTTATGCTGTGCCTGTTTTGTAGCATATTCTGTTCTAAGGAAGTGTCCTGATGATTTCCATCTAGGCAAAGTGCATGAGCTGCTCCTTCTCCGTGCTGGGGTGCAGGAGTTTGTACTCCAGCACTGCTGTGGTTGTGTAAAGCAGTGCTGGTGGGGATGGTGATGAGAGACTTCAGCATCTGAAACACCCCCAGAATAGAAGGTTCCCTGATGTTAACCTGGCTCAGCTGCTCTGTGATGCTGGTGTTGTTTGATATTCCTTTTGCCTTTTGTCTCCCATCTATCCAGGGCTCCAGTGACTTCTGTATCAACCCTGATGCTTATGTCTCCAAAGTGGTTGAAGAGAATGCAGTGCTCAGTGCTGGTAAGTGCTGGGACTGGCTTTGGCACAGGGTTCTGCAGCTCCAGCTGTCACACAGGAGCATGGCAGTGACTGGGAATTTTAAGCTGTGTTTGAAACAGAGGAGCTGGCATACAGTGGGAAACAAAATGTGTGGAGCTCTGGAAAAACAGCATTCTGGTCAAAAGTGTGCATGTAAGCATCAGAACCACCTTCAAAACCTTTTTCCTGCCTTGACCCTTGGGTGGAAACAACTGATAAGATGAAATAACAGAAGTCCCTGGATTATTTAGCTTTAAATGTAGAACTCTTGAGTCATGTTCTCCTCTCCAAGTGACAGAACCATGGCAGTGGCAGTGTGAGTTGTCATTTTTAAAACTTGCTTTTTGGTCTGTATTCTTGAATCTAGAATACTTATTTCTATATCTGTTATCAACAGTTTTATTTATAAATTTTTGCTCTTAATGGTGGCTACAAATAGTAGCCTCTTTGAAGGGTTAGTGAATGGAAACTGCCACAAAGAACTATGAATTTCCCTTTCCATTATAAATGCAGTATTTTGGCTGCTTTGTGTGTCCTGTTCCACTTAAAGCATGTGCCTGCATCACAGTAGCATCCAGCTGAAGCCCTGATATATTTGGGGTTGGTTGCTCCTAATTTAGACTGAAGTGGTTGGTGAGGTGAGGGGTGTCTCCAATTTGAACCTCACTGGGGCAAAGATGGCATTCAGAGCCATGGCTTAACAAAAAGGTGATTGGGTGCCTGCCAGCAGAGATACAATAAGTGCTGAAAAGGAGAAGTATTTTTAGGACTGAGTTTGCTGCTTAGTTAACCAAGTTAACTTTTTTTTTCCTGCCTTCTCTCCCCCAGTAGTTCCTTTATGTAGTTCTGTGCATGGTAAAACACAAATAGGCAATGATGCTGATCTGTAAAAGGAGTGAATTGTGTTTTTTTCTGGTTCTTATTTGGTGGAACCAGAGAACTTTTGCTGTGTGTGCAGGTCTGTGCTTAGCCAAATGCTGTCTCCCACTGTGCAGCTGGTAGGAAATTAGGTGTGTAGCTATGGCTGAGGATGCAGGGATTGGAAACAATAAAAACCATTTATGTCTGGAGGCAGAATGTAGTGTAAAAGAATATGTACAGGCTGCTATTGCACCCCTACATCTCATTTTTGGAATGCCTTATTTATTGATTTCCTGGGAAGGAGATGATAGAGTCAGGCAGCTCTCTTTGCAACAAAGAAATGTAGTGAGGGAAGAGAATTAGTGTTTAGCACAAGGTGCAAATCCTCTCTTGGCTGTGAAGGTGACAAGGATGTGGCTTCAGGTGCCAAGCTGTTTTCCTGGTTGTTCAAGGAAGCAGTGAGGCCGAGGGGAGATACCTGATGCTAAAGCCAGCTGTGTGCTGTGGTAAATTGTTAACCCAGATTAGCTCTGGAGCATGTTTGGTGACAATTAGACTGACCCTGGGAAGCCAAAGAAAGGCCCCTTTGTGCTGCTTCTCCATTTCAGCTGTGGCTGTGTGCTGGGCTCCCGTGGTGATCAGGATCTTGCATCTGGAGGCTGACAGGGGGTGCAGGGCTGACATTCCAGCCCTCCTCCCGCATTCCCAGCAGGGACAGTTGGCTGTCCCAGGGGAAACCAGGCTCTGCTCCTGCAGCACCACCAAGTAACAGTTGTTAGAGCTCCAGAAATAACAGGGATTGGGTCTAAGGGGAACAGTGAAGAGGAGGAGGAGCAGGTGCTGCCACACGCCTGGGTTGGAAGGGTGGCCCCTCCATGGGCTCTGAGTGTGTCAGCTCCTGCTGCCAGGCACCCTGGAGCCTTGGTGAGCACCTTTTCCTTTCTCCAGAAGGAGATCTGTCCCACTTCTGAGCCTGCCATTGCACCAGGCAGCTGCCTGGGAGATGACTGAATCTTCTGTCTTCCCATGTGGGTTTTCACTGCTGTGTCACAGTTTATGATCAGGAAGTTATGGAAATAGCTCTTGGTCCCCAACGTTGAGATCTTCCTGTGCATCTGAGCAGGAAGAAAAATGATGACATGAGGACTGCAGTGTGGCAATTACAGTTTAGTCCCAATAAAACCTCTTTAAAAGTCTGGAATAAGTGTTAGTATCCCTTGGCTGCAAACTGCAGCAGCTGCTTTGTGATCAGCTGAGCCATGTGTACAGCAGGAGTGAAGAGCTCCAGGAGACAGGGCCACTCAGCTGGGAGCCAGCAGCAATGCTGTCCTCTCAGAGGAAGAGGCTCTCTTTGAAAGCTCCTGGTTCCAGTGCTTTATACTCTCTGGTTTGCTGTCTCTGCTCTTTGGATGATGTTCTCCAACATGAACAGCAGTGTAGACACACTAAAGGACTCAGGTTCAGGTAGATCATGGAAGAAGAATGCATGGGGGGTTATCACAGATGCAGGAATCACATTTGCTGTGGGAATCACTTCAGCTGAAGCTGGGCTGAGTCTTGCTGAGGGATCTGCTTCTGGCCACTGCTGGGCTGGGTGCTGCCATCTAATTTTAAGTATATAAGAACCAATGAATAATCCTAAGAAGCTTGGTAGTGCTGAGTCAATTTTTCTATTTAATCACTATTTTTAGGAGTTGTTATTACCTACAATGTATTGCAGGGTTCTCTATGCTCTGATAATCAGACTGGGACTGAGTCATCGATATTTGCAATGTTTTTATGCTGCTGGTGGTTGTAGTTTTCACAGAAAAATAACTGAGTTGAATACTGGGCAACTAGTATGTTAATATTCCTGTTTATGTATTAATTGCTGTTTTCAAATCTAAATGGAATTAATGGAGCTGAGAATAATCTGATTAAGTGCATTAGTACTGTCATGTTTTTAGCTAGAGAGGAGATGTTCTTGTTTTGCAGCTAAATTTGTGCTGCAGTAAAAAAAATTATTGGGGGGGAGAAAAGGGAGGCAAAGAACTTTAATGCAGGTTTCTTGGAGAAGGAACTACTTAAATTTGCAGAAAAGGCTGATGTATGTGCCTAACTCATCCTGTATTCATTAACTGAGATAAAGCCAATGGAGTTGAACAGTGGCTGTATAATCAGCTCCTGCTGCTAGTAAAAAGACTTGGTGCAGCCAAGATGTTTATTTTCAAAGCAGGAGGCCATCTTCTAGTCCCATTCTTTTTCACTGATATTATGTTATTATCAGATGACTTGTTGCATAAAATTAAATAAAAAGGCACAATCTGTCTAAACAACAGGAAGAGCTTTCTCCAGATTCTCTTACCAGAAGTCTGCATGGTGAACAGCCACTCTCTTCATCTGAGAGAGCTGCAAACCTCAGGGGATGGATAATGGAGCCTTTTAGCTCCAGCCCAGCCGAGCTGGTCAGGCTGGATGCTGAGGCTTAGCTGCTCAGATGGGAGCAGGGAGGGTTCTTGTCATGCCCAGCCTCCTAATTGGCCTCCCACTGATGCAATCTCATCTTGGAAGTCCAGAGCTGAATCAGCCAAAGCACTGACACCTTCACCACCTCTGTCTCCTCTCTAGAAGTAAGGTCAGGACAAAACTTCAGGTGGGGCCTTGGTGTCTGCACAGTTATTACCTGAGCTTGGAGTACACTGCAGGAAAGAGTTTGCCCAAAGAAGTTCTCTTGAGAATTCTGCTGAGCTGTTGTTGGCTTTGAGGAGCTGTTTTCCTGCCTGGTTTTGGTGGACTCCTGGTTAGCAGAAAGCTTGGAGTGGAGGGCAAATGGGACAGCTACGAGCTCTTTGCTTTCACCAGTGCAAGAGCAGAATGTATCAGAGACATTCAGTGTTCTGCAGATACCTCCCTTTGCTGTCAGACTGGTGCCTTAGGGAAACAAAACTCCTGATGGAGAACACGTTACCTGGGCAAGAAAATCCAGGCAAAACCTGCTCCAGCTGCCTTCCTTTTACACCACAGGTGCTTTCTGTGATGATTGAACCCACAGAGGCAGCCTCATCTGGGTATATAGGTAAAATGAGCCCTGCTAAGAGAATGCCAAATTAGAGATGAAGAAGAGCTGGGAAAAGCTGTTCTAGGTGTGAGGATTTTTTTTTTTTTTTTGGAACTAGGGTCTTTTTTTCTGATTGCTCTCTACAGACCTCCTCACTGCCTTTTGGCAGGTGCATAATGCTATTTTTGCATTTTGGCTGGGCTTTGAAGTGAGTAGTAAGTCTCCATGGTTGCAGAAGCAGTAAGTAGTTCTAGCAGCTGAAGCTGTCTTTAGTAGGAAGCTCGACTTTCCTTTCTAGGAAAAAGAGACTTTGCAAAAATAAAGCATTTCTGGTAGTTCCCTTCCTTGCCTTCTGCTCCCACAATGCCTGTGCACCCAGAGTGAGTCAGGAGGACTGCTGCTAGCAACAGCAGGCATGGGCAGCTGCAGATGTGACCCCACCTAACCCTTCTGCTACGAACTAGATTGCCTAAAGGCCAGCTTCAACCTTTAGGAATTTTCCTTGAGAGGAAAATGCATCAGGAAGATAATTATAGAAAGAAATCGCCTGGAGCTGTTAACAGAGTGCAAATGATGGATTAGTGTAGCTGTTTTCTGGTCAGAAATTTGAGATTTGGTGATGTACAGGACAGCCTCCACCAGGTTTAAAATGGGTGAAGAGTCTTTCCTCTTTTGCTGATGGCACAGAGGCAGGGGACATGGTCCTCTTCATTTCCAGGCTTTGCAGTACAGGACAGCTTAAGGCAGCTTCACTGCCCCTGTTGTAGGCACAGATTTAGAGCAGGGGAAGGCTGCTCCTGATGGCTGTGCCTTTTTGGGAAGCATGTTTTATGTAGAGTGTTGCACTTGTCAGCAGCAAAGCCAGTGCTACCACAGTGAATCCTTGTTGATCCTGCCTTCCAGGGTGAAGCAAGGCAAGCACTTATTTCACTGTACTGCTTTTTGCTTCACTTGTAACCAGCAATCTTTATCCTGGGCTTACAAGCAGCAAACTATGATATCAGGAACTCTCATCTCTAATCTGCCCACTAGGGATGATCCAGAAGGCCCTCAAGAAACATTTCTAGAGCTCTGCATTAGCAGCATATCATGCAACTTATTGCACTTATAAAGGTGATGCAAACTTAATACCACTGTGGGAGCTTAAGAGAAACTTTTCGTGATTGGTTGGTTTAAAATAAATAGGTGACAAGATCACAGCTCCTTTGGGTCACCATGTGTGGAGCTGTGGGCTGCTGTGCTGTTCTCCCAGTGCAGGTGGGTTTTAATCCATTTTCACACGGCCACTGTGTGTGGTTTATGAGCCGAGGAGGAGCAGCCCTTTCCTTGGCTCAGCACCTGTGGACAGTCACTTCTGTGCTCTGCCCAGACTGAGGCACAGAGCAGCTCCTGCTGCCCTCCTGTCTGCCCAGAATTTGCTAATTGCTGTTTAGAGGCTTGGCTGGGGAGATGTAAGTTGTCCCAGAGAAAGAGTCGGTGGGAGGGAGATAGAGCAGCTGGCAGGAGCTGCCCCAGAGCAGGCTCATGAATTATAAATAACAGCTGTCAGGTTGCATTGGCAGCACCCAGGGGCTGACAGGCTGTGTTGTAGCTGCCTCGCCGAAAGGTGCATTCAATATTTATGGGAAGTGTGGCAGAGTCAGGATTCAGGCAGGTCTGCTTCCTCCACGGCTCCTCTTGCTCCTGGTTGTGCCTTTTAGTGATTGCTGGATTGGGACTCAGCAGAATAGCTGTGCAGCCTGGAATATGCATTACTGAAAGTCACAGACAGAAGATTCAAAAGAATGGAGGAAAAGATGCTGGTGGAGGGAGAATGCAGAGGGTTTGTGTGTTTCAGGGCTTTTGTAGTCTTTACCACACCAACATCACCCTTGATTTAGCTGAGCTGGCACGCTCATATTCATCTGAAGAGGAACTGTAAATGTTTGAGGAATAATCTAAAGGTATTTGGATGATCAAGTCTTTCAGAGCTCCCTTCCTTGACAGTGTTATTGAGGATGGCAGGGCAAAGCCTGGTATTGTTAATTTGTGTGTGCTGGCAGTTGATGTAGTATTGTAGAAGGCTCATGAGGGCACCAGGCTGGTTTCACACACATCTGAATGAAGAGGAACACAGCTGTGTCTTCAGGCCTGGAAACAAATGATGCTGTTAGCAGAGCACAGCAACAGACTTACCTGGAAGTTTATGAGTGTCTTCAGTGTACTGCAGTTGGATTTGTCCTAGACTGATGTCTTAGGTTTATGTGATGGGTAGTGCCAACTTCTGAATAAAACTTTTTCTGTATTCCATGTAACTTTAAGTGGAGCCAGACATGTTGCCTTTCACTGGTTTAAAAAAATACAACGTTCCAGCTTTGCAGTGTTTTTATATCTGGGCTGACTTCCTTCTCTTGTGCCTTCCCAGAGACCCTGCGCTATTACATGACCTGCAGTGCTGGATACCCCAACCCTTTCCAGCAGGTGAGTGTAAGCCCCCTACCTCCTCCTCATCCTGCAGGGTATAGGATAAATGCTCTTGGTGCCAGCAAGCAGCCAGTTGCAGGGTGTTTGCTTTAGGGAGTGCTCTGGCTGCTGCTTAAGCTTTGGCAGCTCCTTCCCAGCTGTGCAGGAAGTGGCACTGTGGTCGAGTGAGGAGTTTTTTCCAACTTTATCACACTACCTGCACAGCTTCAGGTCTGGGGCACACCCTTAGAAGGGCCTGGGTGTAAGGTGGTGAGAGCCACCTCTGTTTACAAGGCACTTGTCTAAGAGCAGCAATGTGGAGACAGCACCACAATTAATGCCAGGCTGGAAAACTGCGTAATTGCTGCTTTGAATCTCTTCCTGAAGGTTCTTTTGGGTTAAACAGTGGTAAACACTCCACTCCCAAAATGCAGCCACTTCTGTGGGTGAAGGAGTGTTTTTCACAGATGCCTTTTACAAACCTTTGAACATCCAAGGGGTTTATCCTGAACTATAAATGTGAGTGATTATTCTTTCGTGTGGGGGCAGAAGAACAGCACCTGGGCCCATTCCAAACTTTGTCGTTTGCATCAGAGGCCAGAACAGGCCCACACCACCCACCATCTGGCAGACACCAGCTGCTTCACCGTTTATATTTAGGATTTTTTTTAAACCTTGTCTTCCTCTGTCTTAAAGGGTGGGGTAAGAACACTTCAGGCTGTGGTTTGATGCACCTCTGCCATCTGTTGCATTTCTGGTTGCTCCGTATACTCCCTGACATGCTACTGCATGTGGAATTCTCATGGTGCTTTAAAGGGATGTGAAGGCTGCACCCTAACACAAACAACTTCTACTGTTAACTTTATGTGTCTCTCATCCATCTGATTTAGTCAAAAAATCCAGCTGTGTTCTGTGGTGAGAACTTGAATGCTTTGTGTCTTTTCTTTCTCCTTCCCTTCTGTCCCAGAGCCAGCCCCAGCTGTGTGTACATTTTTTGTGTATGTATTTTGTTCTTTGTTTGTGGGTTTGTGTTTCTGGGATTTTTTTTTCCTTTTGGTTCTTCCCTTCTCCTCTTCTCTCTGTCTGTACTTCTTCCAGTTTGGTAAAAGTCAAACTTAACCCTGTTGCAGCTGCACTCATGTCAGTTGGGACATCTTGAACTTGTACCCTTCATACAGATGATGCTTCAATATTTGGGAAATAGGATTTCAGTCTTTTTCCCAGGAGATCTGTTGGTCCGTGTGGCCTGACCTGCTGAAACATTGAGTGTTTTGTGTTGAGCAGAAGCTGTCAGGAAGTCACAAGGCTCTGGTAGAAATGCAGGATGATGTGTCAGAGCTCATGAAGTCAGCGAGCAAAGAGCACCCCACCTCCAAGGTAACTCTCCTCAAGTTTGCTCTCCTTTTTCTTTGTGGCTCCCCTCAACCTTGTACAGAACCCAGGATCACCTCCTGCTGAGCATTCCCTTGCAGTAATCCCTGGCTTGTTGCTTGCAGGAGTACCTTACTCGGATCCAGGAGGTTTTGAATTCAACAGAGATCAACTTGCAGCAGCTGACAGCTTTAGTAGACTGTCGGAGCCTGCATTTGGTGAGTTCTTGGTTACTGGGCTTGAGCTAAGGAAGAACAAAGGGGGTGTGGAGCCTGTATGAGTTTGGAGTTCCCTGGTGTGCCAGGAGAGTGCACAACAGCTTTTTACTTATTGATTCCAGCAGAAAGGGGAATGAGAATTTGGATCAAGTTAGCTTTCAGTTTAAAGATCAGCACAGGAAACCAGATGACATGCCTTCATACATCTACGAGCTGCAGCCATAGAGGCCTTCAGGTTTGGGGTTTTTTTGTGTATAGCAAGTAACTTGTTGCCTTTCCCATGGAGTGCAGTGCCTCAGAGCTGCAGTGTATCATGGCCTTGCTGCTGTCCTCACTCCCTCTCTAAAGGCAGAGACACAGCTCATGCTTCTGTTCTTGGGCATGGGACATTGTGAGGGAGCTGAGAGACTTAATGAAAAATATCATCTCTTCAGTTGGATGGATAAGTCTGCCTTGGCTGTTTATTTTTGTTCCTCTTAAAGTCTGATGGTGGGCGGTTGAAAATATTTCTGTGTCTAAATCCAAGCTGGTCTTTGTGAGGGGAAACAAGGGTTATCATTTATGAAAAATACTTGAGTCCCTGAAATTCAAATAGAGGTATGCTCTAGAAAAGGGAGTGTGATGTCTCTGAGTTGTTTCAGAGAGTGTAGTCTGGAGAAGGGCTTTTGAGTTGGAGCTCAATGCTAACTCTGCACTGATCAGGAAACTCTGCTCCTTTCTCTCTGCAGGATTACATCCAGGCTCTGACAGGCTTCTGCTATGATGGAGTGGAAGGCCTCATCTACCTGGTTCTCTTCTCCTTTGTCACAGCCCTCATGTTCAGTTCCATTGTCTGCAGCGTCCCACACACTTGGCAGCAAAAGAGGTACAGAGAGGGTTTAGATCCTGTAGCACTGTAGAGCTCTTTCCCAGTGAACACTGGCTGGATTTGTGCCCATGAGCATATGGAGCTCATTCCCAGATGGTCCCAGGAGTGTGAGGGATGAGGCTTTATAAGCACAGGTCTAACAGAAAAAAAAAAAAAAAATGTTGTGTTTTTCTCTGGCTGTGGTTAATACTAACATCTGAACCTTATTGCACTGGAATATTCTGTATGCAGAGTATTCAGCACACTGTAGGACTGTGAGTCGAGTCAGATGAATGATTATAGCTCTGACACAGAGGTAATGCTTGAACTTTTGCTCTCTCTAAAATTCTTATTCTCTTATGTTGCTTTGAGGCATTTGTTTTACTGTGGGGAAGAGAATTGCAATAAGAAGCAGTTTACACTTGCCTTTTTTGCTTTGCTTGTGCTGAGGTGATTGACTTGCATAGACAATTGAAAGCAGGAATTGTTGTCAATAGCATGTGCAGGTGAGACCCTTGCAAATTGGAACTGCTGTTAATGATGCTGACCAGATTGATCAGTGAGTCTTTAGCAAACCTTCTCTTCACTGGCTGGCTGCTGCACCACGTGCAGCTGTTAAAATGGCATTGAGTTTTCCACTTTTGCAGAAAAGCAACAGACTGCAGCGAAATCTCTTCTGCAAGTCCTGATTTTTATGGTAAAATAGAACAATAGCAGGAAGCCAGAGCTGGCCCAGCCTGCAGTGCCCACAGAGAGCAGCCCTTGAGAAAATGGCTGGTTCCTCACCTCTTCCACAGAGACCTCACCACAAAGAGAAGAGCAGCCCGCCTGCTGGAAGGAGAAAGGTTTATCCCGTGCCACGTCCTGTGCTGCCTTCCCTGTGGGCTGCTGCCTGCCCTGCCAGCCCCAGCAGGCTCAGGCTGCTGCTGGGAGCTGAAGGCTTCCCTCCTGCATTCCCTGGAGCACCATTTCTCCCCCAGCCTCCCTCTGGGAGGTGGAGGGTGCTGTAGTTTGTTGCCTGTGAGAGGCTGTGCAGGCTGCGATTCCCCGATCTTCAGTGCCACCGTGTGGTGCAGAAGCTGCGGGTGGTGTTTGGGAGGTTCCAGGGATGCCCGTGCTGTGCAGAACCTTTCACTGTGCTCTGGCAAGCACAGATTAAATGTATTTCAGAACGTGGTGCTCCACCCCCTAATTAGGGAGATGAAATAGCAGTGTGTATTATATAGGAGGGGCAAGAGAATACTATGGGAAGGCAGAAAGAACCAGCTGCCAAACGGTTCTGCTCTCCATTGATTTAAAATCCTGGCATTTTTGAGAAGATGAAGCCTTTAGACACAAATTTTGCAATTTAGTCTCTGTACAGACATCTGTGATTTTGCTAGAAGCTGAAGCAGACCCTTTGCAAACAGAATGGGAGTTCAAAGGAGTCTACAAAGACTTATCCTTAGGAGCTCTTGGGACAAGTCCACAAGAAATGGAAGGATACAGACTGCAGTTTTGAAGGATGTTTCTGTGGGGTTCATGGCACTACCTCCCCTTTGCCTCTCTTTACTGTTTGTTGGGGTTTTTTTAGTGTATTTTGGGGTGTGTATCCATCCTTTGGTTGTACAACTGGGCACTTGAGGGCTGGTTCTGTCTGCCAAGCCCTGAGAGGAGCCTGCAGGGAGGCTGGAGGGGATCACGCAGTGTGCACCTCCAGATGGGGGCTGTGGGAGGGCTGAGTCACTGTGCTGTGGGCTGTGTTTCACACTGCCACCCTGAGGCATCCCAAACGGGCATGAACGTGGAGGTGTTGGAAGATGACTGGGAGGTTCCTAGGATTACCATGGTTTCCTGCAAAACCCCACGTGTGGGGTAATTGTAGGGTTCTAGGAGGAACTTTTTCTCCCTCTTGCAGAGGCTCAGATGATGATGGGGAAGAGGAATCAGCTGCCCAAGGGAGTAGACAGACACACGATAATCTGTACAGAGTGCACATGCCCAGCCTCTATAGCTGTGGGAGTAGTTATGGCAGTGAGACCAGCATCCCAGCAGCAGCACACACAGTCAGCAATGCTCCAGTCACGGAGTACATGTGAGTATCCCCCAAAAAGCTTCTCCCCACTGCCTCACTCCCATTTCTGTGGGCTCAGGTGCCCCAAGGTTGGCACTTCTGACCAATGCGAGGAAGGATTTTGTTTTCTGGTTGGCATCTAATGGGAGAAGGGAATAGCTTGAAAGTGCTGCACTGGAAAGAGTTTTGTTAGACAGCATGCTCATAAAATGTGAACAGCTTTGTGCTCCAGGACTCAGGAAACTGGCTAAAGAAAAGAAGTAGGAAAGTATTGTCTGGGCTTCTTATTACACAATGATTCTGATCACCAGACCACTTAATTCTTCACATGGAGCAGTCTTGCCAGAAGCCCCCCAAGAGACTGAGAGCCAAGACAAAACCTGTGGGCTCTCTCTTTCTGCAGTATTTGCAGTCAGCTCTGACATCTGTTGCAGTTTGGAGCTACCCAGTCCAGGTGGGATTTCCAGAGCTCTCTCCAGAAATGCCTAACCCTGATTACATTTGGTCCATCATCAGGGCCCATCTTTTTTTGGGCTTCCACATCATTTTGTTTATCCCCTTAGACGTTGTCCTCATTTTATCTCCATTTCTGCCACTTGGCAGTTCTGGTGCTGCAGGGAGGCAGATTTTCACAAGGACCTATTTTTAAATCACTTGATGTGATTCATTGTGTGCCCGTCTGAGTAAGAATGTAAAAATAGTGTTCAATCTGAGGAAAATGATGATAGTTTTATGCCCTTGTCTGAAAAAGGGGGATCCACCTGGCCTGTAAGAAAAGCTTGGAAGGAGACTGACCTGATAGAGTAGTTCTGGGGGTGAGGATGCTCTGTCCTGTGTCCCCAGCAGAGACTGTCCCCAGAGGAGCATGGCACATGCCCTGTTACCATGTGTGTCTTCCTTTCCTAGGAGCCAGAATGCAAATTTCCAGAACCCCCGTTGCGAGAATACCCCGCTCATTGGCCGGGAGTCCCCACCTCCCTCAGTAAGTCTCTCTTTGCTCTTCTCTGCTTCAGCAACTTTGGGGAATACACATTTGCCACTCCTGTGTACTCCCAAGGGAGCTGATTGTGCAGCCAAAGACAGGATCTGGCCCATAAATGGCAGCAGCTTGAATAGACAAGCTGTGTCTCACCTGCCATGGAGAATAAAACCCTGCTGTGCTGCTTTGGACATTGCACATGAAAAGATTACAACTCAATCAATTAACACTGATAATCCTATGGGCCCAGTCCTGCCACCACTGAAGTGCATGAGTATCGTGATGGGTGACTTCAGCAGGATGATGCACTTGCATGCAGTGTACTTGCTCTCTGTGGCATTGGTTCCTCGAGTTTAAAAGGAAACTTGTTCAAACTGTAAATTCAGAGTTATTGCTGAACCTCTCTCCTTAATCTGCCCTAAAGAGATGGTAGGATGAAACCTGTATTATTTTTTTGTTGAAATTTTTTTTTTTAAATCTTTCTTTCACGACTGTTTTACTTTCTTTGAAATCTATTTCTGTATTTAATTTCCTATGGAGGAAAAAAGAAACTTTCATGGAAGGTTTTGGTATTTGGAGTGGCCTGATAGCCATTTCTGTATGATGGATAAAACATGGGCTTGTCTTCATGTCTGGGTAAGAACTAAATTCTTGCCCTCCCTCACTGGATCCTGTAAGCCTGATTTACAGCAGGACCTGGAGAACATGCCATCCCAGTGCTCACTAACTTGGTGGTGCAATTACAGAGGATGAGTAGTAAAATGCCTAATGATCAACCAGTCTTCAGGTATAGGTAAAGAAAACACACTCTGTGGTGCCTGGTCCAAACTGATGGGAAGGGGAGGAAGAGGAGGTTGGTGGATGAAGGAGTAGAAAATGAAGTGGAGAAGAGGGCATCACATTCATGGTTTCACTTCAAGAAGACCAGTTCATCTTGCTGTAGAGGAAGTGGAAATGTGCAGAGTTGATCCTTGTCTCTGTCCTTGGCCAGACCTCTTCCACCCTTCCCAAAGAGGTTTCCTGACCCCTGGTGCTGTCTCAGCAGTGAGGGGGTCTCAGCAGAAGCCCTGACGTGCTGCCCTGCTGGCAGAAGGGCACTGTCCCTCTGGTACTGCCTCTTCAGTGTCCTGCTTCCCCTTGCCCCACAGCTCTTCTGCTTCAGAAAAAGCACATTCCCTTCCACTGTAGGGGCTGTAGTGAGGCAAGAAGTTCCCTGGTTCTTCAGTGGCTGTTTGTGTTTTAATGCCCTGAGTGGGAATCTGAATCCTGGTGCCTTAGGCTGAGGTTTGGGAGTAGATAAAGATTTTTTTTTTTTTTTTTCAGAGTAACTTGAATTGGCAGCCATCAGTGTGGGCTATGGGGAAGTGCAGGAGCTGGGGAGGGTGAGGGAGCAGCACTGCACCCATAGGAAAGGAAGCTTCTCCCCAGATGAGCCAAGGAACCCAGGCTATAGGATAAATGTGTTTCCTGGAGGGATGTAGTAGACAGGCAGTGGAGAAAAGAAAAATACTGTCTATTCTCATATTGGCAGGCAACAGAGGAAGGCTTTTCTGGGATTTTTGTATTTGCAGCTCTCCGTAGCAGGTGGCTGAGGCTGTACTGAGGCAGAAGGAGTGGTAATTTTTCATAGCAAATTGTCTGTGGGAGGAGAGAGATGAGAAGGGAATACCAATGCACACATCCCTGCCTCTTTTTGGGAGGGAGAAGAGGGAGATAACCATCCAAGTATGTTATGTCCAGTGAGTAGACAGAGCTGACCTGTTCCATTTAGCTTTCTGTGAACAGATGGTGAAAACTTAAGATGTGATGATCCTGCTGCATTGTTTGTCCATTACTTTTCCTGGCTTTTTGTTCGTTTGTTTGTGTTTTTCCTTCTCTCATTCCTTCTGTTTTCTCCTTCTTGCCACAGGGATGTTCCCTTAGGGTTGTAGAGCCCGCCTTGTCGCTGACACACACACCACAGTTTCACTTGCTTGCACTGTGTTTTTCATGCACGTTGAGGCTGCACTCTCTTTTTCTCTCTCTTTCTTGCGTCATCACAGTTGTATTTGGCTGCCATGGACAGTAGCAGCCATATGAGCTGGCAGCTTAAGCCCTCGGACAGTGCACGGACATTCTGGTAACAGCGCCCGCAAATGGAACAGGTACTGCAACCAAAGGTCCCTCCTGCTCACCCCCTTCTCCGCTCCCGACCGCTCCCTTCATCCCTGCACTGTTTATCCCAGGCCAGTGCCTTTTATTTCTTCACATTCCTTCCCTCTGCACCTCCCACCCATTCCCTCCTGCCAAGGGTTAAAATGAAAATCCGTTTTGGCTCTGGTGCAGGCTCGAGGAGCAGCATCAACCTTCCAGAGGCTTCTGGTGTGCACTGTGGGGGTTGCAGGTGCCCGTGCCTCCCAAAAGCTGCCTTGCAGCAGCTTCAGCTCACAGTCCACAGCTTGAGAACAGCTTGAACACCAAGTACTGAGTGCTGCTGGAACGTAGAAATAACCTTGCACTTCCAAAGTGGAATAGAAGTTCTCCCATCACAAGAAGTTCTCCCATCACTAGAACCGATCTAGCAGGACTTCAGTCAGGAATGGTTGTCTTAATTCAGCTTTTGGCCTTTCTTGAGCCCCACTGCTGTTCTGCTTGTCCTTAGTAGTCATAACACCATGTGCCCAAAACCATCAATACCAACCTGCCACAAGCTTTTAGCCCATTCAAAGGATTTTTAATTTTAAGCTGTCCTGGAGAGGTACTGTATTGCCTGTCAGGTCTGCGTGCAGCTTTTCCTTTTATCCTTATGTTTAAGGTCATAAAGGAGCAAATTTTAAAAGAAAAGCTTCCCTAAGGGTCCAGATATAATCACTAAGATCTGTTTCATTCTGTTTCAAAACCTTTTCAAAACCTTTTACTGTTTTGTTTGTTCTCTGTGTGTCTGAATCATCCCATCCACGTCCCACAGACTCTGTGAGCAGGGCCCTCCTAGTGCCATTTCACTGTCTGAATTCCTCATGGGCTGTAGTTGCTGGTGTTCTCCAAGTGCTTCCTCCCTCATGGCAAAGCCACATGCCCACAGGAAGAGGAGGTGGTCTGCATTTCTGGGGGTTATTAGCTTGGATAAATACAGGGTATGATTAGGGTTACCAGACAACTCAGGTGCTGTGAGGGACAGTGCTCCCTGAAGGGAGCCACAGCCACGCAGTGACTGAAGGTGCTGGTTTTAGGGGGAACAGGGAACCCCTTGCTTTTGGCTCACCCACTCAGTGATGCCTGTCTTGAGTTCTCTTCCCAGAAACACATCTCCATAAAGCTGCTGCTGTTCCTTCTTCTCTGCTGTTCTTGTTGGCACTTTTGTCAGCCTTGCACTGGATTCCTTTCTGTCCTGCTGGTGCTTGGTGTGCATCCCCGTTGCCCCTCGCTGCCTGCCTGCCTTGGGACTGCTGGGAAGGGTCTGCACCGGGTGTCTTGATGCCTCTGCCCTGGTGCATGAATGCAAACAGCCTTGTCTGGAAGCATGGTGCCAGCAGCCCTGAAAGGCTCACAGCTTTCTCCAGTCTTAAGTCTTGCTAAGACTGCTCCCAGGCCTCGGCTCGTGGTGGGTTTTCTGCTCTGTTGTTCCTGCAGGTGGTATTGTAGCAATGTTAGGTGGATCTGTTCCATGATCCCTTGGTGAGGGTGGGGAAATTGTAGGGCCTTCTAGGCTTGAAATCCCTGGAAGTTGTTCTAGGCTTGAAATCCCTGGGCTGAAACATGACCTGATCCCAGTCTGCACTGTCTCCTGTTTATCTATGGTCCCACCCCAGACTAACGTGGCTGGCTGAAGGGCTATGGAAAAGGCACTGCATTCTTTCCAAGGCTTTAAAAACAAACAAAACCAACAGAAGCTCTGTTCTTTTGACTTGAAAAACTTAAGTTCCTTTGAATTCACAACCCGCTGGCTGGAATTAGCTCTTTCCCTGCATCTTGTACCTCCCATACATAATAACACCAAACCCTGTGTGTTTACTGTGCTCTAGCTGTTTGAGATCAACGTTTCAGAACTTGAATCCAGAAGCTTTGGTCTTTATTGGATTACCTGAACAGCTCTGGCAGGAAATCAAAGTCAGGGTAGCTTGAGAGAAATAACCACAAATAGTAAATGGTTTGTACTCAGTCATGGTTTCACATGGTAAGTGATCCTTCAGCATAGCTTAGTTAGCTGTGAAGTACTCATGGAGTTCACAGCAGTCAGGAGAATTTATGGCCTCTAAAACAAACTGGTTATTCCCTTAATTTTTTTTTTTTTTTTTTTTTTTTTTGCAACCAATGATTCCTTTGTGCCCAGGCCTATGTGTGTCAAGTGCCTAACTAGTATGTGCTGGCAAACCACACCTAAGAAAGTTTATACCCTCAACAAGGCTGAATGTGGAGGAGAGACTTTTATTTTCTTTGGAGAAACACAAAAATAAACCTGTGTGCGATCAGCTGGGTTTGTCGGGGCTGGCTGGTAAGTGACTGAGAGGTGCTGTGATGAATGGCACCAGCAACCAGCAGGAATGGTAACAAGAACTCTTTCAGGTGCCCTTCTTAGGGAAGCTGACAGTAAGGTGGAGGTATGGGTTGAAACTTGTCCTCAGTGCTGTTTTTGAAAGGGGAAATGAGGGTGTACAGGCACTTGGGTACTTCCAGTGAGCGTGCTGGAAGAATGGCTGAATTGTGCGTGTTCTTTAACCTTCTATGAAAGCTCCTCTTTAAAGGAAACTAAATGCAACTGTGAGCCTGACAGCTGTGGGCCTCAGAGTGGAGTCCAAGACCTCCTTGGTCTGAATAGTGCTCAAGCTTTTTGTCTTTAGAATCACTTTTTAAAAGGGGTCAAAAACCTAGTGATTTTTTTTTTTAACCCAACTGAAGACTCAATTATTTTAACGATGAATAATGTAGTTTGGTTTCATATCCAAAGTGGCAAGTGGCTGCTGATACATCTTCATCTGCTGGCCTGTCCAGATGTTGGGACTTGTGTGTTCCACAGCATCTTTCCTCTGCTTCCCAGCAGAGGATGCAGAGAAGGACTTGGAGGAAGGACTGCAGCACGTGGAGAAAGCACTTGGACATGGAGGGTGATGCAGTGACTGAGCTCCAGAGCACGCTGCTAGAGCTGTGCTGGGGAGAGCTGCACAGTGAAGTGTTGGCTCTTTACTGCCACATTTCAATCACCTTTCTCGTGGTCATTAAAAATGTCCTTAACAGAAAGAGTAACTGGCTCAGACTGTACTGGGAAGAGGTACAAAGGTGTAAAAATCCTGAGTTAAGGAGAGAACATCAGCCCTAACTCTGACTACTCTGAGTCTTGGTTTGTTCCTTGTGGTGTTTCTGCAGGTAGGTTTGAATGTAAAATACTCTCTGCCTGACTGTCCAGATCTTGTGTTCCTGGTTACTTTGTTTGAGTGACACTTCAACAACTGTGGGGTCTTTTCTTTTTGGAGGAAGGAGGGAATTCTTTTCAGCTTCTCCCTCCATGATAGGAGTACTTTACACATCTTTGAAATGCAATTCATCAAGTGGTCTTCTTGATTTTAATGCTTTAAAGAAAGTTTATGTTGCATGTTGTGTGCTGAACCTATATGACTTGTCCAGAAAGATTCACAATAACCTTCCATTATCTGAGATTTTTTTTTTTTCTAAATACTTCTTACAAAACTTTAGCACCTGGTAAAGTTCTCTGTTCATACTCATTTCCTATCACATGTCACTGTAGAGAATACAAATGGAAAATGAGCAATCAAATGCATTTTTTCCTTCTAAGACCCTCTTCTTAGCATGAGGCTTGGCTGGTAATTTTAGCATTGCACTACCTGAAATGTGCCCTACTTACTCTGTGAGAAAGTTCTTTGACTTCTAAACCTCTCTGAGCCTGTTGGGTTATTCTCCTACGTGTTAATAATGCCCTAAACTTTATTTCTGAAACAGTAATCACATTTAATAAACTGTATAGATTATTGTCCTTAAAGTAGCTCAGCTTGCTATTTTCTATCCTTTGCCCTCTCGCTGACAAAAAATACATCTTAGAAAGAACAGATGTACCCTTTGTCTTCTAAATATAGATGCCATTTCTGGGCCAGAGTTTTATATTAAGATCCATGTTCTGCAAAAAGTTTTCCAATTATGGAAGCCACTAAAAGCTGAGTGTGCAAATAAGCCACAGGTGTCTTCATCTTGTGCTGATGGGATCAGCTCTGCCAGAGGAGCAGTTTCTCTCTTCTATTGTGCAGAGGTTCAACCCAGGTCAGTCTTTGAAGGAAAACTGATAAAATACTGTTAATTCTCTGAAAACCCCCATGGACAGCTGAGCTTTTGAGAGCCTGAAGATGCCTCATAATGTTCTTTCCCAGGGGGCAAGATAAATCATCCCTCCTGGTGTAGAACTGCCGTTCAGTTTTCTCTTTGCCAGCTTAACTGGCTATTTTATGTGGTTCAGTTTAAGAGGTGATAAAAAGTCAGTATGCTGAAGAGCACTCTTGGGAAGTAAGCTGTGGATATTATAGAATTACTCAAGCTCCAGAGGGTGTAAAAAGAGGAATGAAATGTCTGTCCTCATTGCTTGGTTGTTAATGTCATGGTTGGTAGCAGAACCCAGAAAACATCGGACGCATTGGCATAAAGAGGCAAAGTTTTGTTCTTACTGCTGGATGTTATTTATGTGTTTTCCAGCTCATTATTCAAAGCTGAATGACACACATTACCTCAGTAGCTTCTTGAGAGCTGGCTTTGATTACCTTGCTTAAAATAAAAACCAAAATGAGAAGAGCACCTCCACCTCCAAATCGAACTGACCTTTCTCTCTCTGACTTGCTCTTCTTGCCCCCACGCTGGAGTCTCATCTGCTGCTGCACAGTGCACAGCTTGGATCCCAAGCCACAGTGGGCTGTCACCCACCTGATAACTTGCTAATATCATCCTGTTTGATGGCAGCCTGTTTCCAGCTTGATAGGGTCTGTTCTTTCTTGGGCATAAATCGTTTTGTTGTTCCTCGCTTTTCTTTCAAGCTGCCCATCCGTGGCATGTGCAGTCTTCTGATGCCCTCATTGCTGTAAAACACAATGTGAAGATGCAGTGAGCACCCATTTTCTTTTCAACCTCCTTTTCTGGCATGGTTGAAAGCAGTAACATGACTAAGAGAGGATGAAAGTGTGGGGTGGGTTTTTACATTTGCATCATTCCCATTTCCCTCTCTTCTCCCAAGCAACATACGTCATGTTTTGACTTAGTGACTGTTGGATTTCCTTCTCTAGAGAGCCTGGATAAATCACCAGCACATCTGCACTGACCTGGCCAGCACCCCTGCTGGCCCCAGTAGACTGGCAGAATGTTACTCAGCATGAGCTATGAAACTTGTGAAACTTTCCTTGTGAGACTGAGCCAGCAGCTCCTTGAGATGCTTGCTGTAAATACACATCCTGTTATGCTGAGAAGTGGTAGAAATCTGTGGTTCTGTCGTGACATTAGTCACTCTGACTTAACTTTCTGTTTGTTTGTTTTGTTTTTTTTTTGTCTTGTCTTTTCTTTCTCCAGTACACCTCCAGCATGAGAGCCAAATACCTCGCCACCAACCAACCTCGTCCAGATGCTGGCAGTGTGCATTAAAATGAAGTTGCAAAAGCAAAAAAAAAAAAAAACAAAAACAAAAAAACAAAACCCACATGTGCAGTCAGACTAAACAATGTGCCAACTGCTGTGCCCCTGTGCTGTCCTCGTAGAACAATCCTGCTGTTCTGCCCAAAATCCAGTGCAGCTCCTTCTGTTTCTCCAGTCCAGACCACCCTTCCAACCTGGTACCTGCCCACTGAGTGGAAGCTCCTTTTGAATTTAAGCCTTCACCTTGTTGTACCTGATGTGCAAGAGAGCAAACATGTGCAGGCAAACAGCTGAGAGCACCGGGCAGGAACCTGGGTCCCCCAGCCCACAGCCCAGCTTACCAGAGCAGTCTGTCAGAAACAGGTGGTGAACATCTTCTGCCCCCTTTTCTGTTCCAAGAGGGACTTGGTGAAAGATGGTGGTAGATCTTCTTCACTTCTGCAGTGGGACCAGCAGCCTGTGAGACACTGAAGAAGCAGGACTGTGTGCCTGTGGCTGGTGGGCAGCCAGCTGGGGGGATGCTGAGGGAATGCACAGCACAGCATCTCGCTGGGAACCCACTGCCCTGCGTGGGGGAGGAGGGAGCTCCTGGCTCATGGTGTCACTGCATATCCACTGCAATTTGCTCTAGAAGAGCAAACCATTTCACTACCCTCCTTAGCAATGTTTGGGTTGTTTTGTTTTTTTTTAAGTCCATTAAGAAAATGCCTTTTTCTTTCCCACTTTATCTATCATGTGAATTCTTGAGGAGGAGCAGGGGGGCCCAGCACCAGTCAGTCACCCTGTCCATTGCTCTGGACCTGACCTCTCTGCTCCATCAGGGAAGCCCAGGTATTTGCAGATGGCATTCTGGGTGCTGCCTTCCCAAGGCCAACACAGATCAAACAGGAGCCAGCCACTCACTTGGTGCCAATTTTTCCAGGGAAAGACTCGTAAGACTTTATGGGAGGTATTTTTGCACTAAAGAGTTTTGGCTCTCTGATGCTAGATCTTATGGGATAGTCAGCTTGCAAAAGCAAGAGAAACTGGAAGCACCAAGGAATTTATGGCAAATGCAAACTCTCCCTGCAGGACTGACCTGTGAACTCTGCTGGACTTTCTTTTTTTCCTTTTTTGTAAATCATGATCTACAGCACAGGGTTGCTGAAATGGCATTGAAGGAGGTTTTTGGAGCCTCAGTCCTAACACACTCACAAGATTGTTGGTGTATCTTCTGCGTTCTAGAGTCAGAAACCCTGGACAACATTGTGGCTGTCAGAACAGTTTTATATTTTATTCTATTTTGTTTAGTTTTTGAAGGCACATTGCTAACCACTATCTGACCATACTAATGCACATGTAAGTCATTTTCTAGACGTGAGGCAGAACAAGGGGCAGCTCTGGGTGCCTGCAGAGGGCAACATCCTTCACTGGTGCTGTACTTCCCACTGAAGAGCAGTGCTCCAAAGGGCACTGACAGCTTCCTGCTGGAAGAGGAGACTGCCTCTTGGGAGGTACTGTCAAGTACTTGCCTTTTCAGTAGGGTAACTGATGTTCTCCTTTTTGTCTTTTTACCTCTTAGTAGGGGCATCTTAGCAGAGCTGCTGAGCATTTTATTAAATAACTGGCAGAGGAGATTGAGTGGGAAACATCTCTCAGACTGTAGTGGAGCCATTGGCAGAGGCAGTTCGTGGTCACCTCAGTGATGTTCAGACTCGGTGTCTGTTTACCCCAGGTTTGCTGTTCGGGGCACAGAATTACCAATCTGCCTTTACTCAAGTCAGTTGCCTTCTTGCAGTGAGGTGGGAACTGCTCCTGGCAGGCAGCTAACCAGGCTCGTGGGATCTGCTGGGGAATGGTACCAGCTCTGTGGCACAGCAAGCTTTGAGACTCCTCTTAAGATAGAAACCACTACTAAACTGCAAGGCCAGCTGTTACCATTCAGAGGAGTGAGAGACAGGGAGGAGGCATCACCATACAGACAGGAAGGGAAGGTTTTGGAAAAAAACTTCACACTTCACCATAAATCTCTGGAAGCAGGATTTTCTTGCTCAGGACTGAGTATGCCCTTCCAGACACACTGGATGGACTTCACACTGAAACATACCTCTGTTTTATCAAATAACAAGGGCAGGGAAACGTGGTCACAGGTGGTATGGAGGGACACTGTGGCTCCTGAGCCCCAGGGTTTCCATCCTGTCTTAGATCCTACCAGGAGATGTGGGTGTGCAGGGTGTGGTGATCTTGCAGGGCCTCAAGCACCCAACTGCTCTCTGGGGCAAACCCCAACCTTTCCCTCACTTTGAAGGAAGAATCAAGAGCCATATAATCCTTATTAAGACTGAGTTGTCCTGCCATCATCCCTCCTTGCAAGGATGTGCTCCAGTTGCTACTCACATCATCCATTTTATGGGAGCTGCCCTGAAATCCGTGGCCCAATCCTACTGGTGGAAGGCAAGTGTTTTGGAGGCTGGAGGGTGTGGGGAACCCTGTGAGAATGAGTGCTTCTGTGGACCAACTTCTTTGTACACAGACTGCACCTCGAACCTGCTCCTGGGGCTGGGTCTGAATGGTTTCAGTGGCACTGGCTGTGCCTCGGTTTGCAGCATCTGATGGGGCAGCCACCTTGACCTGCTTCCTTCCAAGGTTTGGCATAGCCACTTCCAGCAGCCAGAGCAACTTCTGACAGTGTTTGGGGCTCGCAGCAAGGCACAGCTGGGGAGGTGTGTGCTCTGTGACTTCAACACGTGACTGGAAGGAACGACATGGAGATAACATTTTGCTCTCTGGGGGCCAGCACAACGTGACTGCGGTGTGAGAGGTGTACCTGTGTCCAGCCAGCACTTCCTTTACTTGACATGGATATTGCACTTTTGTAAAGCATCCTGGAACTCTGCTGCCCTGCTGCATGCTGTGCAGAGCGCTGGATAGGAAACACAGACAAATGGGTTTCTTTTGGTTTATTATTATTATTATTATTACTACTTTTTTTCCCCCCCTTTTTTTATTTTACTGGAACCTTGAGCAACAGTGTGGCATTTCTGCAGGCTGGTCTGAATGGATCTGCTGAAGAACAGATGGCCTTTGCCTATTCTTATGGCTGCGACATAATCAGTCTCATCCATATGGTCACATTTTGTCTGAGGAGGGGACTTTGATAAGCCAAGATCTCCCAGACTCTGTGCCTCCCTCTCGGGTGAACAGCAGGTGCTATCTGGCGAAGACTCATCTGTTCTGGATGGCATTCATGGTTGAGGGAGTCCAAACTCTTCAAGCTGCAGGAGGTAAAGCTGTAGAGACTTCTCTCTCTTCCATCGTGTCTCTCTGTTTTTAATGTGACAAGATGCCAAGGCCATATCACTTGGTGTGTCCCAGCTGACCTTATCGGACATTTCTCATTTTACTGGTTGCTAGAAAAAGGGTCCAGAAGTCGGGGGAGCTGAGATTGGCCTCTGGACACATCACTGACTGCAGAGTGGACGGCAGCTTGTCCGGTTGAAGGTGACTGCATCGGTGAAGACACTTCATGTTACTTTTTCAGAAGCACAAATGTGGTCATTGGCTTGTCTGGTTGGCTTGGTTTATTTCCACTGCATCATCATGTGTGAATGACACTTTCCTTTGGAACTGAGAACTCTTCCAAGCACACAAACATCTCCACAATGTGAAATGTAAATAGCATGTTGGACTCTTGTGTCCAGTGTTCAAGACTGCATTGTAATTGTAAAGGAAATCAAATCAAGACTTGGCTGTGAATTTCTTGTGCTGTCTTGGGAATTATAACTGTAGTGTTTGTATCCTGTATGTATTATTAAACTGAGTTCATTTTGTGTGCTGATAAAAGGGTTCAAGCTAAGATTTTTAGCGTGCATCCATGTATCCAAATGTGAAGGATGGAGTGCTCCCTTCCCCTCCTGTCCTTTTTAAGTTTTCTCCATTTGATAGGTGTTGATTTTCCGTGTACAGTCATCTCAGCCAAGATGCAAGGGGTGTTCATTTGAGTGCTTTGAGGGGGACACAGTGCATGGGGTTTTAAGTGATCCTAAGTTAGGATTTCCATAGCAGTTCCCTGAAACTACATGAAAAGTTTGGCCTTTCTGAGAGTTAAACCCTTTCTCAGGGAGCTGCTCAGCCATTGCTCACGAGAGCTTTGGGTGCTGCAGGGTGGTGGGAGACAGAAGTGGGTGGGTGCCCATCAGAGCAAGGTCCAGGTGCCTGTGGGAGCAAACCCAGGCTTCACTTCTGGTGCCCCCTTCTCTTCCTCCCAGCAGCCACTGAAATACCATTCTGAGCCCTCTGAAGAAGAGAGAAGTGTCTTGGCTGGTTGATCCTCACCACCCCCCTGATTTGGCAGGAGATGAGGTGGGTGGCTTGCCCGTAGCTCGGGAGAGGAGCTGTCTTTGAAGCACTTCCTACCTGGGGTCCAAGGAGAAGCCAGGGCCTTCCAGTGTGCCTGTGTCACTCAGTGAGCACCTCTGGGTGGGAGGGGAAAGGCCCTCCAGGGAGGTACTGAGGAGTCAATCCCATGCCTTGAGACAGAGACCTGACAAGGCTTGGTCTGTACCTCCTTTCATCACAGCCTACTCCCCTTTTCCAGAAATCATGTGCATGCTCTGGATGGCTTCCCTAGGCTTTCCAGGATGCCCAGCAGAAGCGTGGGATGTTTTGGTAACAGTTCCTAGATGGCTGACAAGCAGTTTGTGCTTTCAGGGGGGTGTGGGATCTCTGCCAAGCCGTGATGGTGAGCATGCTGCCCAGCTGGGAGAGAAGGGATGGGTTACTGGTGGCCTGGAGCTCCCAGGTACTCACCCAGCCCCTGTGGCTGCACGAACAAAGTGGAACATAAATTGATGTACAACCAGAAAGTTCAAAATACTCCTTTCCTAAAGAGGATAACTGTAGCATGAAGCTCTTAGGTGCTCTGCATATTTGATACCGCATCGCTCCTCACTATGCAATCCCCAACTCCTTCCTTCCTGTTCCTCCTCTAATCTCACACCAAGACTTCTCCAGTGGCCTCTGCCCAGGAGGCTGCTGAAGTCCCAGAAAAGCCTCATTTCTTCCATTGTCCTCTGGACTGGGTGCAGCTGCCCAGCTGTCACGTCGCGTGCCTCAGGTCCCTTGGTAACGGGAGGCCCCATGAGTTTTATTCACATCATTCAGAGGGAAGTTTATTTTCTTGGACACTGTGCACAGAAACCTAATGGTGAACATGTACCTGGCCTTTTTGTAACTTCTCTGTTTTGTTTTGTTTTGTTTTGGTTTTTTTCTTCTTAACCATAATGGTTGTATATCATACCACTTTATATACATATATAATATATAAATATATATAATTTTTTTTAAAACTTTGGACCTGCTAGTTTCTTTCAAGTGTTCCTGCACTTACCCAAAATGTTTTTAAATTGTGAGGATTAAAGAGGATTGAGCCCATTTTTGTATCTTTACTTTTAATTCTGTAGTTCTATTGATTGTAACGTAGCTATTTTTTACTGTAACTTTTTGGTTTGCAAATACTAAACAAAAAAACCTAAATGTAATTTCTGTGGTTTCTATTCAGCTTGGGTTTCATGTTTTAAAAATAAACAATTTAAAACCATTGTTCCTGGTTATTGATTTGTGTTTTCTCTCCAAGTGGGCATGGGGCTGGGCTGGTGGCTGCTGTGGGGATGTCCTTGTCCCTGGGGGCAGAAAATACTGGATCAGCCGTGGGACACATCAGCCTGGGAAATCTCCTGTGCCCAGTGTGTTTTAACCCCTCTGCTGCTTTGATTATTCCCCACTGGAGCAGCAGCAAACACGAGTGGTTCATTATCACCAGCACAAGTACAGGAAGTGTGGAAAAATCACCGGGATAGTGCCCCACCAGCTCAGCCCTGTCAGAGGCGTTCCTCTCTGGGAGAAGATGAAACTCAGCGTGGGCTCACCTGGCTCAGTGCTGCCCCAGGGTATGGTGGGTTTCTTTTTAGTTCTGTTTGTGCAGTTCTCTGATCACAGGCCCACCACCACATCGCTATCACGCAGTGAACTGAAACCTTTACCTTCCTCTAATTTTCCCCATCTATTTTCTGCCTGATCCTGCCAGTCAAAGGAGGTGCTGGGCTCCTGCCCCCATCCTGTGCTAATCTCAGCCCCTCCCTTCCTAGGTGTGGGGGTAAGCAATAATTCAACTCTCTCTTTGTAACTGCTATGTATTTTTTTTTAAATGCTGTGAGTGTGGCTGAAACCCACACCCGTGCTCTCAGGTCCTGCCCGTGGGTTCAGTGCAGAACCACAAAGGGCCCCTTGTTGTGACTTTCCCCCTCTGTGAATCTCAACAGACACCAGATTTCCTCCCTTCACTAATAATTGACAGATGTGTCTCCCCTCTTTTTTTTTCATTCCCATCTACAGGAGGAACCCACATTTTCCATCTTTGTCCCTGAGGTGATTACATTTCCTCTCTAAAGCACTAAAAGGGTTTGGAGCAGTCAAGGGAATCTCATGGCGTGAAGGAAAATAGATCCTCTGTCAGAGTCATCAGTGTAAATATTTTACAAGGTTTATGGACTCCACCAGGGATGGGAACATGCAAAGGCCACCTGCCTGGTGACCTCTCCCAGTGTTCTCCAGCCACCCCCAGGAGCCTCAGCTTTGCTAACCCTCTGCACTGCACCCAGTGCCAGCGGGAGCAGGGCAGGGCTCTCTCCTGAGCCATTCAGGGCTTGGAGAAAACAGAGGGAAGGGTGAAATATGTGTTTGAATAAACCTTGCCTTCAGATCAGCCTTCTGTAGTGGTCCCTTAGATCTCAGTCCTCCAAGATAAGGTGGGGAGGGATGCCCCGGGGAGATGCTCTCAAACGTATTTGCTCTGCGGTGTGCTGAGCTGTGCTAACACGAGCCTTGCCTCCGGGAGCTGCCGTGGGTTGGTGGATGGAAAACCATCAGGCAGAGCTGGTGGCTGTGGGACACAGTTACTGACTGTGTGTTCCCATCCACTGTCACCTCTTGGGGTGGGAAATGGCCCAAACTACAGGTAAAGTTTGGTGCTGAGCGTGGTGCTGTGCAGGCAGCACCTGCTGCTGCTGCTGCTGCAGCCTGCTCTGCCCAGCTCCTTCCATCGGGTGCATTTAGGAGTGGATTTGTGGTTCTTCAGGAGGGTCCAGTGGGTTTTGTACTGCCCATGAGCCCAGGAAGGCAGCAGGCAGCTGAAATTGTGGCTTATCTTCTCTAACCCACTCCTGAAGCACCCTTGTTTCCAAGGAACGACCCCATCTCCCCACCCCACTCTGTGGTGCTTTCAGGAGGTCGTGTCCTATCCTGGCACTGCGAAGGAGGCCAGGACAGGGAGCTGTGTCCACTGGCCTGTCCGCTGGAAAGAAAACCCCAAACGGGAGACTCTGATCGGTCTGACCACGTGGGGATGCTGGAGCCCCGTGCTCGGCAGTCGGGAGGGTTTGCGAGCAGAGGCAGCCACAGGGATGCTCCATCCAGGGCTCCTCCTCACCCCGCACCTCCAGCCTGGCCTGCACCAGCTTGGTGTGTCCCAGCACTCCAGGATCTCCCAGCTCATTTTCCAGCAGCCCTCACCTGCTGGGGTGGCCAGGTAGGGTCAGAAGGTGGCCTGGCTGTGGCCACAATGATGAAGCAGCTGGTCACGCTGCTGTGCCCTTGTGCTGCTGCGTGGTGGAGAGGGGATGGGTGGTGACAGGAGCAGAGGGCTTTCCCTTCTGTAGCCCATGTCTCCATGGCTGCCAGGACCGTTTGCCTTGGCTCTGCCTGGAGCAGGCGGTGTTTCTTACAATGACCTCAGCAAATTCCCTGCTCAGGGATTTTTTAATCCCTTCCAGTCCATGGAGGGAAGTGGGAGGAAGCACAGCTCCCTGCTGGCTGCGAGGTGTTGCAGATGCTGGTGCTTCTCCCACCCGCTTCCTCTTCCCACCAGGCAAACCTCACGGAACCTGGTGCTTGCACCCCATAAATCACCTGGCTGCTCATGATCTGTTCCAAACATATCAACTCTGGGGCCTGTGGCTGGGTTGCTCAACAGGGAGCCAGAATGGCCCCATGCTCCCCAAGGGCTTTCTGACTCTACAGCCCACCCAAAATAGGGGGGGCTCACCAGGCTGATGAGGAAACAGCTGGAGCATCACCCAGTGCTGGCACCGTGGTGGCACTGCTGCCTTCAGATCCCTGCCCTCAGCGTGGACAGGCACAAACCCAGCACTGTTTCCCTGGTGAAACCACCCTGGTTTGGTGGGGGATGAAGGGGGATACGTCCATTGAGGAGGAGGAAGGAGGGGTTGGAAACGGGGCCGTTCGGTGATGCCGCAGCTTCGCAGATCTCATCTGGCAGCATCGTGGGAAGTGTTTCCAGATGCTTTTAAGATGCTCAATTTATCTCCTCCTCCACTCTTGGTTTGCCAAATGGCTGTAGCAGCAGAACTGGCCCCACTGGGCAGCTGAGGGAGACCAGAAACAGCAGTTGCTGGGAGCTCTGGGGCAAGGGGGATTGGTTCTGATAGATTCAAGGCTGGTCTTAAAAGTCAGGAAGGGAAAAATAAACTTTGTAGGGCTTTTGGGTTATTTATTTTAACCACCTGCATGTTAAGCAGGGGTGGGAAATAGCAGAAGGGTGAAAAAAATAAAGAGGCAATGGTTGGGAGCTACTCTGCACATCCCAGTGCTGAGTCTTGGCCATCCCACAGCCATCATTCTCTACCGCCAGGCTTTGCAGCCCCTCATGCCAAAAAAGACAGTGCTGGTGGTGGATTAAGTCACCTCCAGCTGCACAGAGGTGGTGGGATGTAGATCATGTCCCCATGGGGGTCCCAGCACTCTCCCACCCAGCACTGGGACAGGCGACTCCCAGAGCTGCAGCTGGAGCACTGCATGCATCGCTCAGGCCCCACCATTCGGATGCTTTTATGTTCATTTCCCACAAATATTCCAGTTTTCTGGGCCAAAGCAGCTGGAAGTGGCTCTTGGAGCCAATTCACACAAGTTTTGTTGTCTCCCAACACTGCCCTCCCACCCCAAGTCTCAAGCACTTCTCGCTGCCGTCAGTACCAGGATGGGTGTTTGTCCCACTGCCGTGCACACGTTCCCTGGTGAAAGTCCCCACAGCCAGGCTGGGAACACAGTGACTCACATGAAGTCTGGGACTGCAAGTGACCCAAATGCAAATTAAACAAAAAAAAAAAAGGAGGGGGGAAACAAAAAAAAAGGACTAAACCAGTGGTTTACTCTTTGCCCTCGATGTTGCAACCACCCAGAGATGGGGAAAGCCTTTGGCCAGGCACAGCTCTGGAGCATCCCTTGGGCACGGTGGTGTCAACAGCAGTGGCCCCTCCATAGCAGCAGTGTCCCCAATGAGCTGGGCTTGTCCCCACCCCATCACCACTCACCAGACTCTCCAAAAGGTGCAGCTGCCTTATCAGCTGCCGCGGGCGGGCGAGAGTAAACAGGACGTCCCACACCAGCGCCGGGGTGCAGATGAAAGCAGCCTGGCCTGCGGAGTCTGCCAAGTATGCGAGAGCAGCAGGCTTTGCTTTTGTTTTCCTTTTGTTTATTAATGCGTGTATTTATTTACTTTTCGGCCCACGAGTAGGGAAAGGAGGAGGGAGAGGCTGGGAGCCTGGTGGGAGACAAACTGGAGGGCTGGTGAGCTGCTTGCCTTTGCTCCTGAAGACTCACTGGGGTGGATTTTTTTAATTTTATTTTATATTTTATTTTTTTTTAAATTTTATTATTGTATTTTTTTACTTTCTTTTTTTTGTTTGTTTTATTTGTATTTATTTTACTTTTTAAGCCCCCTGCAGGTGTTGCACCATGCCCTGCATACTCCCAGCCTTTACCCCTGCTAGGGGCTCCTGTTCCTTGCAGCAGCATCCCATCCCCAAGCCACAGCCCCTGGCTGCCCAGTGCCTCGATGGGCACTTAACCCACATCTCCCTGGCCTGTCTGGGGTGCCAGGGGAGGGTCAGGCTCAGTGAGGGTGACAGCAGCACTGCTGGGAAGTGCCCACGCTGCCGAAACCGCAGCCCGTGAGCAATAGGAAAACTCGTGGGGGAGAAGACAGGGCTCGGTGTCACAGCTTCCTGTGCCTCATGCAGGGCCCTTCACTGACCCCACACCAGGGATGGGCTGAGGGGCACCAGATCCTGTACCCAGCACGCCATCCCTGGCCCCAGACAGCCGGGGACAGGCAGCACTGCTGTCCGTCCCCCCTTCCCTTTCTCCAGGGCACTTTTTGGGGTGGCAGGGTCAGGGCAATGCTGGGTCTCTGGGGCAGCAGCCAGAGCCCCACCTCACCAAGGGCTGCAGAGGCTGGGGGACTTTAGATTTTTGTGGCTGTCTGAAGGGTGAGCGGGTGCTGGGAGGAGGGGTGGCTGCTTCAGCACACGCCGACTTCCTGCCGGGATGTATTTTTAGCAGGGCCAACTCTTGATAACCCAGAGATTCAAGCGAAACTGTGAAGTAAGTAAGTGTGCCTTGAAAAGAAAAAAATAAGGTGCTGGCTCTGCAGGAAGGTGGGGAGGAGGGGATGGCGCAGGTGGAAGCTGGTACCAGTGGCACAAACAGGACTGGTTTGGGGAGTGGGGAGGCAGATCGTGTGCTGTTGCCACAGCCTATGAAAGCTGGGGCTTGTTACTGGCCGGTGGGTGCTCAGTGTTGGCTGGAACTGCAGTGGAGAGGGTGAAGGGAGGGCTGGGAGGGAAGGGGCTCCTCCCCCGCAGCCCCCAACCTTCCCACGCACACGCCTGCCCGCCGGCTGTTAACAACACCCCGCTAACAACCGGCTCTCACCTCATCCCCGCCGCCTCCGCTCCCACCCCTGAGCCTGGGAAAAACCAGCCCTGAGGTGCCAAGCCCCGTCCGAGCCTTTTGGGAAGGGGAAGGAGGAGAGGACCCTCACACCCTGCGATGCAAATGGCCAGCAGGATCCCAGTACCCGTGGGAAAAAAGGGATGGAGGCGCAGCCCCTCCTCAGGGCAGCCCTGAGAGCTCGGCCAGAGGTGATAACATCTGCGGGGGATCAAGGGGTGTTCAGAGCAGCACATCCATAAAGAGACGCCGGAGCCCGGGACCAGGTGACTGTGGTCAGCAAAAAAGCCGCTTTATTGGTGACCGCTCCCACGGGAACCCCGTGGCAGCGATCGGGTTCAGGTCCCTGAGAACACACTGTCCATGCTGGTTCCCCTTCCCACATCTATTGCTTTAAACGCATCCTAGTTACAAAAAGCACAGAGTGACATTCCAGATACTGGAACATATAAATTAAGGTAAGTGATAGTTACAAGACATCGCAATTTTTTTTTCTTTCTTAAACAGATTATCAAAGGTCGGGGATTTTTCTTTTTCTGATCCACAGAAAATGTATAAAAAGCATTTTAAAATCTACATATTTCTCAATGTGGTTTTTTTTTTCCTTAAAAAAAGGCACAGTAAAAAAAATACTGGCTCAATAACATATTTACAACACACCCATTATGGGCTATTTTCACTCAGCTTCAAGTTGGAAATGTTCAGCTCTGGCTCAGCCTGGGGGCAGAGAGAGGGCTGGTGGTGGCAGGCAGGGCAGCTCTCGGAGGATGCGGGGTCCCTCTCCCTCCCTGGATAAATCTCTCTCCATCAGAGAGAGCACAATGGGCGGGTTGGGAGATGCTGCCTGCCTAGAGCAGGTGCCCAGCTGCTCAGGTGCCTCCTGGCCAGCACCCACAGCCAGGCCAGGGCTGGAGGATGCTCTGGCCCCGCAGGGGACACCCACACAGCCTCCAGCCAGACCTCGAGGTGCTCCTTTGCAGAGCTGCAGGGCTGCCCAGAGGCAGCACTGGAGGGAGATCCTGTACAAACACTGTGCCCATCCCACCGTGGCAGCTCCAGAAAAGCCCTCCTCCCACGCCCCTATTTATAGGAAGTCTTTACACCACTCTATAAATAGTTCACCCACCGGTGCTGCTGGCAACACTTCACCTGTGTAGGGGAAGCTCCGGGAAATGGAGTTAACACCAGCACCTGCTCCCAGCCCACCCCACCATCTCCTCCAGTGCGGCTGTCGAGCACCCAGCAGCTTTGCAGCACCCTGGAGGAGCCACTGCCATGGCCAGAGGCTTCCCCTGCCCACCTCTGCCTGCCTGCCGAGCCAGGGAGCAGAACTCACAGGGACCCCTCATCCGAACTGGGAGCCAGAGCTTCGCTGCTGAGATTTTGGGACTGGGAGAGAGGATGGCGTGGAAGAGGGGTTATGGGAGCGGGTTGGGGGGTAGATGCAAAGAAGGGAAGAACACACCAAAAAAACCATAACATTTGAAAGGAAACAAACTCAAGGAGAAGCAAGCCCGGGTTGGGGCAGGGCCCCGCGCTGCAGCTGCTCCCCACGCATGGCGTGGGGCCCGCCAGCCACGGGGTGCCCAGTGGGTAAGTGCTCAGTTCCCGTCCCTCTCCACCTTCCCGGCCGGACCAGGCAGCGGGCACGGGCAGCCGGGCAGGCAGGGCAGGGGTCAAGGGGCCGCACAGCAGCCTTCAGTACACACACACTGTGCAATACCACAGCAACGACGTCCGTCCGTCTGTCCGTCCGCCCGCCTGGCGGCGAGGCCGGACCGACACACCCGCACGCAGGTCCCGCACGCCCGTCGGATACCGGGGAAACTCGGGACGAGGTTGGAGGGCTCACTCGCCTCCTAGTAAACCATGTTGGTGGGGCACCACGGCGTGTCGGGGTACAGCAGGCAGTGCACGGAGCGGAACCTGCGGAGGAGAGGAGCAGAGCTGAGCACGGGAGGGCGGCGACCCCGTGGCACCCGGTTTGGGGGGGACAGGGACCCCTGTCTCACCTGGATGGGTCCTCCTCGACAGAGAAGGCTCCCTTCATGTGGATGGAGTTGCGCTTGTTTTCGAACATGCCATAGCTCAGTGTCACCTGGGGGGCAAGCACAGGGAGGTCAAGTGGCCGACATGGCCATAAGGATCAAGCAGAGGCATGGGGAGCTGCAAAATTCACCCCATTTCCCAACACCTGTAGTGACACTTTACATCATCCCACAGGGATGGGCCAGTGGGGCTTTTCCCCTCTGCTGATGTTTTGGTCACATGTCTATCAATATCTCAGCTGTGTTGCCCAATTTTTAGGTGACAACTTGGGGTACCTGTTTGTGGATCTCCGACTTGGGCACCTGGTGGAGGTTCTCCAGGTGGGAGTGGAAGAGGTTGCTCCGGATGAGCTTCACGCCCAGCACAGACTCGATGATGTAGCCAATGGTGCAGTCATCGGGCAGGCGGATCTTCTCTGCAGTGCTCATGAAGTGACCCCCACTGCGGGGAGACAGAGAGGGGCTGCAGAGGAGCAAAGCCCAGGGTATGCAGGCACCCTGCAGGGTCTGGGGTTGGCCAATGGGTGCCCAGCTCCAATTAAAAGTCAGTTTGGGGGAACTGAAACCCTTCCCAGTTTGTTTCCAGGCTCCCTGCAGACATCCCCAGAAGGGCAAAGAGAGAAAGGTGGTGGGACATGGTCCAGCACCATCCCCAAAAATGTCACCTCTCTGTGCCCTGGGGACAATGAGGAGTCCCCGTGGGAGAGCAACACCAACGCTCTTACCTGGCCCAAGGGCTCATCTTCAGTGCCAGCCCCCGGCTGATACAGAACCCTGCTCCGCCCGTGGCAAACCAGAAATGCACAGGATGCTGTGAGAGAGGGGAACCAACCCTGTGAGACAACAGCTCCTTCTCCACCCAGCCCAAATTAGGCCAGCCCCAAACTCTCCCCACGCTCACCATCTTGTTCTCGCTGATCCTCTCCGTAGCCTGGATGGGCCTGTCCAGGCTGGGCTTCCCGATGTAGATGTCCTGCGTGTGGGGGTAGCTGGAGAGCAGCTTCACCAGCATCCGCACGTTCACGTAGTTGTCATCGTCCACATGGCAGAACCACCTGCAGCGACAGCAGTGTCAAACCCGACCGGGACAGCTCCCCAGTCCCCACACTGAGATACAACCCCAAAACCACAAATGGTCTCTGCTTGCACCCCCCACAGCAGCCCCAGACACCGCTTACTTTCTGCCAGACTCGATGAACTTGTCGTACTCCACGGCCATCTTGCAGGACAGGGCCTGGCGGCTGTGGGCAGCCGAGCAGTTGGTGTTGATGACGTTTCCTGCGGGGATAAAAGAGGGGTCAAACCCCAGCGTTGGTGCATCCCAGGACCCCCCTCAAATGGTGACACTTCACACATGTCCCAGGTGTGCCAGGGGGATGGGAACTCATGGGTGATCCCAGTGCTCAGTGACCTGCATGCTATACTGTTTTGGGCAAATGGTGAATTTTTGGGGGAATGTCTTTTGCATCCATGTGAGAGAAGGGAAAGGATGAATAAGGAATGTGGATGCAGCAGATGCACCATGGTTCAGCACTATCCACATTCTAAGCATGATGCCACCCTACGTCATCTTGTCCATCAGCCGCCCTGGGGGTGAAGGCGTCTGTGAGCCCTGAGCTTCCCCAGGACATGGTAGCAAAAATCCTGCACTATTTTTCTTGCCCAGCTTCAAGGCAATCACTTCCCAGCCTGAAAAGCAGTAATTTGGTTGGGGAGAATAGACCACGCTGACCCCAGCCCTGAGAACGGCTGCCAGGGAAATGCTGTTACTGCCCAGCAGCATCATGCAGGGCATGGGCTGATCTGCCTGGGAAGGAAACCTGTCCCCAGGTGGGGCTCCTGGGCAGAGGGTGCTTTAAGCATTGTCAGTGAAACAAATTGCCTTATTCTCAACCCAGGCTCCTGTGGCGAGGGTTTTTCCAGAGTTCCCAGGACAGGCCCCACACCAGCCATGCTCCACAGGTGGGAGCTTTTCAGGGGACCTGGCCAGGTCACACACACAAAGGGACAAGAGCCACAGACTCACGTGCTTGCTTCTTCAGCTCCTCATCCTCCCCGTCAGTGAAGATGAAGGTCTGAAAGAGAAGACGAGGCACCTCTGAGGACCGAGGGGCTGAGACCACGTGGCTCTGGATGTGACACAGCACCCCTGGGCAGCACCTGGGATCAGTCCCTCCTGGATGCTGATGGTGACTTCTTCCACCCTTGTCAAAACCCCAAGTGGCATGGGAGAGTTGAGCACCCACACAACACACCCAGCTTCAGACCAAGAAGGGTGCTGAGCTCCCTTTGGGAGCAAACCCCAGCCCCCTCACGGAGCATCCCCATCCTTTTTTGCCTTTTGCACGGGGCAGCAGCTGGCAGGCAGATTTTGGGGGCCACAGGGGCTGTCCCCAGCACAAGGGGAGGAGGGGGCACGCAGGGAAGCAGGTGCAAAGCGTGGCCTGATCTGAGCAGGGATTTCACACTTGAGCCGGCGCGCGTGGCCGGGGATGCCGGAGCAGCCGCCCGGGCAGGTGTGTTTGCCCGTGGCGCCGGCTCCCGACCGCGTCCCCACCTGTGTCAACAGCACGTGGCTGTCCCCGAACGCTTGCACAATACCGCCACGACTCCTCCCTGCTCCCTGTGTCCTACCCAAGGGGGCTGAGACGGTGCCAGTGAGTGCCGCTTGCCAGCCCCGAGGAGGGGATGGTCCCCCACTGCCCCATCCCAGCACAATCCCGGGTGCCAGGCAGCACCCGACCTCCTCCCCGGCCCCTGCGCTGCCCGCCCGGCTGCACTACGCTATTTACACAGCTAATTCCTGGCATATGTCACCCAGGAAGGAGGACTGGAGGGGCTGCTCTGGGCCTGGGATTTGGGGAAGGACGAGGAGCAGGAGGAGAGAGCAGGGGGTGGGAAAGGCATCGCCATCAATCAGCGGGCAGCAAACAAAGCTGGAGGAGAGAAACCACAACCAGCTGCCAAGCGCTATTAAAAACCAGACGTGCACAAAAGGGCAAAGGAAGAAAGACAAAAGGCCCGGGGGAGGGGGGAAGGCAGGAGGCAGCAGAGGGGGAACGATGGAGCGCTGGGGATGATGAATTACAAGTGAGCTGGAAATTGGGTGCCACCCCGCAGCCGGCCCCGGGAACGCGCTGGGGTTTTGTGGCTTGTTTGAGGAGCTGGGTACAATAGTGGGGTTGACTTTACTCAGCGAGGAGAGTTAAGCGGGCAGCGGTCATTAGCATACAGCTGCACTGGTTAACCCGGCCCTGTTTGCTCAGGTCCCCAGCCGGGGCTGGTGGGGAGAGCCCCGAGCTGCAGCGAAGCTCAATGGGAGGGGACGGGGCTACAAGTGACCTTTGGGGCTTGAAAAGGAGAAAAGAAAAAGTGGGGGAAAAAAAAACGATGGAGGAGGTGGGAAGGCAAGTTCTCACAATTGCACAGCCTGCCGTGCAGCCTGGCTTGTGGGGAGAGACAGAGGTCAGGCAGGCTCTGAGCAAAGGGGATGGGGAACCGCTGATGAGGGGGGGACAGGGAGGCATCAGCTGCAGGGCCAAGGATGCCCGTGGTTGCTCCATGGACACAGCACTGCGGGGGTGGGACAAGGTCAGTGCTGGGTGCAGAGGAGGGGGTGTCACCCCCAACCAGCTCGGGGTACAGCTGCTGGCCCCCATTTCCTCCAGGTCGTCAGGGAGGGGTCAGGCAACTGCTTGGGGTACGAGCTGAACCAGGGCAGCCGGACAGCAGCCAAGGATGCCCAAGACAACCCCATTACACAGGGGGGTTGGCAGCCCAGCCCAGGTTTCAGCCTCGCTGGAGTGGGCCAGGGAACACGCAGCCTCCGCACAGGCGAGACAGAAAATGTTGGCTTGATTAGCTCAGAAGCACCGTCCAGCAACTGCCTTCAGCTGCTCCAAAAATAACCCCACAACTAATCCTGCACTCAGCCTCTATAAATAGACCACAGGGACAATTGTTTATTCCTCGCCTGCACCGAAAGGCTTCATCCTACCGAGGCATCTCCCCTCGGCCTCTCCCCACACACATCCCTGTAATATTCCTGGGGTGGGTGGACCAGGTGGCACCTCAGGGTCTGGGACAGGGGCTCACAGCTGCAAGTCACCCCATGTGGGCACCTACTGGGGCCTCACAGGTTTCCCACATCCCCCCCAGCCCCACCATGATATTCGGTCAAAATTAAAACAATTATAGGCTTAATTTTAAAATTAATTTTTTAATTAATTTGTGTTCCTTGGAGGGGAGATGCACCCTGCCTGCACGGTTCTTCACCTGGGGCTGCAGGGGAGAAGAGCAGAGGTGATAGCCAAGCCTAGGAGGGGATAGGCCAGGAAAGGATGAGAACAAGTCAAAAACATGAATCCACCTTTAGCATCTCCCATGTGGATTGCCAGACATGAGGTCAGTGTCCAGTTTATAGTGGTGCAAGTGGACACTGCAGCCAACACCCCCAAGTTGTCACCTATAAACCATCACCTCCAGACCCAGCAGGGCCAGAAAGCACTCCCAGCCTTACACCCACCTCTCTCCCACTTGGCCCCTGTGCCAGCTACAGCACCAAGGGCTGCAAGGACCTCTTGGACTCCCCCCCGCAGTAACTTTTCCTGCAGGGTNGCCCCAGCCCCTGCAGGAAACCTCATTGTTCTCAGAACTGCAGCTTCAAGAAACACAGGATGCCAAATCCCTCCCGAACAATAGCTGCCAGCGCTCCTCGCAGCCCCGCACAATGCGCGGCCCCGCGGCCGGGACTGAGCGGCACCCGGGATCCCCGCGGCCAGAACGGGGTCAGCCCTCCCCAGCTACCCGCCAGGAGCCAGGCAGCCGCGGGCAGCCCCCACCGCCTCCTCCTCACCCGTGGGGAGGGCTTGTTTCTTTTTCTTTTTTGCCTCCCCTTCGTTTCTCCTTTCAGGATGACTCATTTCCCCTCCACTGGTGGAGCTCGTGGGTTGTTCATGGCTGGGTGCTGCTCAAGGTGCCCCACCAGCCAGGGCCATCCCGGGGTCATCCGGGCCCTCCCTGTGCTGCCTGGCCGAGTGGTTCTGTGACTTCCCAGGATGACACACACTCAGCATATCCCCATGCGTGCCACCATCCCACCCACCAAAAAGGGAACCTCGGCCAGGCAGGCACCCTGTGGTCCTGTGCCACATCTCACTTCCCCATGCTGGGGAGAGGATGGAGCACTCCAGCACCCTTTTCACAGCCACCCCACTTAGGTGCAGAGGAAAAGAGGTAGCAGAGAACTGCTGGTTGGGGGGGGGCTCAGTCTCCAGCTGGCTGAGGGGCTCTGGAGCAGGTCAGGATGCTGCTAGAGCTGCCCAGCTTTGTATCCCCCACAGCAAGTGTTCTTTTCCCTCCAGCCTCGGGGTTTAGGGGGGAAAATCCCCACCCGTCTTCAACAAGTTTGGAGCAGTGTGATAGCGATGTCCCCGCGATGGCAGCGTACCCACTCTGTCGTGGTGGCTTTCCCCAGGACTTGGGGCAGGTCTGTGCTGGCATGGGATCCCAGGGCTGGGACCTGCAGAGGGGGGGAAGGGGTTTGCAGGGCCGCGGGCCCTTCCTCCCCCTGCTCCTTTCGGCAAGAGGAAGAATCCTCCACTGTAATTTTAAATGCTATAATTTTTTAATAACCTCCTCACAAACAATGAGCTCATTGTGTGGCAAGGGTCCCCCACCCTCCCGCCTGGTGCTCCACGCGCCGCTCACCGGCTCCAGGGCTTTTATGGACAAGGACAGCAGCATCGCTTGGGACAGGCAATTAAAAGGGGCCCCCACCCCTAAAACCCACACAGGCTGCTCCGGGGGACAGCAGGGAGGGACCCTCACACACGATCCGAGTTCAGCAGTGCTCAGCAGGCCCTGGCACACAGCCCAGGGTTGGGGGGAGGCAGCCGCGCCGCGGAGCTGGCCTGGGATGAGCAGTCCCGGGTCTCAGCCGCTCTGGTGGGAGTGCGAGTGGGACTCACATGCCAGCACACCCCAGCATCTGGGTGGGGACCCTGGCCAAGGTGCTAGAGAAATCTGGGAGCCGCCATCAGAGGAGCGTGCTCTTTGGAAGGCAAACCCTTCCCCTTTGCCCCGAGAGCAGGAATTTTTCAAAGCCTGCAATTACCGCGCCGCCGAGCGGGAGGCAGCCAGCGGATCCCACGCTGCCGGGACGGCGGCCCGGGCTGGAGCCCTGGCGGGCTCCGAGGCGTGTGCCGAGCTGCCTGGATGCCTCTGGGGTGCCCCAGGGACACCCAGCCGCCTTCAGGGTGACCCCAGTGACAGGAGATGTGTCTTTGGCAACTCTGCCACTGCAAATCACTCGGCAAGAAAGCAGTGGGTTTGGACTTGCTCCTGTCCAGGATTTCTGCTTAATGGCCATTTTCCTCCCCCCTCTCTTTCCTTTCAAGTGCAAAGTTTCTCCAGCCCACACTCCAGCATCCTAAGGATACTGAGACAGCTGGAAACTCTCCCCAAAGCGAGGAGGGAGAAACCCATAACTCTCCTCCAAAAGCAACTTGTCCAGCCTGGATTGTGTAACCCAAAGAGGAGGTTTAGAAGGGAACAGGGATGTGCTCTCCCTGTGCAGAGAGGCAGGAAGGAGAAGGGGGTGCCCTTTGCAGTGTCTTGGAGGTGACAGAGGGCAGGAAACGGGGACTATTGTGGGCAGAACAAAGAGCAGCCAAGGAAGGACACAATAGCTGTTCCCCCTATCTTCCAGGAGCTACCTGCTGGATTTAACCCCTTCTCAGCGGTGCCTGCATCCCTCTTGCCTGGCTAATGAACAGCCAGAGGTATGCTGGCTTCTGAGTGAGAGGAGGATCTGGAGAAAGAGATTTAGCATCAAGCAAGGGAGATTCTCAGCCCTTGAGCAGGAACTTCCCCATCTTGGAGAGGCAGCTCACATGCTTGAGCACCGTTACTGAAACCAGAGTGAGAGAGGATGAGCAGAGACAGGCCTGACTCAGACCAAGAGAGATGTTTGAGCAAAGGCAGTGCCCCACTGTCACCGAATCACCCTCCTGGGATGGAAACCGGGAGGCCAGGCAAGGAAGGAACTGCAGAGAAGCAAGAGAGAAGAGCCCCATAGCCCCAGTCCCACACTCCGCAGGCAAAAAAGCCCAACCTGGTGCCAAGTTTGGGGAAGCCCGGGGTGCCTCAAAGCTTCCCAGAGACAGCGGCTGGGCCGGCGTGGGAAGAGCGGAGCCGGTCACCTCCAGCAGCGCGGGGTCGTCCCCTGTGCCTCGTGTCCCCACAGCCCCGCTCTGCTCCGCGGGAGTTTGTGCTGCCTCCGGCTCTCTCGGCAGCTCCTTGTCCTCAAGTGCTGTACAAGAGCCGTCACTCAGCGGCTTGGCTTGTCAGGCGGGCACCTCGCCGGGCTGCGGCCCCCCTGGCTTCATGGCCCTCATCTCTAGGCAACCTGACCTGGACACGGCCGGCTCCGGCTCCCTCGTTCCCATGGAAAGTGCCACACAAGAGGCTGCGAAGCCTTTTCTCTGCGCCAGGAGAAAAGGGGCTTTGTTAGCTTGCCCAGGGGGACAGCGTGAGAGCCGAGCCTTGGGGCTCTGGGAATCCAAACGGACAAGGGAAGCACAACAAAAAAAAAAAAAAAAAAGAAAAAAAACCTAGAAGAAAGCCGGAGCTCACAAGAGGGGGGAGAAAAAAAAAGAGCAGCCATTCCCAGGATCATCTGTAGGTGCTCAAAGAGCGTTTCCCCCCACCACTGCTCACCACCCCCTCACAGTGACAGCAGAGCATAAAAGAGGTTTCCATTAAATAACTGGACCAAGGAGAAGTGGCAGATCTACTGCCAAGCCCAGGAAACCTGAGGAAAAAAAAAAAAAAAAAAAAAAAAAAAAAAAATTTAAAGGGAAAAAAAAAAAAAAAAAAAANCTATTTACAGGGAAAGAAATAGCAAGATAATGCTTGGGGTACAGTGCAGGAGCCAAGACCCCACAAGGTCCAGCAGACTTGGGTGAGGAGGCCAGGGATAGGTCGATCCTTCCCCCATGGCCTCCACCCTCAGCCGCTCCAGATTTCCAAGGAAAACAGTTTGCAAGCAAGAAAGCCAGTTCCAGGCCAGGAGGAAACACGTGAAGACAGTAGCATGAAAAGGTTAGGACCAGACATAATTTACTTTTGGGAAGCTGTCTAAGGGTAGAAAAAGTGTCTTAGGAACAAATGGCAAAGCACATTTCCTAAGGAAACAGTTGTTGGGGTTTTTTTTCCTTTTTAATTTTGCTCCAGTACTTGAAGGACAGAGTAAGGGACAGCCAGGACTGGGCAGGACATCAGTAAGGTCAGGAACCAGACTCTCTGGAACTGCCCCGGCGTGGGTGAGCCGGTGCAGACCCACAAGAGCTCCCAGCCATTCCAGTCCTGCCCAGACCCTTGCAAGAGGACCGAGAGCTTCAGCACATGGGGCACCTTCCCAGCTCTGGGCTGCTAAACTGGGTGTCCTTTGGGCAGCACAGCTGCAGTCACCTCACTGCAGGAGTCTGAGCTGGACTGTGGCACCCACGGGCTGGGCTGCACCCTTACACTGTACCCCGGTTTCACCAGGGGAAAGCAACTCAGGCCGGCTTGCAATGGGAGGTGCTCAGTGGAAAGAAACTCAGAGCAGAGTTCTGGGGGGCTGCTGAATGTGAGGAGCCAAGATCTGGCTCTCTACATCACTCACTCATCCCAAACTCACTCTGTAACGCTGCATTTCACCCTCCCGAAAACACAATTGGCTGCAGAGCAGCCCAGCCAGCCTCGGAATACCACTCGGCTCAGCGATAGGGGGGAAAAGGGAAGAGGAGGTGGTATTTGCGGGGTCAGACCACCACCCGGGTCCCGCAGGACGAAGGGCCGGGACCGCAGCAGAGACGCGGGGGCTGCAGCCCGTCCCGAGCCGCTCCATCCCGGCCAGCGGTGGGGACCGTCCCCGCCTCCATCCCTTATCCCCATCCCTTACCATGTCGCGGTTGCGGGAGATCCAGGTGTCGAGCAGCAGCTCCAGCCGCGCCTTATGAAACTTTTTGGTGGTCTTGACGGCGATGAAGACATCGCGGGGAGAGATGTCCTCGGCCGGCGGCCGCGGGGGGCTCGGCGGGGCGGGGGGCAGCTCCCGGCGGGCTCGGCTCAGCCGCCCGAAGTAATCGGNGCCGCGCCACCGCCTTTAAAGCGCGCCCGCCCCGCCCGGGGAGGGACGGAGCCGGGGCCGCCCCACGCGGGGCGTGAGCACCGCCCGGCCCTGCCCGCGGACCGCCCGCGCCCCTCCGACCCCCGCGTCCTGTCCGCCAGCCCCTACACGCGTCCTGGCCCCGCCGGCCCCGTCCTGCCCGGTCCCGAGCCCTGCCCTGCGCATATCTGTGCCCGAGGCCGGGAGCGCGCGGCTGCGTGTGGAGAGGGTGCCGGCGCCTCCTCCTCCTCCTCCCTTCCCCCTGATACCCGGGGATGGGGACATTCTGCTGCCCTGTATCCCCCAGCACTCCCTGAGCATCATTGGGTGCTCTGTCGACAGCAATGGGTGCGTTCCCCATCCCACTCGTCCTGAGCTGTCGTTCCCCAAAGCCCTGTACCAAGATGTTCTCACAGCCCTGTCCAAGAGGTTTCCAGAAAGCTGACCAGCCTGACCAAACTCCGGGCAGTGTCCCATCAGTCTCTTCTGAAGCCAAGCATAATTGAAAACAAACACACCAAGTCCCCCAAAAACCACAGCACTCCTCTCACTTCCACCAATATTCATTCTGCTGGGTAAATCTGAGGAAAGGAAGCCAGGAGGATTTGTTCCCATTTCCTTCTCAGGGTGACCTGGAGAGGCTCCCAGACCTGACCAACCTCATCTCGGGCACAGCACCGTGCTTTGAAGCTGATGGACAGCCCCAGAGTTCGGGCATATCTGAAAATAAATGCTACATGGGTACCAAGCAGGCCCCGCCCCCAGTGATCACTAATCATGATAATGATGGCTTGTTAAATGAGACACCATTTTTCCAGCCAGACAGTGGAAGAAGTGGTGTCTGAAAGAGAAAACTGGGTTGAAATCTGGTCCTGGATGTGCCACCAATTCGATATTTTCCTGGTGCCAAATCCTGGGGCCTCTTTCCCTCTTTCCCCCCTTACCCGCTGTCTCTGCAAGCAATGAGCTCTTGGGGTTTTCTTTCCCAGGGAGTATGCTGCTACAGGGAGGCGGATTTGGGTTTGGGCCTGGGTTGCAATGTAATGCCATAATCAAGGGCTGCTGCATTTTTGGGCAGGGACCTTGTCCAACTTGCATTTTTCCTGCTGTCACGTGCTCCATTCATCTCTGGCACTGGATAAACAATACCAAAATACCAGGCAGGATGAAGCAGGGAAACTGCTTCCTCAGGCAAGCCCCAGCATTTGCCTCCTCTTGATTTTAGGCTGTACATTCTCCTGGTCAGCACTTGAACCATGATCCCAAGCTAGAAATGCTCGGGGAAGCTGTGGGGTTCGGTTTCACAGGGCATTGCCCATGCCTGGAGACAGACCTGGATTGCCAAAGAAGCCTCCCATAATAAAAGAAAGAAAAAAAGCAGTTAGACCGTACAAACACAGGAACCGAATCCCACACTCCCCACTTCCCGCTATTGCTGCCCAACCTTCCAGTCTCAATTTGCCTTTTTTTTTTTTTTTTGGGCGCCCTTTGTCTCCAACCCGATGGCACAGCAACCGCGGCTCGAGAGGCAGCTGAAAAGCCCGAGCAGCAAAACCCTGAATGAAGAAAGAGCCCCTTTCTCCAGGAGCCAAAAGGGGAGGAAAGGCACTTTTCCCCCGACCAGCTGCTCTGCCACTCCCGCAGCCCCGGCACTGGCTGGGGACACGCGCTGGGGCCAGATGTTGGGGTCCCAGCCGGCGCCGCGGGGCAAGTGACAATGCGGGCTCTGTGTGCGCCGGGCTCTGCGCGCCGGCCCCGAGAGATGCAGCGGTTCGAGCAGCCGCTGTGCTGCCACCACTGCCGGCACAAAGGCTGTCCCAGCCTTCCAGCACTGCCTGTAACCCGTGCCGGCTCTGCCCGGCTGCCCAGAGCCAGCGGCGGGGGGAAGTTGTTCTTCCAGCGGCATTGTCCTGCCTGAACAAGACTCCTCCGGGATTGTCCAGCCGCTGGCCGCATCCCCACAGACTTCCTCTCCAGGCGCCTGGCCTCCTGGCTCGGCCCTCACCTGCCACGTGGATGTCGCCAGGGAGGCACGGTCTCCCCTGGGGAAACGATGGTGTGAACAGTCACCCTGCTCACCCCTCAGCGGGCACAGGATGGTACCTGATGGACAGGGAGCAGGAAGTGGGCATGGGGAGGATGGTCTCAGGAACATCTGGTGCTCGGTTCACTGGCATTCAGATAATTTTTGGGGTACAAAAATCTTAAGCCCAACAGGGGTGACTCCAGGACCAGAAAAATTCGGGTGCCCCATAAATACAAGGACCAGGGGACAGGGATGCTGTCACAGCTGCTCTGCAGAAGGGATGCCAAGGCTGGACTGGGAGGGACATTTCTCTCCCTCTCCCAAAAAGGATCCCGTTTTAGACACAGTCCATAACCCACCCCAGCGAGGTGTGAGGTGAGGCTGGCTGCAGCTGCAGGGTGGGGGGATGTGCTCCCCACACTGCCTGACTCCACAAGGATGCTTCCAAGACAGATCCTGCTGCCCGAATGCCCAGGTCTCAAGGATATGATCACGCCCACTTCAGATTAACTTTACTGAAACTCCAGACTAGTTTTCCATTGCAGATAGCTGGATTCATCCCTGCACCAAACCCAGGGCAGGGGCTACACGTGGGGCATCTCCCTTTCAACCATAGCGTGGTATTAGGTCGGTTTAAATTGGTTTAAACTCTCCGCATCGCCCCTGCTCGCAGCCTGACCCCGGCACTCAATAGGTGGTCCCTAAGAGGCTCCCAGGTTCTCAGGCCTGCTAAAAATGGTTAATAAATCCCCAGTAATAAAGTGTTCAGGTCATCCGAGAGAAATGCCGCGCTCGAGCTGCAAAGCTGCATTGTTTGCCCAGAGCGATTTACGCGCTCCGTCGGACAGGGGTTAAAAGCTCTGTCAGGCGCCGACTCCGCCGCTGTCGTATTGTCGGGGGTATTTAACGGGGTTCGGCCCCGACGTGCGGCCGGGCGGCCACTGCTCCAACTGCGCAGTTCGGCTCTGGGAGGGAGATGTCGGAGGAGAGCGGCACAGGAGCTGGATCCTGCTCGTGGTCTGCCTCTCACCCCCAGCTTTTTCTTTCTGGGATTTTCTGAGAGCACAAAAGAGACTTTGCATCAATTACTGGTAGGAAAACGGCAGCGCCCCGCGGCAGAACTCCCCGCTCCCGTTCCGGGTTTGGTTAACTTCCCATTGTCTGATAGGCTCCGCTATTCACGGCCAGGGCAAGGGCTCAGCTTTTTTCATCTATCGCCTTTTTTTTTAACCACCTTCAGAACAAAAAAACCTTCCTGCCCTTGTTGCAGGCGGTCTGGCAGTGCCTTTGAGGTGGCTGCAAAGAGTGGAGCACGCCAGCATCCGTCTGCCCAGAACGCAAACCTCCTGCAATGAACGCTTTTGATGCATGTCCCGATGCTGAACTGTCCCCACGCCCATCATCGCCAGATGAACTCCAGCGCTGGCACCCCCAGCTCCTGCCGCAAGCCCCCTCTACCCTCCGAGGCCTCAGACCCTATGTCGCTTTTCCCCTCCACCTCTGGGGACTGCCGGTGCCCTCGGCGGGGCGGGAGGACACGATTCGATCCGTACAGGGCACTGTGAGATCCCACGGGGCCGGGGGCTATACAAATGCAAAGCGTCATTATTTTCCCGGGGCTGAAGCAGAGGCCTGAGAAAGGTTGAGTGAGAGAGGCAGCGAGCAGGGAACAGTGGGGGATTTAGCTCCTGAAAAGGAGCCAGGGAGAAAAGCGGGCGAAGTGTTTCATTGTGCGCTGGGCAGAGGGGGTCACGAGCAAGTTAAACTGGTTAATGTATTGGAGCAGCTTCCTCCGAGCTGCTGGGAGCAAGCAAAGCCCTGCAACAAAAGGCCGAGGGAGCATTCTTGCGGGGAAAGTGGGCTCTCTTTAAAAGGATTTGATTTCTTTTCTGTCAGTTGAATGGAATTTGGTGGTGACTCCTCCAGGTCTAAGAATTTGGGGCTTTGGCGGTGGTGGTGGTGGCAGGAGGGGACGGTCCCTGTCTCTCCCTCCCCACTCCTGCATTTTTCTCCATCTCCAGGCCCGCTGCCTCCAGATTACAGCCCCCGATGTTGCGGGGGGAGAGGAGCTGGGGGAACACAAGCGGCCCCATAGATGTTCTGATCCTGAAAGAAAGAGAGGGGCACGGGGCCGTCCCTGCCCAGCCTGGTTTCTCATGCTCCCTATTCAGCCCAGGGGAGGGGAGGTAGATATGGGGAGAGGGGAGACTGGTGGGGCGTCCACTGCTGATTTAATGCCTCTCTCAGTGCTTCACGGTCGTGGCTGATCTCAGGGGAGTTTTGGCAGTGTAAAGTGTGCAAGGGGAGATTTCCACTCCTCCCTTCGGGGCACGGAATTTTGATGTTAAAACCATGGAATGAAGGTAAAAACATGATGGAAAGGGGACTTGGACTAGGAAAATCAGCTGGTTGTAACCTGGCTTTCCCACAGCCTGTGCATCTCTCTCCTCCCAACAGCAGCTCCTGGCGCAGCTGAGGGCTGTCCTCACAGAGCTGGCTTGGTCACCCCAAAATCCCTGGGCTGGTGGGCAGGAGCACTTCCTCTTCCTGGGTACCCCTGCTGGGCCATGGGGGGGTCACACTGATGCCAGCTGGGGATGCTGGGCTGGGTGCAGATGTGTCTGGCTGCAGGTGCCTCATTTGGTGTTGACCCTGAGAGCAAACCAGGGAGATTTCCTGAGCTGGAGATTTGCTGTTGCACCCAGCTCAGTCTGCCTGGCAGTGTGGGTATGGGGTGGAAAACAACAGTAATTAAATAAGCAGAGACAGTGACTGGTAACCCTGCACCACATGAGATATTGCAGAGCCAGAGCCTTTAGCAGAGCTCAGGTAGTTGGACAGACAGACAGACAGACAGAGATCAGTGCAGCAGCAGGGTTCCACTGACTGAGCTCAGCTTGCTGTGCCTCAGTTTCCCAAGAGGTGACACTGGCAGAGACCCCACGGTCCCTGTCCCCTGGGCTGCTGCCTGTTTGGGAGGTTCCCTTGTGGGCTGTGCACGGGGCCTGCACAAGTTGGTCTGGACGTGTCCATCTGTACAGGCAGAGCCAGAGCACAGCAAGCTGAGATCACACTTTGCTGCAGATGACAGCCAGCCTGCCCCAAGCTCCTTCCAGAGGTGTGGTCAGCAGAGCTTGCAGCTCCTGGCCTTTAATTTCTGGCCTCTCCTTCTTTTTGGCCCCAAATTTTCTCATATTCCTGTTGTGAGCTGTCCCTCTCCCCACTGCTTTTCTGAAGGGGAGCCAGAAGCTGATGTCAGGGGAAGTGTTTGATGATTACCCCAAGGAGGAGGCATAAATCTCATACTGGGTTGGACTGGATGGACAAAGGCCCAGTGAACCCCATGTCCATCCTACAGCAACAGCAGAACTGTTATATTTTTATTTTATATATATTTTCTATATATCCCATTCCAGTCAAATCCTGCACAGTGCTCAGCTCCTGCCCAGCACCTGCCTTAGTAACTCCCTAAATCTCATGGTTTTGTCCATGTCTGATGCAGTGGCTGGTCCTATTCCGTGATGGGACAGTGGCCACTGTTTTCCTGACCACAGCTACCTACGGCTCCAGGTCTCCAAAACCTCCCGGGGAGAAGAAGCCAGGCAGAAGGATCAGGGATGCATTTTAACTCCCTGCTCAGACCCAAGCATCTCAGTGCGTGCAGCTGGCCCTGGAGCAGAGGTAGGTCCCACAGCCTCCTGTGCACACCCTCTGCATCCGACCCAGATCAGGTATGTGTGTCACCCTGGCCTTGAAATGCTCCTGCAAAGGCTATTTCAAAACCTTGGTTGCTCCCAGGGAATTTGGCTACTCTCTGGACCCCCACAGCTTCTAGTCTTCTTCCTGCCTTTGGAGTGTCCTGATTTAGTTGCTGAGTGGATTTTCAAAGGTAGATGAGTGAATCAATATTCACCCACCTCTTCCCCCAGCTTGCCCCGGTGTTTCCAAAAGCCCCTTCCCCACTGCACCCCTGGGAAATTTGTTTGCTCCCTTCCCATTCCCGCTGCAAAAGGGATTAAAAGCAACAGTTCATTTTTCATGTGATGCAAGTTTAAATAGGAATTTCTCTGCTCTGGTTTCCGGGAGGCAAAGCTGAGAGGGGATGGTATTAGCTCTGTGCAAGGCAGGGAGGAGGAGGAGGGAGGTGGGAGTCGAAAGGGGGAAAGGCGGGGGGGACGTGCGGGGGTGAAGATGGGATTAAAACATCCCATTAGAATTTCTGTTTTTGGAAAGCTCACAAAAATGTTGACATGTAGCATGACTAACATAGTGCAAATGTCAGCCCGGCTCTGCGAACGGGGGCCCTCGCTCTCCTCCCAACACGCTGGCCCCCTTTTAAGGCAAAAATATACAATGAGCCGCACAATGGCCGAATTCCAGAGAGCCGCGCTAATTGTTCCTCGCTCACGTAGGGCTAATTGCTTTGCTGAAACCATTCGTGCCTGGCCTGGATCCCACGTGTTTTTACCATTTAATTAGGACAGAAAAGCTGGGGCCAGGAAATGGGATGAGATAAAGACTGGCAGAGATGGAGGATAGGTCGGGTGCCCTAACCTGGAGAGGAGACGTGCAGTGTGTGCTGGGTGAGTGGGCAGGGAACGGTCCCTGCTCCACACCAGCCTCCAGTGGGATTAAAGCTGTGCAGGCACTGGGGATGGGAGAGGGAGACTGTGACAGCTCTTGAGGCTGGTGAGACCAACCATGAGACAGATAAATGCTGCCAGCCACAAATGTTTGCAAGAAACACCTTCATCCAGCTGCTCAGTGACAGTTCCAAGGCTCTGGCCCACAGCACGTGTGCAGCTCTTCACCTGGTGCTAAAATTAGGAACTCTGTCCACTTGCAGACCATGTGCAAAGCATGATCAGGACTCGGAGAGGGAAACAATAGATGGGCAGGAAATGCCTTTTGATGGCTGCTCATTGTCTTCCACCTTCTGGGGGAACTGGAAGTTTAACTATAGTCTTCCTCTTTCAGGTATTCCTGTAAAGCTTCGTCCTCCTCCGAGGATGCGCCTGGACCACAGCGGGGTCTGGCGCTGGGCTCCATTGTGCTCAGGAATTGTGCTCAGGAATGTGCATGTGTTTTTCCCCTTGAATAGCTCCTCTGAGACTGCAGCGACCCAGAAACACTGCAGGGCCCCAGCCCCTCCCCTCTGGGGGACAAGGGTTTGCTTAGGGGTGCCACTGTCTCCCCAGGGCACAGCACAGCATCTCTGTGCTTCAGGTGATGTCAGCCCCCCTGCTGTAAACGGGGGTGGATGCACAGGGCTCAGTATTAACACTCCCTTCCCTTTCTCCTCACCCACCTTGCAGGGCACTGCTTGCTCTACAGCATCCTCTGGGAAGCCTTCATCCAGGGCACGAAGTTTCCTAGGCAGGGAAAGCCACTTAATATGCATGAGCTGACTCTGAAGTGCAGCACCCTCTAGGCTGGACCTGATAGAGCTGATCTGTAGCTCCTGGTGGAGTCTCAACTCCCCGTGAATGCAAACGGCTGGGGATTCCTCCACTACCCATCAACAGTCTTCCTCTGGTCACTGCAACCAGCAAGAAGCCACCAGCCTTCCTTGCTCCCCAGCCTGTGCCACCCCTCATCCCCTACAGGAGCTCTTAGGGTCACTGCAATGCAATCTGCAATTGGCAGGTTTAATTGCTCTGTGGCCTCCATCACAGAACAGCTCTTGGCCTTATAAGCAGCATTATGAGCAGAGCCCTGGTGGGTCTGGGAACTCAGAACAATCATTTCAGATCAGTGCGAAAAGATTGTCACACAGTTCAAAGCACAGATCTCAAAGTGAACCTGGCTCCAGCCTCCACTGGCTGCAGAACAGCCCCGGGAGCTCTGCTGCTGCTGGGCTGTCACTGCCATGTGGACAGAGGAGCTGAGACATCTCTGGCTGGAGTAATTTTCTTCCAGCTGCCCCAGAGGTGAGGGATGTGCTTGGAATCTCTATCCTTCCCAACCCAAGGGTCTCGTCTTTCAGGTCTCTTGAGAATAGGTATAATTTTGCTCAACTGCAGATGAAGACGAATTAGTCACACAGAGCTCAGCCATGAGCAGATAAGGTAACCACTGAAAACAGGAAACCCAAACTTCAAAAATTCTCCAGAAAAAATACAACTCTCTGCCCCACTGTAACAAGGGTGATCTTCTCTTTGTGTTTCCATGAAAGCCTGAAGAGCACACCCACACCCTGAGGACAAGGATGTTAACAAACACTGGAATTTACGGCAGCAATTTATACAGAAGAAAGGCTGCAGGTGAAAAGGACTGATACTCGAACAAGAGAGAGAGAATTCTTCACAGATGCAAATGCAATACTTGTAAGTCAATATTTGCTCTTGCAATATTGGCACACGAAGCAACGGTTTTCCAACATGAATAGGTTTCAGCCCTGCTGCTCCAGGAACACGTTGTTCAGAAGCATTCAGATCCAATTCTTAAACTTGATTAAAAGTGTGGTTTTAAAAAGCCTTTGGGGAGCTAAGAGTCTTTTATGACAAGTCCTTCTAGCCACTGAAACCCACCAGTGCTGTGGGGTGGCCTCGTGGTAGCTAACCAAGAACAGATGATCCCTTTGGGAAGAGAGTATTTAAACCCTGAAACATAGACAAGACAGAAGAAATCCATGTGGCAACAAGGCAATTGGGAACATTTCTCCTCAGATCAGTCAGTCACAGAGAAACCCCCAGATGATATCCAACCTGGGACTAAGCCCCAGCCCGTGCACATTTCCAGCTCCATCCATGTGCTGGGATATCACACTGAGGTACCCAATGCTGGTCACTCTGTGAGGTTTTGAGCAGTTCCCTTGAAGTTACCGTCACGTGTATCTGCCCCAGTCCCCTGGGTCTGTCCCACATGCAGGGCCCAGTGAAGAGCTCCCCAGCCCAGGGATTTGGAAAGATGCTCGCAGCACCCACAGAAGCCAAGAGCCTTCCTTCAGAGCTGGTTTTACTTACAAAAAGCAGGACAGGGATTCAAAATATTGGAAATTAATTTTCCTGTCTGGAAGGGAAGAAAATAACCCATTTTAGCCTGGCACTCAGTGCTCTGGGAGCAGCTGTCCCAGTTTGTGGGGTATAGCCCATGTCACTTGTTATCCTGCTGTAACAAATGAGCCAAGAAGCAAGCGTTCTGTGGGCTGGGAAACCAAGATGTGGTGGAGAACTGAGCAGTATTTCTGCATACCACTGGGAAAAAACTTAGGTCAGTGATCATCATCAAAATCTGGGAGCAAAAAATGAGGAAACTCCTTATTCCTGTTCCCCATGGCTCATAATGTTTTACATCAGGAAGGGTGGAGGCGACGCGTTTTGTACTCTTGGAAGGAACTGCAAGTCCTCGACAGACCGACTGCTCCTCTTGTTGTTGCAGAACAGCTGCTGTCCTTTGTCCCATCAGGTCCCCTCATGCCCCACTCCCTGACCTTGAAGGACCACATCAAAGGCTTTTCTCTTGGGTTTGCTTCAAGCATTGCCCAATTACCCAGTTAAATCTCCATCTAGGAGTAGTGTCCACTTTGGTGGACATCATCACGCAGTTATCCTGTTTTTTGCACTTGGAATGACATGGCTTTTACTCTGGAACGAGCTGGCTGTTGGCTGCTCCTCTGGAACAGGGTGCAGGGAGCGTGCCAAGCCCACGGAGGGGACACAGCCACCTGCCCCATAGGAAGTGGGCCAGCAGCCAGGCGTGGTTTGCACACACCGCAGGACAGGCACCCAGCAGCAGCAGCGTCCTCCACTACCGACCTGGGCTGGAGTCAAGCTGGCAGCTGAGAGGGAAGAGGAAACCATATTCTATCGTTATCTCTCACCTTGCTTCCCTTTCGTAACAACCCCATCCCTCTGCAAAACAGAAAAACACACCAGGGCTTTGCAGGGGCTCCCAGAGCCCGAGCGCTGAGCCAGGGCCAGCCAGGGCTGGAGCCTCCCTCGGCAAGGACTGTGCACAGACAAGCTGTCATTTCCCCAAACTGGGTCAAATGCAAAAGAGAAGAGCTCAGGGAACAGCGAGACGGTTTCCAGCTCAACCCCAGCCCCTGCAGGGTGGGATGCTGCTGCAGAAATGCTTTTCTTCAGGAGGCAAGATCAAGCTCCCACTGATGCTCTGTCCCCAGCCTTGAGACCCTCCAGTGTCCCCTAACTGCTTTTACCAGGAGTATGTCCTACAAATGCTCAGGGATGTGAATCAGAAATCTGATGGGGAGAGAAAGCTGAGCTCCTGAGACTGCTGTCATCATCCTCTCTCCTTGCACTGCGTGACCATCTCCTTTCAGTTGAAGATGCTGATACCCCAATCCCTGGTCTAACACAGTGCCTGTCTGTCAGCTCTGCCCACCCTGATCCCTCCACGTTGCTCCTGTAGCGGCTCTCAGGAGTGACAGAGGCCATCTCTCTTTTTTCACATGAGCTGGTTTCACATTTGTTTTTCTTTCAAACTTGAGGCTTTGCAGATATTAAAATATAATCCAGGAAGAATTTGCTTTGTGAGGGGGGAGTGTGGGATCATGGAGGGTAGAGGGGTCATTGGGGGAGTGCAGGGAGGTGGGGGTGGCAAAGCAATTTTCATTTCCCTTCTGTGTCCCATTGGGATCAAAGTCTTTATTTCCCTGCAAACAATAGCGGCCACTCTGGGACAAGTTAGAGCCTTTGGGAGACTCCAGGCTCCCCCAAGATGGGAATTTCTGTTTGCAGCAGAAATTTTATACATTGTCTATGGAGAGGGGAAAAGAAAAGCCCTTGGCAGGTGGTAAGACCTGGAGAAGATGGCTGGGACCATGGAGAAATTAGTAGAAAGGAGAGAAGAAAACATCCCTCCTAGTACTGAGTTGTTGTTTTGCATTCAAAAAAAAGCAAACAAGCCCAATTTGTGTTATAGGTAAACAGAGGAACTGGGCAGGCAGGACAGGAAAGCAGGGCCCCGTCAGAGCCTGCGCCATGCAGGGAGATAAACAAGAATCCTAGAAATGTGGAGAGAGGCTTAAGGTGATTGCTCAACAGATGAGGAAATATGGAGCAAAAGCCAGATATCAGGGAGAGGAAGCTGGAGAAGAGCAGGCTGATAGGAGCCATGAGGTCAGCACAGCAAAAAATAGTGCAGGAAGGCTTCCCAGAGGCAGCGAGTCCACAGAACACACGTGCCCCTTCTGATCCTCCTGCCTTACATGCACAGCTGGCAAGGGATTCCTCGCCTGATACTGGGTTAAAGCTGCTCAGTATTCAACTGCTCAGAGCTCAATCCATCAAAGGCTCCTGAGCTGCAAATCTCACTTCACAGCACCTGCAGCTGAGCTTTGTTTCCAAGGGAGCCCTTCCAGACTGGTGCAGCTCCACTGGCAAAGCCCTGCTGAGCTGCCCTATCCGAGGCCGTCACCCAAAAATCACCAGGAACGAGGGGCTGCATCCACTCAGCCCAGCCATTTTTCTTGAATGAGTACAAAACCAGCCCTGTCTGGCTGTCAGAGTGAGCGTGAGACACCCAGGCTGCCCTCCCAGGCGGGGTTTGGTCTCCAGGCTGAGCGCGTGGTGAGCTCATCCCGTCCGGAGCGCGAGGCACAGCGCTGGGAGCACTGCCAGCTGACCCATGGCCCTGTGAGCACTGGCAGCACGGTCTGTTTGGGTTCCTCACATGCCAGGGGTCTCGGGGCTTGTTTTCAGTTCAGCTCAGCTCGGCAGTTTTGATAGATTCTGCCTCTCTGGTCTGGTCACAAGCAGTTGGATGTTCACAGCAGTCTTGCTCTAAGACAAACAGCATCCATAAATCTCTGATGGAAGCCAAGAGAATCTGGACTTTCATTACTCTGTGCTGTCCCCTCAGCCCTTTGAACCCCCAGTGCCCTTGCATGGAAGACTTAATCGAAGTCCTATCAAAAGGAGCAGAGTAAATCTTGCTGTCTCGTGAGATAAGGGAGCACTCCCTGTGTGGCCGTCTGGCAATCTATGGGGCTGCCCCTTCTGGGGTTGTCTTTTCCTCATAGGAAGTCTTCCATCAACTCTTGCAAGGCATGAACCTCTATGTCCCCCCAAATTGTGGTTTCAGCAGCTGTCTGTGTGGTGGCTTCTTCAGTGGGTCGCTGCTCAAACTGGAGGACTTCCCATTCTGATCCATCCTACCAATCCACTGCTCCAAGGAAACACTGTGGCATTTTTCCAGCCTTGCTCCCAGAATCCATTAGGATTCTACACAAAATTGAGTCACTTCTCCAATTTCATTGAAATATGGCTGTTTTTTTCAGTTACCTGTAGAATGAAGGATCTTGGAGCATTACAGTCCCTTGTGCTTGGGCAGATTTGTTTCTCTGGTTCCTCTGCCTCTGCTCCTGCTGTTCTGCCTCCTCCCATGTTCCCAGTGATTGGTTAAAAGTTTGCACCAAATCCTGATAAAAACTGCCTCTAACACCAATGAGTTTGGGTCAGAGCTTGAATTCCTAGAAAAACATATTTTCCTGCCCCATTTCCCTGGCCAGACCTGCTGCTGGGGTCAGTGTCCCTTGGCTGCTGGGGTCAAGGACAGCCATGCTGACATAAACAGGCATTTTTAGCTGATTTTCCTTTCCAGCCTCAGGCAGGGAAGAGAATGGGGGTGTCCTGCAGCTGCTTGAAGAGGACACACAGCAAAGAGTGACCGCATCCGTGACTGAGTTTGTTTGCCTTTCCAGCAAGTCTTTGATAAAGCCTGGCTCCTGCCTGTGCTGCCCAAGCTCCAGGGACCATGGGAATGCCGGGACAACCACCTCCCTATCTGGGACAGGACACAGGACAACCAGTGACCAGTCTGCTGGCCCAGCAGCACACTCAGCTGGACACACATCCCCTCCAAGGGACAAAGGAACTCACTGAGAGAGGAAGAATCCATGTGTGGCCTACAGGAAGGAGGGGGCTGAAGAGGACTTGACTTCACCAGCAGCAGGGAGGGAAGATAAGGATGGAAAATCAGATTGCTTCCAGCTCATGTCCAGGCAGTTTGTGGGGAAGAGGCTATTAGACCCAGTGCAGTGTGAAGGGTCTGGAGCCAGGCAAATTTGGAAGATCCTGCAGGAGAGCCCATGTAGCTTCTTTGTCCCCATGAAGGTGGTGCCTCTTGCCATGGTGGTAGCAGCATGAGGAGGGTCTGAGTGTGGCAGAGTGAAGCCAACCCCACCACCACTCACTGCCCTCCAATCTCTGCTGGATCTCACCATGGCTCCCTTTCTTGGAGCCCAGGAAGGATTTTTGGGAGCATCCAAGCACCTCACACTGTATGAAGTACGGTGCAGGGTAGCTGGAGGGACAGGCAGCCATGGCTGTGTTGCCTCTTCTCCTCGGCTCCTCTCAACCCTGTCTGCTCACGAGGCCACCAGCAGTGAGGAGCCCCTGGGCAGAGGCATCTGCTCATCCTCCCCGAGAACAGGGACCCTTTTCTGCCTGTCACCCTATAGCCATGACCCAGTTTCACTGAGGCATTTCTCAACCCCAGGCTTTCTCCTTTTTGTCTCTGCTCTCGCCATTCCCCTCCCTCCCCTTCACCACGGGCATCTGATATTTACTTTCAGACGGGGAGGGACAGAGGAGGCTTTTCCTTGCATTGCCCCCACATTGTTCCCCGCTGGATTTGGGAACAAGTGTGACATTCAGGGGAGCCAGAGCAGACAAAGCCAGCCTGCAGGTAATCACACCGCAGGCGGGCATATCGGGTATCCGCGGACACAGGGCATCCAGGAGCTTTTGACTGCGTCTTTTTTTAGGAAGAGCTTTCTCAGCCCCGGTATCTCTCAGATTAGGTTTTGTCCCCAGAGGAGCCTGTTGTGCCTCCATTGTGGCGCAGCTGTGGGAACCCGCGGCCCGGCACGGCACCGGGAGCGGGGGGACAATGCCCAGAGGCACCGGGAGCGGGGGGACAATGCCCAAAGGCACCGGCGCTCCCGACCTGCCCACGGGGCGGCTCCTCCCGTGCCCCGGAGGGACCGGTCCCTAACGAGGAGGCTGCTCCGACATCTGCTGCCCGGCGCTTTCTCCTCTCCGCTCGGATGTCCACAAAAGAGCAGCTCTGGATGGAAGCCCTGTGCCCTTGGCAAGCACCCCTGAGCCCGTGGAGGGAGGGACACACACACACACAAACACAAACGGGGACCAGCAGGGAATGGGCAGTGACGGGTGACCAGGTACAAAGCCGGGTGGGTGCCTTGGATGTGCAAGGAAGAGGCAACACAAGGATAACAACACTTGTCATCCCTTTCTCCATGCTGGGGGAGTAGCAACAACCTCAAGAACTCAGTGACATGTGGGAAAATGTAAAGGAAAGCCCAGGATTGTCTCGATTCCCTCCCATGCCCCCTTTGGCATAGGCAGGCAGAGCTGGTGCTGGGCATAAAGCACCTACAGCCCACAAAATACGAGACGCTTACCCACCTCTGACTGTCTTTTGCTCGTAGGGATTTTTAGGGATGCTAAATGCTTCCCAGGGACACAGGAAGGAATATTGGTCCTTGGCTTCTGCTCCAGCACAAGCTCATTCTGCCAGGTGTCCCACCTGAGGATGTCCATCCAATACAGACAGAGCCTGGCTGCTGCATGACCCTGCCTGCCCTGGGATGGGACATCTAGAGCTCTGACAAGTCCAAGGAGAGTGCAGTGTCTTTCCTCCTCTAAGGAATCAGCACTCACCCCTCCCTGATCCATTAAAAAGCCTGATTTAGCACAGATACTGACTGCATTTAGCCCATGCAGAGCCACTTCTGGCTCCTCATGCTGAGGAGCTGTGTAACCCAGTGAAGCCTCACTGATATAAACCAGTCCCTGACTGATCCCTTATCTCCAGCCTTCTCGTGCTGACTGATCGGTTCCTCCCTCCTCTCTCAGCCGAGCCTCTGCTCTGGATTCACACAGACTTTTCAACACTTTTAAAATCCTAATAAAACATTAAAGCACTTGAAAATGAATGTGACTGTTTGCTAGCTTAAACCTAAACATGGGATGTAGTTGGGTCAAGACCTTTCTCTTCCTGCCCAATGCCTGCTCCTCCAGTGTCCTGGCTGCTCTCCTCAGCACAGTCTGTGGTTTCTCTGTGTTACAGTGAAACGCCACGGAGATTTCTCAGTTTCCCATTTGTGACACACTGGTTTTGCCTGAGGTGACAAATGACCTTCTCCCTCAGTGATAAACCAATTTACTCATCCCAAGCTTCATCTGCTGGTTCATCACGGGCTGCCCACAGAGCCGAGGCTTTCGGTGCTGCTCAGCATCTGCACCACAGCTGTTTGCCATTGACTTTCCCCCGTTGCCTTTTGCATTCGGCCACTCGCTTCCTATTGCAGTTCAGCTCGTTGTGTTTCCTTTTATTATTCTCTGTTCCCTAAACCAAGCTGGCTCCTGGCTACCTTTTCTGGGAAGAGCAATCCACTGCCAGGCCACGAGGCAGCCTCTGCAGCTCCACGTGGCTGAGCGGGTTGGGTTGGGTGGGAGATCACACGGGTTTCTGGAGATGATAGGACCTGTTGCCGTGTTCACCTAGGTGGGTAGAAATGTCCACACAGCAGCTGGGGAGGTGGCAGTGAGCCTGGTGAAGGGCTGGCTGGTGTCCCCAGCGCTGCGTGGGGACAGCTGCCCGCAGCTGCTGAGCCTGTGCCACGTGCAGGAGCGTGCAGCCCATCGGACACGGCCCCGGCAGAGGTGTTTGGGAGCAGGTCCAGGCTCATGCGAGCCGGGCTGGCTGCCCAGCATCCTCCATGCGAGGAAAAGATGCCTTAGCAGGGATACAAACGCATGACGGGCAGGTCCCTGGATAAAGAAACTTTCCTCCAGCACATCTGGAAAATTACTCCCATCCTCCAGTAAACAGGCTTCCAGAGGAAGGTCTGTGCTAGTGTTGTTCTCCCTTTGGGACATGGTGGAGCCAAGGTAGGAAAACCCAGCAGGATGGGAGGATATAAACTCTCCTAGAATAACTTACAGCTGTCCTGGAAGCTCAGAGACCTGGAGGGCTGAGGAGAGTGTGGGCAAAGTCACAGATTTAATAAATTCTTTTTATTCTTGGCAAAGGGCCAGTGGAAGATCCAGTTTCCACGGGAGAGCAGGGGTGATGGAGGTCTATCTGGCGTCCCTATTGAGTTCAGCTTTTCCAGAGGAGCAACAGGTGGGTCTCTGGGCCAGGTTCAGGAGAAAGCCTGGAGGAGCCAGAACAGCTGACATTCCTCCTCCTCCAAAGCAGAGAAGGTACCAGAAATCCCCAGTGATGTGGGATATCTTTAAAAACCATCTCACAACACTGAGGATGTGTTATGGTATTCAGAGGCTGGTGAGAAGACAATAGAAGCAGTGCCACAGTGTGAAGTCATCTGAGGAAGGGGAAGGATTCAAGTGAAGGATTGCAGGTCCTCAGACCTGGAACAGAAATTTGGAAGGGGCTGTCTCAGGGATCCTGTTCCAGCACAAAGAGAGATGAGAAAGTGCTGTAGTCCTTGGACAGCAAAGGGAGGGAGGGTTTGCTTAAATATCTGGTAACAACAACCATGTCACAGCTGCCAAGGACATGGCCCAGAACTATTTTGTTAGAGATTGTAAGCCCAGATATGGATAAATCAGGAAGTTCAACTCTCTCTTCAGAGGGGATAATCATGGAGGTTTTCCTCCAATGCAGATGGACGTGGAGACCAGAGTTCCCTCCAGACACCACAGAGAGATGTCACACATGAAAGGAAGCAAACCAGAGCCATGGTTCACACCTGGTACATTGGATATGATGCTGAAGTCCTGCTTCAGGACCGTGCTTTAACCTTGTCCATCAGCCCCAGGCAGGGAAACCCACTGTCTATTGGAGGGATATTCCTCTTAGGAAACCAGGAGCCTGCTGAGTTTAGCTCTGGTTACATCCTTAAACCATCATAAATCTTTTCTGCAGCATCCTTGGCAAGGGTGTTCTCCACTGAACACCTTGTTCAGCAGCACCCACATGAAGGTGCAGCTGGTTTGGGGCTCTCTCTGCTTGGCACCCCCAAACTACTGCCTCAGAGCTTGCTCAGGCTTTGGGAGACCAACATCATGGCCCTGCGGGGACAACAGAAGATGTGACTTTTCTCCCAAAGGCTAATCCCAGCAGGAGCTCCCAGCCTGTCCCAGCTGAGCCTCCTCAGACAGTGTGACAAGGCAGGCAGAGCTGGACATGTGGCTTTGAACGTGCCAAGCCTCCTTCCAGCAAGCCAACGTGCCCAGGCAGGCTGGCCAAAGCCATCTCTCCTCCTCACACTGATGCACTCAACAGGGTGACAGCCAGGAGGTCCCAGTGCCACTCTGGGAGGGGGACACTGGATACAAGTGAGCTGGAGCTGGGCACAGCTAAAGATGGGGGCTCTGTGTTAAGGGCTCAGCACTGAGCTCTGGAGGGTTTTTATTTTAGAAGNCAGCCTCATCTCCTGCGAAATCTCCAAGTGACAAAAGGCTCTTTGGGGCTCAGCATCGGCCAGAGACCATCTCCCGCCTGCCCGGCCGCATGGATGGAGGACAGGACCATCTGCTCCGGGGCAAATGAACCCCAGGGCCAGATGCTCTGCTTTGCTAAGGAGGCTGTATAAGCCTTGGACCCGGTTCATGGGAACCGCTTCCCTCTCCCCCGCCTCCCCCTCCCACACGCATTAACCTCTTTACTGCCACTGATGTCTTTATAGCGACATCTGAGGGAGGAGCAGGAGGTGGGTGAGAAGGCACGGGGGTGGAGGGGCAGGATGCTGCGGAGGTGTCCTGGGAGCCTGCCTGACACTCTGGTGTGAAGTTTGCCGTCCTTCCTCCCCTCTTTGGGAAGGTGGGGAATGAGAGCCCGTTCCCGGCGGGGGTCCGCAGGCAGCACGGGAGCGGGTGCGGAGGCGCCGCGGGGGTGGGAGGAGGAGGTGGCAGGATTGGCACTCGCTTTGGAAGTGTCCCCGCAGGGGTTTGCTCTCCGTCGCAGCCGATTCCCACGAGCCAACCCAGCCCCATCCCCCACAGCCTGCCCCAAGGCCGTGAGCCATCCCGATACCATCCTGATAGTCCCCGTACCTGGGGCATCAATCAGGGCAGCCCATGTTTGCTCCCGGTGCTTCGGCTCGGGTGGAGGGGTCAGGAGGGGCCGTGTGTGCCCGCAGATCTCTGAGGCTGTGGCCCTGTGGCAGCAGTCCCCCCACGGCCACTGCTCCCAGTGTGGGGAGCTGAGTGCCCAGCCCAGCTGAAGCCCTGCCTGCACAGTCCTGTCTGGTAGTCCCTGCCGTGCTGCTAATGGGGAAGAAATCACACAACCTCTGTGTTGTCCATATTGCCTCCAGGACCAGAAAGAAGACGTCAGCCCCACCTGGCAGGGTGTTCCCAGGCAGGACCCCAGTTTTGGGCAGAGCTGGCAAGGTCAGGACTGTGAGGAAGTGCCACCTGCATGCTGCTTTAGTACTGTGAAGCCCAGGACAGCAGGTGAAGAGCTGCTGCCCCAGCCTGGAGACAGCTCTCCTGCATGGACTGGGAGGCTTTCAAGCTATTAACAGGCACAGGGTGATGCCACTTCCACTAAGGTGAGGTATTTGCCTCTCCCCTCCCTCCTCCACATGTTTTCTGCCCTTCTAAATTAATTCCCAAGCAGCCAGGCCACCAAGGGTTAACATTGCTCCGCTCCGGTGGGCTGTCTCCGGGGGTGCGCTGGGGACATCACAGGTGGGATGCGAGCTTGCAAGGCACAGCGGCCTGCTGGAAAAGACCTTGACTATTGAACCCTGAAAAGCCTCCTCCTTTCTAGCAGAGCCTTCCTCGCCCTGGTTCCCACAGGGTTCCTCAGCCGCCCCGCACCTCCGGGAAGGTCACACGCCTCTGCTGTATCTCGCCTGGCGCGGTGGGAATCCGATTAACAACCGGCCCCCGGCTCTGGGATTGGGCCGCGATGGGCGAGAGAAGGGCCCCGAGCCCAGGGAAGAGCTTTCCCACACTCCGTCCCCCCTAGCCGGCGACGGCGGAGGAAATCGTCCATATCTAAATGTGTCCTGATAGCTGCGCTAATCTAGGGCTGAATGCGCAGCTCGGGGTGGGCTCACCGGCAGCATTAGGGCAACACATGGCCCGCATTCAGCTCACACAAAGGGCCGAATTCTTCCTCGTCCGCTTGGGCTTCGCATGCTCCAGCGGAAAAACAGAGGGGTGCGGGAAGGTGGGAGACGGTTGGGATGGAGCAGCTGGCTCCCCTCGGGGACGCGGGGGACTTCTGACCCCGGGGGAGAATTCGCTCTTTCCCGATGTGTTTCCTCAGCAGGCAGGGAGACTGAGCGATGCTGCAGCGCTCATGGCCCTGAAAATTTGGCAGAGAGCGGGAGAAACTGGGTTATTTTAAGCAGCAGAGGGGTATTTTGGGGTGGCTGCATGGCAGACTCCATCCCTGGTTGGCAGGGGTGCTCTGCGGGATGGGGTTTCTCCGCTTGCTGTGTGCGCCAAAAAAGTACCAAGTGGAAAAAAGTTGGCAAGATGTCAGAAAAAAGTTGTTTCAGCTCAACCTGAAACATCCCTCCAACCAAATCCACAATGTTTCCTCCACTTTACACCTTTTTAACCTTTCTTCTCCTTTTGGCTTGCAGCACTGCTCAAATAGGAAAAGCTGTTTTGAAATAAAGATTTAAAAAAGCGCACTTTGTTCTGAAAAAAATGTTGAGACAAGATGTTTCAACATCCTCCAAATGATCTCCCTCCCTTGTTTTGGCTGAAGCCCTGCATTTGCATTTGTCCTGGATTTGCACATTGTTGGTTCCCCACAAAAGGGCACATTTTTTAGTGAACTCAATCCTGTTCACCAGAGGCAGCTCAGCTCCCGAGCCAAGCTTCTGTAAGCAGAAATTTTAAAAACGGTGTAACTGGTTGGTCTGGATAAAGGTGAAAATCCTCTTCCCCAAAGAACCCTAAAATATGCCTTTTCACCCCACTAAGTTCCCCTTTTCTGTTCCCCTTTTTCCTTCACTGTCTCTTCTCCTTTTTCCTCCATACTTAGTCCAACCTCTCACCTAAACCTCTTGCTTCCGCAAACTCCTTTTTTTTTCTGGGTAATTTAGTGAATAAATGCTGCTGCCAGGCTTGGATGCAAATTCTCGGAGCCTCAGATAGTCCAGAAAACCAAAAAGCTCATCACTAAGATGAGTAATCTACCCTTGGGGATCTTCTTGGCCACTGGATACTCTCCAACTCTAGACACGGAAAAATTTCCCCCTGGGGAAAGAAATGCCCCAACCCTGCCCCTATTCCTGAGCCCTGGGGGTGCCTTGGGGCCAGGAGGGAGGGAGCACTCTCAGGGATTCGGGGCTGTGAACAGCCCTTGCCTAACCAGCCTTCAGCTCACATTACGCAGCCACATCCCCACCCTTGCTTGGAGCCCTGTTGTGTAGATCCCCATCACTTCCCCACCCCGCCACCACCGTGACAATATTTCCTCCTTCTTGCCAGGGACTGGTCTGTTGGCATCGGGCTTGTGGGTGCTGGTGGGGGAGAAAACCCCCATGCTGGAAGCTGGGAGAGCAGCAGCCTTCCTGATTTCCACTGGGAAGGACAGGGAGCAAGGGGAGGCAGCTCTTCCACGCCTGGCAGATCCTTCACAACCCTCTTTCTGGGTCTTGTTGAAATCTGCCTGTTTTAACTTGTCTGCATGTCTCACTGGGGAGATGGACTGGAAAACACAAGGCGGATCCAAGCAGCTTTCTCCATGGGGAAAACTTTCAGCACATAGTAGTCTGGGGCTTGTTTGATGGCTGGTGTAAGATGCAGCTGAATAAAACCACGTAGAAGGAAGTTGAATAGCAAAGGGCATCTTAAGAAACAAGCAGCCTTTTCTTCCCTCCGCCACTGCAGAAGCTGCCCCGGAGCTGCTGTGTGTGAGGGGAGAGGGGCTGGCTCCCATGTAATCTCAGGATGAAGGCTGCCACTATAAATAAAAGCAAATATATAATTCCTCCTATTCCTGCCCGGTTGCTGTGGAGACTGCAGTTTAATTAACCACAATGCTGATGCCCTGCATGCCACAGAACTGCCCGGGAAAATATTACGGATGTCTCCATGCATGTCAGTCCCACGTTTTACTCACTTCCAGAACTTGCCAAAAGTGCCTGGTGGGCACGTGGTACAACTTGGCAGCGTCATTCAAGCTGTGTTCATGCTTCCTACAAACGGACTGGGAAGGCAGGAGCTACCAAAACCAGATTCCCTGCTATGATGTGCAGGCTGGATGGAAAAAAACCCGAACACATAGGGAGTTGCCGGAGAAGAAAGGGGAGAGATCAATACTATTTAGTCTTCCCAGGAGCTCACTTGGAAAACCCGCAGAGGTACAGCTCGTGTGATCCCAGTTACTTCTGTTTTGTGGATTGCGGCTTGGCGGGAGGCACTGGGGCCGGGGCAGGAGGCAGCTGCACGTCTCGCCCGTGCGAGGTTAGATCCCTGAGCAGCCTCCAGCTGAGCCCTCAGGAAACCTTCGCAGGGAACCGGGCTTGGAAGAGGTGTTCCCTTCCTACTGGAGACCTGATGGAGTATTTCCATCACACTCAATCTCTGCTGGAGGGCTAAAGCTGCTACTCCCCGCAGTCTCTTACCATCAGGGAGCTCTGGGGCGAAAGCTGCCTGTACAGTGAGAGGTTTGCAGACCCCTCGATGCATCCTGGACTTCCCCTGTCCCTCATCTCTAGGGGATCAGCGGCCCCAGAAGCTGTACGGAGCCTGGGGAGAGACCTGCGTCAGGGAGCTGGCGCAGGCACAGGAAATCCAGCTGTCAAGAAGACTCCAGCGTGCTTGCCCATCCCTGCCCCCCGGCTCCTTTTTCTGGTGCGCGTTTGCGTTTCAGACGGCGCTGATCCTGCCGGCCAGCCCTTACCTGCCAGCCGCTGTCAGACACGGCAGCCAAGAGCAGCCCCAAGGCACGAACCGCCCGCCACCGGCCCCACCTAAATCCACCTCCGTGATGCAACTCCCCGTGCGCAGCTGCTCCTCTCGCTGCCAACAGCCCCCGCGGCCCCGGCGGGGAGCGGGTCTCCGAAGCAGCAGCTTTGGCACCTCCCCAGCTCTGCTTGCTCAGCCCCAGTCTTGAAAGTGAATCTCAACAAAAAGTCAGCAAAATCCCTTCAGGGTAGAGAAGTCCAAGGGAAGAGTCTTGACTTGGTCAGTCAAGAGAAGGAGTGATGACCAGTGTGGAAGGCACGTCCCTGTGCCCTCACAGCTGCTGTCACCATGTGAGCCATGGGGAGAGGAAAATTCATCTCAGCTTCTGTCAGCAGGATGAGAGCCAAGATTGGACAGCCACCCCAGCTGCTGTGACAGGGACCCCAGGGAATGTGCACCATGGTGGTAAGCCAAGCTGTGCCCTTGGCTCATGGGGTGTCACCACGGGGCTTGGAGGCAAAGGGATCGGCTGTGCCACCACACCGTGCTTTGTGTGACAGCAGATGCCAGCTCATGAATAACAGCAGGGCAGCAGGGTGTTTATGGGGTCAGATTGATCCAGCCAGGTCCTGCTAAGAGCTGGTGCAGGATAGCTGTGCCATTGTGCCAGCATTGCCACAGGCTCTCACCTGGATCCCTGGAGCAGCAGCGTTAGCACAGAAACAACCAGAGAAGCCCAAAACTCAGCCACAGATATGTGAGACACAAACCCAGGTATCAAAGGACAAAGGTGGGGGGTTGCAAAGGAGGATGAGCTGTTTGGCAGACCCGAAATGTCAGATTGTCTTGTCCTCATCCAGAGGGATGCACTTCCCTGGCTCATCAGAAAAGTTTATTTTTCCTATTGGAAAATTTAGACCCTCATTCCCATTGCTGAGCTCCCCAGGGCGCTGGAAGAGTCCTTCACTGTTTTTACAGTTTGCACTGCTTCCCCTTGCCCTCTGTTTTCCTTTTCCTCTTCTCCATGACATGAAGCTTAACTAAACTCTGGGGAGGGGAGAGGAGAGGGGGGAACAGATGCTGACTCTGGCTCAGCAGCTCTGTAAGATCCCCAGGGATACAGGCACAGACTTAAGTGTCCTGCACTCACATGGAGAGCCAGGGGATTGCCCTTTGTGCCAGCCAGAGCTGGGTGAGTAACTCACATCTCTCCTTCACCTCTTCCATGGGACTTTTCATTCTTCTCATCTGGGCCCTGATCTGATCACACAGGGCAGCCAGGATGGCTTAGAAGGATGTGTTTTTCTGGGATGATTTCATTTGCACTTTTTCAGTGCAGGAGGTTGATATCAATAGAATTTATGCCTTTTCTGCTCTCCCAGGTAAGATATCAGTATGGCAGGGGATTTTTCTTGCTGAAGAAGCCCATAGGATGCTCCCAGTGAACTGCAGCCTGGCAGTCAGGAGCCTGTTCACAGCTTGCCAGGCTGGCACCTCACAGGGATGCTGACACCCCCTTGGCCCATGTGGTGGGAGTGGAGCTGAGGATCTCCAAACCACAGGATAGCTTTGAAAAACTGGTTAGCAGGAGGCTGTCATCATGACTCTGATCCCTGTAGGATGTACAATATGCAGGGCAGTGGGTATCCCTTCAGGCTGGGTTTGGCTCAAAGCAAGGCTGCTGTTTCTGGAGCAGGTATTGAGCTGCCAAAACACACTCGGTGCCTCCTTGGTGGCTTGTCTGTCAGTTTGGGGACACGGGTGACATCTCTCTTGGGAACAGCCCTGGCTTGAGCACCATAAATTTCAGCCAGTGGGAAGAACAAAGACCCCTCTTGGATGGGGTGTGGGGCAAGAGGCATCGCTCGGGGGTCGCCTGAATTTATGGCTCCCTCTGGCTCCTTTAGCAATGCATGCTTTCGACACAGGACTCAAAGCAACAGCCTTGGAGGGGGAGAAAAAAGCCCCGGAGAAAAAAAAGAGGATCATCTTTTCTCTTCTCATTCATTTCTTTTTATATCAGGAGAGGGAGAGAAGGCACCATGGCAACATCAGTCTCCTCGGGCGGCATGCTCAGCAGTGGATGCCCCATACTGACCACCCTTCTCCGACTGAACAGCCCTCGGCAAGCCCATCCCTGCCTCTGATGCATCACGGCCCCATCACCAGCACTGCCTGCCTGGCTGGCAGAAAAATCCATTCCCAAGCGTGGATCAGTCACTGCCTCCTCTGTGCAGAGTAGGAGGCAGCAGGGAGGGATGTGAGGAGGAGGGTGATGCTGTTAACAAACCTCGGCTAAACAGGCTGCTTGGGGCTGTGCAGGCAGAGCCTCATTGATATTGAAATCAGGCGCAATCCATCACCGGGAGAACAGGCTCCTTGCATGGGGAGCTGAAAAGAGCCACTCTCAAAGGGAGGGGGAAAAACTTGTCCAGGGGAAGGGCGAACCACAGCGTGGCAGGTGTGGTATGGAGAGGGATGCTGTCCGTGCCAGACAGTGATTCATGGCCGAGCCTGCCGTGCCATTGCCAGGGCGGGCGTGGAGTGCAAGGGACAGAGTCCCTGAGTGTCAGGAGAACACTTGGGGACGCGTTTTGTTGGGGTGTGATGAGAGCGCTGGCATCGCAGAGGGACAACAGCTCTGGTTTGTATCCGTGTGAGGAAGTCCCTGATGGAGGTGTCAGCATGATCAGGGTGGGCAGTTGGTGGGTGTTTGGAAGGGAGGCAGCATCCGGTGCAGCCATGGGAAGTGGCTCCTGGGCCACCCTGACCCTTTTCACCTGTGGCTGAGCTCCCTGCCCCAGTGACCGAAAATGCAGCTTTGCACTTTCACCCGTGGGCTTTGTGGGTCCTCACGGGTCCCCATGGGACAGCACAAAGCTGCCACGACGGATGAGCTACGATGCACCTTTTCACTCCTCATCTCAATCAGCATCCCCGCCGCCCTGGGGCTGCCACCCTCCCCAGGGGCAACTCCAAGACTCCCCAGGGTATTGCCCAGGCAGGGATGAAGACCAGACTGCGAAGGCCCTTGAACTCGAGCTGATCTCAGATTTGTAGACCTACCTCAACATTAAAAAAAAAAAATCCCAAAACACCAAAGTGAAGTGAAACTGGGTTAGGTTTCCTGTGTCTCAAGCCGAGGTTCCACCAAGACTGAAGATTTTGGTACAGCCTGATGTGATGGGGACTGTGTCTTGGGGATGGAAACCAGCCTTGTGAGCTCCCCAAAACTGCCTCCCTACGGCAGACAGCTCTGGGGCTCGAGGCACGGTCACTCTCACCCCACAGAGCCTTGTCTTTTAGTGTCGAGGGTCAGCCCTGAGTCATCCCATCACTGCTCAAAGTGAACGATGCCAAATCTGTCTCAGCATCTCAGTGCTCAGCCTCCGGCCCCGGCTCCCCACACCTGGATGCAATCACAGCTCTGGTCGGAGAATGGGAAAAAGTCTCAGATCCAGTTCACCAACAGCTGCTGTTTATTTACCGGGAATCCTTCCTACTGAGGAAAGATGGATGGGGGGACGAAGCGCTTCCCACCGCCCGGGGCTGCCGCTGCGGGACGGTGCGGGATGCGGGGGATGCCCCAGCGGGGGGGTGATGTTCTTGACAGAGCTGTGAAAGGCCCGTGGCAGGTTTGGCCTTTCCCAGCGCAGCGCCGGGGGCCCGGGGGAAGCCCACATCTGTGTGCGGGGGAGCCGGGCAGCGCCGGGGTCCTGCGGGGGCGGGCAGTGGCGGAAGCCGCCGTGGGGCTGCAAATCCGGGCGATCCCGTGGAGGCGGGGGACGTTTTCAAAAATGACATTCTTCTCTGGTTTTCCTTCTCTCTCTTT